>JAQIUQ010006781.1:0-198545 GCA_030378365.1 Hybognathus amarus
CGGATCTACTGGTTAGTTACGTCTTGCTGAGTGGACGCTAGTGTCAGCGCCACTCTGCGGATGTATGTGAGAGTAGAAATGCATTTAAGAAAAGAAAAAAAAACAACTCCACTTGATACATTTTTTATGTTTTACTGTAAGCTTCTTTTTATTTTTATTTTTTGTTGTTGAAAAGAAAATAGTATTTACTTGTGGCTTTTAAAATATATATAAAAATATATATCTAAAAAAAATATATAAAGCAGGAATGTATATGAATTGTCAAATTTTACTTGTATTTTGGAAGAGATAGTAATGGTATTATATAGAGGGCTATTTGTAGGAAAAGAAAAATATGCATCATAGCAGCTTTATAGCACCATGTTAGAAAATTTCCTATATTTTTGGATATATGTTAGGGCTTTATATATGAGTGATAAGACTTTTTCAATGTTTATATGCAAAAGCATTTTATATTATGTGTCCTGTGATAGTCTGAGGGAAAAGGCTAAAAGTCCCACAGCTTGAATTTCCATGGCTATTATGCTAGAAAATACCTTGTAGTGTTGCTTGTATCATTAAGGCCAAGATTTTTATGTTGTTGTACATAGAACAAAAAGGAATTTGAAAAGGCAATAAAAAGTTTTATTGAATTAAAAACAAAAATTCGGTTGTTTTGGACCTGAAATTATTTCCGACTAAATTTCCCAATGCCTCGATTCCTGAACAAGAAAGCATTGATCTTCCATCTCCATGTGTTTAAAAGCAGTCATGTGACTGTCTTCAGATCTCATCTATCTCAGCTTCTTCTCTCGTGCGCGCTCACACTAGACTCATACGCTCAGAACTGTGGCCTGAAGTTCAGGTTTGAAGTCATATAGCGCAAAGATAGAGGATCTAATGATGGATTGACCTCAAATCCTTTAAATATGTTATTATTTACTAGCAATTCGGTGGTTTAAATGATGCACTCCAGACCCAAAGCCAACATTTGAACTTGGACAAATCAAAAATGAAATTTGAAGGGTTTAATGACGTCATATCCTGTCACGCTTAAGCCTAGTGTGACCGCTTCTTCAGTCTGTCCATTCACTTGACTGCTACTAACTATCAGACACATTTATCACTGTTGTATTCTTGTGGTTTCGCTCTTGATTTCTTCCTTTTTAACATGTGACCTGTCAGGAAATAGGCTGTTCCTCATGCTAAGTGTAAAATCATGCATATTACCTCATGATTTTATTAAATAACAAAGATGAAGACCAACACGGCTCAGTCAGCAACATTCAGTCAACCCACAGCAAAAGTTGTTATTTACAAAAGCTTGGTTTCGTCCAATGAATGATCAAATTAGTTATTTGCAACCAGCTCCACAAAATGTTTGTTTTCATACGTGTTTATTGAATATCCCCCTGTTTTCAATTGGACGAACCAACAGAAAGTCCCGCCTTTAAACACCAAGTCAAAAGTCGATTCAAATTTATTTATAGCACTTTTCACAAAATCTGTTTCAAATCGGCTTTACAAAAAATCCCAGTGGCCTTGAGGGAAGTTGCTTAGACTTAGTTTAGTCTAGTGGCTATGTTTATGCAATATTAATGTTAAACTAAATTTTGGGTCAAATATGGACAAACCCATATGTTGGATTGAAAATTCAATTTAAAAATGTAACCTAACGGTTGGGTTTATCCATATTTGACCCAAGAGTGTATATTAGCAAGAGCTGCTGCGATAATACAGTTTGGGGGAAACCTATAATTGGCGCACTTATAAATTAACAAATTCATATTTAATAAACATATTAAGCTGGGATGATATTTTAGTATAGAATTACACCTTAAATGTTTTCATATAAAACTATACTTGAATTTAGCATAGCTATCTGAATAATAACACTGTAACCGTTTTATGTCTAGCTCTGAGATACACCAAGCTGACGTCGATTTTCAGTGGTGGAGAAAGCGGACTGTGTACATCGCCTCTCGTCGGTCGCGTCTCAAACGTTGCGCTTGAACACACCAAAGTGACTAAAGCAAACTTTCAACTAGCATGTGTGTTTTGTGCTGCCTAAATATCTGTGCATATCAGCATCAGATATTAATAGTCTATTTTCATCATTCAAAAAGTGAAACTAGGGCTGCAGATACAAACCATAAACAAAGCAGCGCTTGCTCACCATTTTAAATATCAACCACGCTGATCACTTTTTTCACTCCTAGTCGTTTATGAAAATATTTGTGCATTCAAATGCTCAGGTAAAAGGGTGTAAAATTATAATAACTACAGTATATCGACTTCTTTCATTAACGGAAACCCTGAACCGCAACGTAAAAAGATAAAAAAAAATCTAGCATTTAGACATTAAAGTTGAAACATTTTCGAGATTAAGTAAAAATGTAGATTAAAGTTGAAACATTTCGAGATTAAAGTCTGAAACATTTTGAGATTAAAGTTGAAACATTTAGAGAATTAAAGTCGAAACATTTCGAGATTAAAGTTGAAACATTTAGATTAGCGAAACATTTTGAGATTAAAGTCGAAATCATTTCGAGATTAAAGTCGAAACATTTCGAGATTAAAGTTGAAACATTTTGAGATTAAAGTCGAAACATTTTGAGATTGAAGTTCGAAACATTTTGAGATTAAAGTCAAAGCATTTCGAGATTAAAGTAAAAAACTTTTAAGATTAAATATGAAACATTTTAGAGATTAAATTCAAACATAATAGAGAATTGAAGGTGAAACATTTACAAGATTAAAGTAGAAACATTTTATGATTAAAGTAAAAAAATTTTAAGATTAAAGTAAAACATTTTTAAGATTAAAGGCGAAAAATTTCAAGATTAAAGTCGAAACATTTCGAAATTAAAGGCGAAAACATTTTAGAGATTAAAGCTAGAAAACATTTCAGAGATTAAAGTCGAAACATTTCAAGATTAAAGTTGAAACATTTAGAGAATTAAAGTCGAAACATTTCGATGATTAAAGTTGAAATATTTTGAGATTAAAGTTGAAAATTTAAGAAGATTGAAAGTTGAAACATTTCGAGATTAAAGTCAAACATTTTCAAAGATTAAAGAGTCAAACATTTGAGAAGATTTAAAGCTTGTAAAAATTTCTAGATTAAAGTCAAAATATTTAGAGAGATGAGAGTATAGAATACAGTCTTCTGTAGAAGCTGCATGTGTGCTTGCCATTGTCTCACATTGCCAGGCACACAGCATAATGGCGCCAATCTACAGGTGCCAATCTACCAGCATTAGGCTACCATTAAAAACATTATAAAACATACTAGGCTATCAGAGAATCTCTCCTCAACCATTAGTGGTTATTAAATCTGAGGAAATCACAGGATACGGCCAAATGATTGGAATACAGAGTGATGCACTTAAAATGTATCCAGAGCATATTTACAGATGAAGAGAGGAGACAGAACAGGTTACTGTTGTGTTCTCAGACTCAGATGCATGTTGCCTAGACAAGCACGAAAACACCGTCAAAAACACTGCCACTAGCACCTGTGTAGAATTTTGTTTTAAAGCCCAGATGAAAGTAAGCTTCTGTTTTGTGTTGATCCATGGCAGTTTGACTTCACAAGTGCATTTTTTACACACACACACACACAGTGCGCTCTCTGAGCTGGTGGATGCACACTGTTACGCTATGTTTTGACTTATTCTAAAACGGTGTCTGCGCTTAATCTCGAAACATTTCGAACTTTAATCTCTAAAATTTTCAGACTTTAATCTCTAAAATTTCAACTTTAATCTTGAAACATTTTGACTTTAATCTCTAAACATTTTGACTTTAATCTCGAAATTTTTCAACTTTAATTCTAAATTGAAACGTGCATCGACTTTCATCTCGAAATCATTTCTAACTCTAACCAAACTTTTCAAGCTTTAATCTCGAAATTTTCCGAACTCAATCTCTCAAAACTTTCAGACTTTAATTCTCGAAACATTTCGAATTTAATCTTTGAACGTTAGACTTTAATTTCGACATTTGACTTTAATCTAGAAATTTTTCAACTTTAATCTAGAAATTTCGACTCTAATCTTGAAACGTCTCAACTTTAATACAAAAAAAATGTCTTTAATCTCAAACGTTTTGACTTTAATCTCGTAATGTTTAAACTTTAAATCTCGTCATTTTCGACTTTAATCTCAAAACATTTCGACTTAACTCTCAAAACATTTCAGACTTTAACCCAGAAATGCTAGATTTTTTATTTTATTTTTTTTCTACGTTGCGGTTCAGGGCTTCTGTATTCATTACTTTCGCACTGATTTGTTCTCTAAACTGAACAGCCAATCTGAGTTTTCCAATCGGAGTCTCTATCTCATTCAACATGCTGAATCAGCCCCCCAAAAAAACTGTCAGCATCCGACTGAGACCAAAAAAATAAGCTGACCGTCGCTCAAAAACGTCCTGTCTTGGTGTTCCCCTTTAAAGCTGTGCTGTGGGAGACTCGACTCGAATCAAGAGCCTTTTCTTGTGATCGCTTTATAAATGCTTTTCATATTGTCATCCTGCTTTCACTAGCTGAAACTAATCTCCTCTATCTTTTGTTTCCTTCCTCCTTTCCTTGTTTCCCTCCCACTTTTCTGTTTGTTTGTCTCTCTAACCCACTCAGCCACCACTGGCAACTAACCCCTGACCTTCTGACCTCTTCACCCAATGATGACCTGCCCATTACCTGCCTGCAGATCACATCTCTGCCCTAAAATGAGTGAATGAAAGACAAAAAAGAGTATTCCAGGCAGTGGATATACAGCTTGCACTCGTTGGACACGGAGACGCTCCTGCCGCAGTAGATCTGCACTCTTTGTAAGCAATAAGCAATAATGATTTGCCCCGCTCCCTCTAAATCAAAGCCAGATCCCAGTTCGCTGTCGAAACCCAACAGCTCCACGACAGCGCTGAGGAAACGGACCGCTCCAGTGATCCTGCAGTTACGGTAATGAGTCTGAATGTAACGCATGACGGTGTGAATGGTGTATGCACCTCTGTATCGCATCATCGCAACCACCGTTTGAGAAGTGATTGAACGGATGAAATCACGGAAGAAGAAGAAGACGACTATTTCCCTTCCGAACAATCCGACACTTTCAGTGAACAAGCCTCTCTGAGGATGTATAAGCCATGCTTGCCTATCTGCTGTACAAATGTATGAAATTTGTAGATAAAGTTCAAAGAGTGACAAAAGAAAACATGTATAGAAAGAACACTTTTACTATCCTCCAGAGAACGTATATTTTTACTACTCAATATTTTATACTGTTGAATATTGTGAAGAGAACAAAAAAAAAACAAAGAACAATACTGAACCCTTTATGAAGTGAAAACAATCCAGTTCTCTGTAATTGGATGTAGACGTGGATGACCAAAACAACCCTCTCGTTGTACCGGTGGGGCTGGTAGGGAAATATCATTCAAGTGCCTTATCATAGTTCTCATGATTCATGTTCAATATGAATGTCATCATCAGTGGTGAATGATCAGACCAGGGTTGTGTTTCCCAGAAAGCATTGGACTCGAGCGGCGCAAAGCAATGCGATAAAAAACCTCTAGAACCCATTATAATCAGTGATGCTGTCTACACTGGACAAATCCCCACGATCTATTTCTGACGTAGCTTGCGCTACTTTGACACAAAAGACAAATGAATTTGGAAGAGCCTCAAGCTGTTGCGGAGCCATAATGTTTTCTATGATCTACTTAGACTGACAATGCTTTTGGGAAGCCCGACCCGGGTCAGTACACACAGCTTTCCCTTCCGAAACCACATAAATGCCGGATCACCAGCCTATACCTGCCTTCCTGTTTCCCAGTATCACACTGTCAAACAGACTCGGGGAGTCGAAGTGTATTAGTTGCCTTCAGTCTTGACACAACCTTCAGAATTGTAGGTATTTTGCTCGCTGTACTTGAATTAAATAATTTGCACATTATGTTGAAGTTTAGTGCACTGTTACATCAACAGTCACTGCAAAAACTTACTTGGTAACTCTTTATTTTAAGGTGACGTAGTTGCATGTTACATGTACTTAATATACTCTAATAAATAATTTTTACGGGAACAAAAACGGCAGCTGTGGTTGCCAGAACTGTACCGTCAAAAATACAGTAGCAACTTTATTGGTTTTACAGACTTAACTTAAAATTTACAGTAATAAACTGTATTTCATTATCTGATGTAATGTTAATTTACCAACCTATTGAAGAATTACTATCTGTTTTGTACCATTCTAACACTTTTAACAATCACAGCAGTGATTAGAAAACTATGAGGAAACAGTTATTTTAGCAAAAATATGTCAAAAAAAGGAATGTCAAATTAATTTTTTTTTACTCTAAATTATACAATGAGTTGTTCTTTTTCACTTTCAAAAACTGTAAATTTAACGGTATTTTACTGTAAAATTACTGTATATAATACGGAAACGTTTTTGTCTTACCGTTAAATCACGATTATCTTTTACAGTGTAGAAATAAATCATACAGTAAATTATGTATAAAAAATCTCACTAGCCGTAACTCTGTTACAGTAGGTAAATAATATTACTCAGTACTTATTTGAGGAGGTAGAATGTAACTCTGTCAATTTAAAGGATTTATTTAAGTCAGTGTTGAGTAATAATCATAAACTACATGTACTTACTATAGGGTTACAGTTAGGATTAGGGTTTGCTTATTACTATAGTAAGTACATCTTAATGTGTAACAAGGACACAGTAAAACAAAGCGTTACCAAATTAATTGTAACCAAAAAATACATTTGATCAGTATTTGTGTCTTGTTTTACAGTTGAAATATCAAAGTATCCCTAATAGGCAGAGACTATATGTAGAGACTTTTTTGTTGTCTTTTTTTAGTTTTCTGTATTTTCCCTCTGAATGTCTATACAGTAGCTTTCTATTCATTTTATTTAATTTTTACTTTCACCTCTACATCAAATCAAGTTAAACTTAAATGAAAATGATCTCTCTCGCTCTCCCTCTCTCTTTCTCTATATATATATATATATATATATATATATATATACATTTAATATATTGAGTTATGTCAATTAATGTTGATTTTTTGGGTTTTGAGATATTTTTAGCTCGAGTTAACTATTGAAAAAAACTGCAATAAGGAAGTAAAATTAAAGAGGTTTGAGAAAATATAGTTTATTTTCCTTGTTTTAAGCATAGAGAATGTTCACCAAAAGAATAGATAAATGTTTCCAGTGGAGATGCTGAGATAATCAACTTTAATTCATGAGATATTCTCTGCCAGCAAGTTTTTATATTGTATAATTTTGCCTCTGAGTGAACATGCTTCAACCTTTTTGGAAACAAAACAAATACTGATTAAAGAATGATATTTTGTGGATTTGAAACCGCATGTAGTTGGTGATGGGATGAGAGCGGTGGGTAAGCTGTGTGTACCGTCACGTTCATTCCCCTCGAAACTCTTTCTTTACTATGCAACACAATGGCCTCTTGAGGGAGTCTCTGTGACATCAAACATCAGTCTTCCTGTTGTGTTTGCATTTCCCTTCATTTCACTTATGATTCTCCAGTGCCATAACAATCATGATATGACGAAGGTACTGATATCAAGGTCTGAAAATGCTTTGGAGTATGAAATGCGAATGATCTATGTATTGAAAGCAGGTTTTTTTTTTTAAGAAAAAGACAATTTTATTTAAAAACATATAAAATACTTAATGAGGAAAGATGAGTTATACAGTAATTGAAAGTAAGGCATGATGTCTCACACTCAATTACAGCAATTAAAAAGTATATTATTCTGATTAGTCCTGGTTTTTAAGTTCAACAGTGAAGTGTGTAATTCTGACACAAAAAAGGACTGATAAAATAATGAATTTCCGAGCATGTCAGTTCAACAGGAAGCCTCGCCCCCTGACCTGTACCATGGTTAAGCCAAATGACGTCATTATCGAACTCGTGTTTTTTTTTTTTTTTTCAACTTGCTTTATAGTTGTTTCTGCACGTGAAACTGGGTAAAAAAAAAAATATTTTAACATCAACAAAATTACATATTTTGGCTTTAAGAATCAAGTTTGATCATGTGAATGTCTTTTAAAGTGGATATGTGTGTCGACATGAAGTCTTTCAGTCTCAATATCGTCTGTGTTCCCTGCCCAGAGTGCGCCTGTAAAGACATGTCTGTCTTAACAGCCATTGTTACAGGTTTCTAATGTATGTTTTATCTTATTTTATGTGTATCTAATAAACAACATTAAATGCCTTGTCTCTGTATCCTGACTAGATGAAAAGAGGTCTTCATGTTGGTTCGCATGTAATCATTGTTTTCGCTCATTAAAAGCCGAGTACGCGTCAGGATGTTTTATCATGCAAGTAATATTGCAAACCATTATCCAGCACTGATTTATCATATGGTTATTTGCTGATGTGATTAAACAAGGTGGAGTTTTGTGGCTGGAGACTCGGCTGCTGTGCATCAGCTCTGACCTGTGCCAAGAAACACTTTCCCCAATTGCTTAAGCATATTTCATCCTGGCCTTAATAAGTCATGCACAAGCTGGCTTTGTCATTAGCTTCAACGCTACATAATGCAGGGGATATTTAACACTCTTCCCTAATAGACAATAGATACGATGAAGTGTTACTCAGAAGAATGTTCTCTTGTCTAATGACCTTGACCAGGGAAATCAATACAGCATCAATAGCTCCTCGACACAATACACTATACCACATTATTGGGTTTGGCCATGGGCAGTATTGCCAGATATCAGACATTTACTGATTAAACGTGCTGGGAAAGCTACGATTTTAATTTAGCTATAGAAACTTTAGTACATTTAAATCCCATTCTTAATTAACTGCATTGAAAGTCATTATAAAATAGCACTCATTATTGCAAAAATATTCAGACTGATGCGATTGTCTGCCAATCAAGTGTTGCAGAGAGTTCGCGTAATTATGAACGATACTTAGTGGAAGATTTGTGATTATTGCTGAAAATAAAATCTAATCATTCAAGGATCATTAGTGTATTTTATCATATTGTTTTTCTAAACACATTTACTTAGGAAGCCGAGGCTGTGATGTTATGCATGTTCAGGTCAAGAGCTTCTCAAACTGGAAACCCCTCCTAATAAATGTGATGATCCCATTGTAAATGAACTCCTTCCAAAATGTCCAAAGTCTTTATGTATAAAAACACATTGAATGGCCTACACTGAATGAGAATTAAATGACTGTTTCTAAAAGTAAATAATTACCTCGTTGTCATTATCCATTGATAAACACATTTTAAAAATATAACTACATGCAGATTTACTTTTAAAATAATAAATTAAAAAAAACTTTAAAAAATAAATCATATCAATCAAAACCAACCTAAATTTTGTTAATGTAAAACAAAAAAAAGCATTTACGTTAAACATATTCATTAATATATTGAGTTCAAGTTCTTCTTGCATTCCTAAAACGACATTTTGTAAAATATGTTATTATAGGGCTTATCAGTACACTAGCTTAGAAAGAAAGGTTCTATCCTAGAAAGCTGAAAGAGGTTACTGGGCAAATTTGCTACATGTTTTGGAACCCTTAAAATGTTCTGATACAGAATAATTCAATAATAAGTCTTAGAGTTCACTTGTAACCAGGAAAAAGGTTCTATTTGGAACCTTTGAGGTAATCATACATCATTTGTTATATCCGTTCCAATTTTAAAGTGTATTTCATATTACTGAAAAACATCAAGAACCCTAAAATGTATTTACTTGAAATAGCGCTAAAATGATCACAAAATTTTAGAGATATGGGGGTTAGAAAATGCAGTATTTAATTTTGTGTAGTTAATCATTATCACAAGAAAGAGTGCCATTTTTCAGTTTTTCACTCCTCCAGAAATCAGCACGATTAAAATGTGATGTTAAGTTACCACAACAGTTTAATCAACGATAATTTCAGTTACAGACTGCAAAATGTTGCAGAAATAATGAAAATATCTGAAATGAACAATAGGCCAGTATAAAGAACCTTTGTGTCCAAAAGGTCTTGTCTTCTTGTCATTATATAACCTTTTTAGCATGAAAGGGTTCTTTAGAGTCGAGCAAAAGAACCCTATGCTTCATATATAACCCCCAATTAACCTTTTAAGAGTGTGGAAAATAAACAAATAAAAAAAAATATTTATGGAAATAGCCCATGACATGAATAATCAAAACACTGGTTTAAAGCATCTTCTTCCGGATCTTCCATTTACCATGGGGAACCCCGTGGGTGGCCTATAGTGACTTTATTCCATTTAAAACTTTTAAAGCCGAATAACAAAACTTCAGCTCCTGCACCAAACATCCCATCAAACAACACAAAGAAGGGTTTCCGTTTCATCATGTATTTCTGTCATTCCTCAAAACAGTCCAGCAAACACCCTCACTCTCACTATTCATTCATCTTGTAGGCACCCGTCTCCTCGGACTATCAGGGCCGTGAGCTTGTGGGTCCATCACAAGGCTCAAAATTGCCTGGCTCCCTGCGCTCTTTGCTCTGAGCTGATAAAACATGCGCAGGGCCCCGTTGGTTATAGAAACCGGGATCTTGCAGTCGCTGTTTGGGTTTTGAGCCATGAAAGTGTATTTGTGCAAGGAGGAGAAATGGCTCCCTGGGGATCAGCCGGCCGCGGGACACGCTCCTTGACTCCAGCTTTTCCCACTCTTTCTTTTGCTCCGCTCCCACTTGCCCCCAGTTGTAAAGGGGCAGAGTGGGTGTTATTTTTTCTCTTGCGGGTTGGAGGAGATATTCAGTGTACAAGGGTCCTATCCCATGTGGAGATGGAAGGATGAGGGTAAAGCCAAGTTGCTCACTGAAATTAAAAACACGAATGGCGCATCAAGAAACTTGGCGGAGGGAGCAACTTTTCATTTTCAGCGCGTATTTAACATAAACCAACAGACGGATAATTAAAGCACTGTTTGCTCACAGTTCACAAACAAGCTGTTTTAAGTTAAGACCATAAAAACAGATTCATTGATTCATGAACATTGGCCAAAACTTCTTCTTAACTTTACTCAGGAGTGCAAGGTCGTATTTGGGCCCTTGTGACGGAAGATGCTCACTATACTTTACAAATAATGATATTTTCATCTCTTGAAAGTAAATATACATATAGGTTTTGAATTGTTATTTTTTTGTCAACATAAATCCAATCAAACTTTCAAAAATTATTTTGAATCCTCATTTGTGTGACAAGTTGTTATTGAGATTATCTGCATTTTTTGGTCCAACATATGTTTGTTTTAAAACAGAGGGTGAGTATTTTTTCACTCCTTTACTTGTTACAAACTCAACCAGAACAACCACATCAGCTAGGAACAGGCGGAGGAACTAATGAGTAAGGATCTTACCACATCAATAAACAGTGAGGAACTAATGAGTAACTACTAAAACCAATAATCACCTATAAAACACAGGCAAAACATAATAAAAACAAAACAGGCTCAAACATAACCCCTGACCTTCAACCCCCACTTCATGGATCAAATAGAGTTTTACTGAGGAGGGGTGGGGGGCTGGAGGCGGACGACGGACTCACAGGGGCAAAAGAAAAAAAACCATGAGGATATGAATTGCTAGAAATCAGGCAGCGACTCACTGGTGGGAGGAGACGAGATCAGAGGGGGACCTGGTTGCAACCCAGAGCACAGCCAGGATGAGACCCACGCAGGGGTTCAAGAGTGTGGAGATTTTGCAGGGGACCCAGGGGGCCAGATGAGATGTTGGAGGAGAGACCCAGGCGGAGCTACCAGACCAAGCTACACAGACCAGCCGGGAGAACGGACCAAGGGTGTGAGAGGACTGAGAACCACCTGCAACTGGAGGACCAGGGTGATGCTGGAAGGAGCCTGACACTGCTTGAGGAGGTGGAGGGAGGGGGAACATCCAGCTGAAGGAGGGACTAGAGACCTGGTTTGAGCCATAGGGATGGCCCAGGCTGGACAGAGTGAGGAAAAACCAAGGGGAGCTGGCATGGTCAGCCAGGCTGAATGGATGGAGGACTAATTTCCATGTTCGGGAGCTGGAGACTCCCAAGACCAGGGATATCCACAAGCAGGAGAGGGAGCCAAAGGACTTAGAAGCCAGTGAGACAGGGCCAAAGACTCTTGCCGCTCTTTGGGAGGTGGGCAGGATGGGTGGAACAATGGAGACTCAGGAGACTTGGAGTTGGACTTACCAGCAGACCAATACATGCAGCTGAGCTGGCTGCAGCAGCAAGGGACTCAGAGACACGGTATAGGTGCGCAGGCGGTGTGGGCTTGGGTCCACAGTGGGCCTGGTGAGGTCTTCCTCAGTCGAGGCAGATGGTGAACAGAGACTTGTTCATCAGCACCAGTCCACAAACAAGGCGAATTTTCCCAGAGGACCATCAACCAGGCAGACGTTTCCCAAAGTGGGGCTTTCACACAAAAATCCAAAGTGAGTAATTGGGTAGTGCTAGCAACCAGAACCAGGAAGTCCTTGGTGGGGTCTCTCAATGTTACACCGCTCCCTCACCCAGGCAGGCGGACCTGCTGGGTGTGTCCCTTCTTTCTTTCTCTGAGGTTCTGTCATAGTGCTGTGACTGTAAATGAACACACAAAGACAGAGTACAATCAAAACAATCTTTTATTAATAATTTTAGACAGTACACACAGGAGAGCAGAATAACACAACCACATTAAACTTACTGTAAACGACATGAACTACAACTACAGTGGAACTGGGAGAGCAACAGACTGAGGTGAGTCAGAGGAAATTGAGAAGCTCGAACTCTGAAATGAAATTGACTGAACTCGGTACAGGAGTGAAGGTAGTGAGTGGGAGGGCAGGGCTGGAACAAAGATATCAATTTTTGCTGCTGGGTGATGAAAGAGGCTTGCGCACTGTAAATGAAAACACCATTTTCGAATCAATAGGGGGCTCAAACTTATCTTCTACATTTTTGAAATCAAAGGACTTCATTCCTCATACTTCAACAGTAATGCCTCTTCTACACCTAGCCGGCTCAGGAGACCTGGTCAGACTCGGCTGGGTTTTATCCAGATCTAGCTTTGGTGTCGCATCAAGGCAGGACAGGTCCATGTCGGGGAGTGGGACTGAGCCGGAGGTGGCGAACATGTGTGGTTTGAACTTTTGGTACTTTGACTTCTTCATTTTGCATATGGTAAAGTGGGATGGATAAATCAGACCCAGAAATTCCTAAAGCTTTCTTTTTAGGTCTGTTGTATTGCGTATTTCTATTTAAGCTGCACACACAGGCTATTGTTGTCTTCAGAGTGACAAGGTGGCATAAATCAGAAAAACCTGCTTGTGTCAGTCCACAAATAAGCGAAATTCCCCAAGGACATCAACCGGCAGATGTTTTTCTGAAAACCTTGCTGGGCTTTCTGTATATAAAAAATTCAGAAGTGGCAATCTGGGTCGTAGTGTGTGAGCAAAACTCAGAACCAGGAAGATCCTTGGTGGGGGTCCTCAAATGTTCTCACTGTCTCCTGTTCTGGCAGAGCAGGCAGATGCTGGTGTGTCCCTTCTTTCTTTATCTTTGGTACCGTGTTCTGTCATAGTGTGTGGACTGTAAATGAACACACAAAGACAGAGTACAAACTGAAACAATCTTTTATTAATGTTTCCTTAGACAGAACACACAGGAGAGCAGAATAACACAACCACATTAAACTTACTGCAAAACGACATGGAACTACAGACTACCATTGCAACTGGCAGAGCGGCAGCTAAGGCCCAAGGCGAAGACCAGAGGAGCGAGGGGAAGCCTCAGAACTTGAACCGAACTTCTGGCCCGACTCTGAACAGGTAGTGGAGAGTCAAGTCGGAGGCAGGCTCTAAACAGAGGGCGAGGAGTCGACTCGCTGTGGGTGATGAAAGAGGCTCTGTGCATGGTGGTACGAAACACTAGTCTCGCAATCAGATAAGGGGTCAGAGCTTCTGCCTTCTCTACAGGTCGCGAAAAAGCCCAAAGGGGACAGGTTGGGCCTCCAGTCCCTCATACTCCAACAGTAATGCCTCTGCCAAGCCAGACGACTGTAGCCTTGGCTCAAGGGACCTGGTCCAGAGCTAGCCGGGCCTGGGCTCCATGTCGAGATGCTGTGGCTCGGGTGTGTCCCCACTCTCCATCAAGGCAGGCACAGGTCCCAAGCTGGCAGTGACGCTACGCACGGGATGGTGGTGGCATGTGCCTCCGGGTTTGAACTGGTACTTTGACCCTCCTTCATTTTGCATATGGTAAAGTGGGATTACAGTGAAATCAGACCCAGAAATTCCTAAAAGCTCCTAGAGGTCTGTCTCCAGGCAGCGCACACTGTTCACATCAAGCCCTGCACACACAGGCTATCACTCTGTCGATAGTGGACAAGGTGGCATAAATCCAGAAAAGCCTGCTTGTGTCTTCGCAACGGAGCCAATTGCCCTGAGAGGAGGAGGATCTTAACTGCCGCTAGATCCATTTCTTTCAAGGTTAGTTCTTTCGGTCACAGATGGCTTGCAGGATCTGAGTAAGATAGAGGGGATCGCAAAATGCAGCAGTTTACAGTTTACATACAAAAGAACCAAGGACTATAGACAGGAAACAGAACAGCCAAATATAAAGGCATAAGAACTGACAATGAACTGAAAGAAACACAGGGCTTAAAAAGGTGGAATACCCTAATGATTTTTGCATCAAAACAGATTTAAATCACGAGACTGAAGATGGTTGCGACAGGGTGAGCTGAAACCAAGCCAGTTAATCGACAATTCACATATCGATTACCCTTGGTTTGGGCTCATCTGACTATTGTCGTCTGTCCCTGACAGATGCGGAAGTTGTACGTTGCGGTGGTCAGCGTCCATCTCAGCAACAGCTGGGCAGGCTTGTTCTGCGCATTTGTATGACTGGGTGTATGATCATTCTTTTCACTTATTCTTGAACGTGAACTGTTGGCTGTAAGGGGGTCCGCATGGCAATCGAGAAGAGCTCGCACAATCATTAGGACAGAACCCAGCGTGGTCACACACGGACCCCGGACTTTCTCATCAGTATATGGCCAGCAATATTGTTATGTTTAATGACACTGAAAGGAAATAATGTTCGGTTCTGATGTTATGATTGTACTGCTACTCGTACGATTAAATGATTGCTAATCTGCGACAGTATGAACTCAGCAGTACTTTAGCATGGGTTAACTGAATGTAATTGAGAATCCCACCTGAAAAATCTAACTAACATCAGCGATCGTGTCGCTTGCAAGCAGCTCGTTTATCTCACCGTGAATATCGCAAACTTAAATGCATATTGCAGCATAGGGCTAAGCTCAGGATTCAGTTAGCAACTATTTGACTTCAAACCCTCTCCCACCATAGCTTCGTGCAATGGCTCTAAAACACCCGTGACATGTGTGATAACTAATTTACTTTTAAACCCGACTTCTTCTAGGCTATTTCAGGTTAATGAAAAACAAGACGCTTATCAAAGATTTGCAACATTTATGGAGCTTGGAGCTTTGCCTCATCCATGAGCGAGTGATTTTGGATTTCTGCCAATCTGCAACTGGTACTCCATTGGTGGAGTTGAAAACAACAGTCCCATCCTCTTCCAGCAGTTCCTGCAGTCGTACATGCAAGAAGCCAAGGCCGTTCGTTGTCGTTTTAGTAATGTTGCACCTACAGCAGTGCATGCAACTTAAGTATTGCAGTTTTAACACACAGTGAGCATTACGCAAGTTGAAATATACAACAGGTATAGACACATAACAAAATATATGAGAAGCCCATAGCAACAAACTGAAAACTAGGACACAGAGACGAAAACACACAGCAAACCTCACCCTAAACAGCAATGCACCCGGGACAATCACTCACATAGCGTGCAAAACATGCACTTTATGAATAAGCAGAAGAAAGACTCATTTTGGATCCATGTATGTATTCTGTTGAGAAAGTGGCCATGCGATTTTGGGGTCAATATTGCAATTAGGATTTTTATCTTATTAGTTTCATTTCCTTTTACGTCATTTAGGTTTCAACGTTTACTATTCATATTTCCATTTAGCTTATAGATGTAGATTGTTTAGTCGAATTGTCAGCTGTTATGCACTTCACCGCAGCCACAAATAACCCTGCACACACACACATATTTAAATCAACTTGGAACAAAATATGAACTATGGACCAGGCAATTGTGAGACACTCATGTTAGCAGCTAGCTATGCTATGAACGCGCCTGGTATTTAAATTTTAGGGAATTTTTTGAAAAATTGTCACCTCCAGCGAGGAGGTGAACACAGGCCGGAAGTCCCTTTTACAACGCAAGGCGTTTCTGGATTTGTTTTGACTTACACACGTCAAATGGCCTTAATGAGGAACTGGGCCGTTAACTATTCTATCACTCACACACAGATAGATGAATTTGTAATCATTTATTTATTATTCTTTGATTTATTATTTTTATTTATTTTTATACAATAGCCTGGCTGTTGCCATTCGCATGTCTTGGGCTTTATGGTGCTTAGTTCATCTATGCATATTTTCTACTGGACTGCGCGTATTTTTTTTTCTCTTTCTCTTCTAAGACTGAGCTGCTTGTATTAGATCGAATAATCGTTACACCACATAATACCAATTACGCCTATTATGACTAATTTTTAAGTTTGTATGTTGTCGCTATTGACTGTTTGACTCTGCAGAACAATCATGCATAGAAAATGTCAGTCATTTTATATCAATAAAATTTCCCGTGTTGGTCCTGCTCCCTCGGTCACAGCTACTTGACACCATATATAACGTGTGCGCGTGCGCGCGCGTGTGTGTGTGTGCGCGCGTGCGTGCGCGCGCGCGCGCGCGCGCGTGCGTGCGCGCGCGCGCGCGCGCGCGCGCGCGCGCGCGCGCGCGCGCGCGCGCGCGCGCGCGCGCGCGCGCGCCGCGCGCGCGCGCGTGTCACAGCAGGCTACTGGCCCATTGAAACACTTACTGCTGGAGAACTAACTAGAATATTTTAATAAATACTTTGAATATTCTCACACTGAATATATAGCCCATCGGTTACAATATATTTATTGTTTTGTTGTTTCTATGTAAATTTTCATTTCTTGCAGCCCATCTCTTGACCTGACTCCCTGGTAGAAAAGATATTGTATTAATGGGACTTTTTAATAAATAACAATATTTGCGTGTTAGCAAAGTTTTGCCAGCTGTTAGCTGAAGTTTGCTGGATTCGGTGGCTGTAATTGACATGAACAAGTCTCTGACTTGGAAACTCGCAGGAGAATACAGGGAGAGCCATAGGATATTCCACAAAATCAGAAATGAACAGAGGAACTAAGGGTTTAAACATAAGTAATTAACATAGCTAACAGATGTGGAACTAACGGCCCAAACCATGAAAACAAACTACAGAATGAATCTTAGGCAAACCATAAATAACAGGAAGAAAAAATAACTAGAAAACAAAAGTTATGACTCAGAACACTTGTATCAGAAACCTAAAAGTAAACAAAATTACTCATTTCTGAATACAATCATGAATCCATCATACACTCACAATGCTGTAAATAGGCTTTATAAGAGCAAAAGTCAAATCATAACCAATGCTAAAAATAAACTCCACAAAGTTGCTGATTAGAACTGAATTCCACTTTAGAGAGACCTGAGAGGAAGAAGAGTGGGTCCCTTTGCTGACTAGGCATTAGCATGTGAGGTGGATCACATCAATCGCAAACTCCTTCCCTACTTAGCGCATATTGCCTTCCTGGACGTGGAGTGTACAGAATGCAGCTGAGCCTGGAGAAGGGTGATGAGGGTGGGGGGTGGAGGCTACGAGAGGCCAGTGAGAGCTGAGTTGTCTCCATAGGCCAGAGGAGGGAACTGTCCTGGTGAGCAGAGACTTAGGGGCGTTTAACAGGAGCAGGAAGGGACATCGCCTCACTGAGAAGTACCTGACCTTCATGTTTGAGCTTGGACGTTTTTTTGCTCAGCTTTCTGCTACAGTAATTGTTGTTATTTAAGAAGGGTCAATTTAATGTAGGTTAATAGCTGGATGGACGTAGCAGCACCCATGGAAAATATAAGTTTGCATTAACAAATTATCACATTATGCATCTCATTCACCTAAAGGATTATTAGGGAACACCATACTAATATGTGTTCCACCCCCTTGTGCCTTCAGAACTGCCTTAATTTATGCATCGATTCAACAAGGTGCTGAAAGCATTCTCAGAAACTGTTGGCCCATATCTTGATAAGGATAGTATGATGGGAGGGATGCACATTCAGGATTGAAGTTGTCTCCACCACATTTCTAAAAAGATGCTCATCGTGGCTATGGCTGTAGGGGCCATTTTAGTACAATTGTACTCATTGTCATGTTCAAGAAAGTTAATTGATATTTTAGCTTTGCAAGCATGGTGCATTATCCTGCTGGGAGCTCATCAGAGTAGGGGACATGGGGGGTGGATGAAAGACTGACATGGTCAGAAACAATGCTCAGAGGGCCGTGGATGAAATGTGCCCAGGGGCCTAGGCCAAAGGAAACATCCCCCACACCATTACACGACCACCACCACCAGCCTGCACAGTGGTAACAAGGCATGATGGATCCATGTTCTCATTCTGTTTACGCCAAATTCTGACTCTACCATCTGAACCAGAAATCGAGACTTGCGACCACAGGAACATTCACAACTGTCCAATTTTGGTGAGCTCTCAAGGAGCCTCTTCTCATTCTGAGTGGAAATGACAGTGGGCTCCGCTGTTGGCTACAAACATCGCTCAAGGTTGTGTGTGTTGTGGCTCCCCATACCTCGGTTGTACGAGTGGTTATTTTCAGTCAAAGGCACAAAAGGTACTCATAACTGGACCCACTTTTTCCCTTTTTACACCCCATTCTTTGTAAACCCTAGAAACCTCTGTGTGTGAAAATCCCAGTAACTGAGCAGATTGTGAAATACTTACACGGGGCCCCGCTTGGCATCAACAACCATGCCATGCTCAAAATTGCTTAAATCACCTTTCTTTCCCATTTCTGCATTCAGTTTGGGTTTGGTCAATTGCTCGACTCAGGACCACACCTGATTGAAGCAACTGCCATGTGATTGGTCTCATTAATATAATCATTAAATGAATATATTGAACAGGTGTTCCTAATAATCCTTTAGAGTCTACATATAATCACCATATGAATACAAGAAGACAACACTTAACACAAACTACATTCAGTTGCATCTCCAGGATGTTAAAATATTATTTCGAACTTGTACTGATGATGAATTTCTCATACATAAATAATAATCAGTTTAAAGCTCAGTTGAGACCATTTGTGAAAATGTTGCTTTCTTTATAAAAATAAAATGAGGTCATGTCAAACTCTTACAAAATAGGCTGACTAAAAGCTGTGATGAGAGTTTAAAAACACTTACCGTACATGGGCTTTCAATGTAGAACTTGGGGATTTACATGTTGATAGCCTACTTCTTTTTCTAAGTTTTTGTATAGATCAACACAATAAATTCACATATAGCACGTAGCCCACATGTTCAATCTATGAATCGTTTGGAATATTACAACAACTTTTTACAACCCAATTAATTTTTGAGTTTGATAAATTTAAAATCCCATCTACATTTTCTCCTTATTTGATAACTTTCACTTGTCAAACTGTCCAATTATAGAAACTTTAATAAGAAAAGCAGTGTTTTTCCATTGACTTCCCAGGTCACACATTGTTTTTCACCTGATGTTTCCTATAATGAGTATTTCTAAAATAGTTAACGATATACAGTGTTATCATGAAACAGCTGCAAAATTTTTGGGTTTTGCCACTTCTGCTCGTCAGTTGGGCCGAGGCCGTTTGGCAATTAGAAACATCACCAAATGAGCACAGTTTTTGCTCCATTGTAAAATAGTATGAGCTTCTGCTTATCTGCTTATCTGCCTTTGGCATAATCATCCCCATTAACCCAGCCTCACTTACTTGCCGACATAGTACGCCATTTCTGACTAACTTTTGAAACACACCTGGCGTAATGCCTGCAAGACCTCGCTACTCGGAGAGGCCAGAGGGGAGGATTAAAAATCAAATGCATTAAAAAACAAGCTTCCTGTTTTGCTTTTGAAAATCAAAGGCTGCTGAAAAGAGCTCTGGCTCTGAAGCCTTTGGAACCAACATATGCTGGCATTGACGCATGCTCGGAGATCTCATTCTAGATGTGAATATACTCTCCATTTGCGGTCAATGCCAAACAATAAATTAGAGAGGTTGAGCCACGTCACATTTCCTCGAACTTTAGGAGATACATACTGATTTGTTTATTGCGTGATGAAATCAAGGGACGCCTGAAAGAATTTCCAGTTTGGAATCTTCATTCTGTTTGGTCCACCAAATAGCTCCCACTGCACAAATCACTTCCATGCAGTGGAGGAGACACACCGTTCAAACTCCACAGCTAACTCACTTAGTGGGTGTTGACCTGAATGAAGGACGCTCACTTCCCTCGCTTTTTGGAAGTTTTGAGTATGTTTGTTTCATATGCTAGTTTTTCCCCCTGTGAGTAACACATAATCAGTCTGGGTCTAAAACGTTATTTTTGCGTCAATCCAACAGAAAAGCCCCATGGTACTGGAAGCAGTGCCGCCCACAGCAAGGAACCAACTAGCTGGCAGAAGAGTCTCAGAGCCGCGTGAGAATTCTCAGCTGCAGCAATGCCTTTCACCCCTCAGCTTAAGCATGTTTTGCTCATTGGAGATGAGTGTGTTCCAAGCAGGGTTTGAAATGTTATTATGAAATTATGAGGCCCACATTCACTTTGTAACAACCAAGAAACACCTATTTTTCCAAAATTATTTTTCATTATGACATTATGACCATTAAACACCTCCCCCCTACTTACTTCAGACATGATTTTGTATTTTTCAGGCTTTAAAACTTTTGCTTTTAATTTACTCACCATGTCCTCCAGAGTATTCAAATCTTTCTTTTCTTCCAGTTGAAAGAATTAAGTTTTTGATGAAAAAGACTTCAGGATTTCTATATAAAATGGACTTCATTGAGGATCAGTTCAAATGAGAGTTTCAGCGCAGCTTCAAAAGGGTTCAGCTCCAGACTGATTATAAGGGGTCCCATCAGATTGGTTATTTCAAAAAAACCAAATAAATTGTAAGTTTTATAAGCACAAACTGTCGCGCTTGCTCACTGTATGCGCGTCTCGTGATCTCCTGTTCCGAACTCCGTCGTCAAATGAACAAATCTTTTCTAGTTATGATACTTCAAAGGGTCTGAGATATGACCCTTATTTATCGTCTGGAAATCGTCAAGCCCTTTGACAGTTTGCACTGAAAACTCCCATTTGGACGGTTGCGGTTCCCACTGAAGTCCATTATATGGGGAGAAAAATCCTGGAAATGTTTTCATCAAAAACCCTAAATCTTTTTGAACTGAAGAAGAAATACATGGACATCTTGGAATGACATTGGGTGAGTAAATGCATTACAAAAGTGCTTTTAAAGCTAACTACTCCTTTAACTTGTTGTTTATTGAATTTGAAGTATTGTCCCCTTATCAAAATAAAAGCCTTTCATCTTCACCATGATCAATATGTTAGCACATTGGGAAACAGCCCAGTTGTCAACAGGGAACTCTAATTAAACTTAATTGTTGTCATAACAAAGACATTCTGGGGTTTCGGTGAATACCAGATTGGGGTTCAGGTCAAAATTGACCCAAAGGGTCGGATTCACGTATTTAAAAAAGAAAATCATATATTTATTTTTTTAATAATATTTATATATTTTTTAATTTAAAAAAATAAAAATAAAAAATAAATAAACATTCATTAGCTGAGGCCTGATAACAATTTTTGAAACTAGATGGATGCCATCTCGTGGACAATAGTTTTAAAATGCAAAACACCAATATTTTTTTGGTGTGTTTGTGTATAAAGGTGTATGTGTGGATGTGTCCGTTTTGTATTTTTTTAGGACTCTGTTTTATAGATCACCCCTTCATGCTCGTGTCTTTTTTCAGAATTTATTTGTAGATTGTAATTGACAAACTAAAATATGAAAGCTATAGTGCAAGTGCACTTCGCACTAAAAGTGTCATAATTAATGAACGCTTAATGACAAGATTATAAGACTCCTTCATGTTGATGAAAAGTGTTAGTCTCACATTCTTTCAAATAAAAGTGTTACCTATTTTCTCTCCAAAATGTTTACATTTTTCACAAGGTATATCTTTATTACACACATTTAAAACAATCTTTTTTCTTACATTTTTGTTATTTGAAATGTTTGAGCCTTTTAATACTTGCCTAAAGGCATCCGCCCTGCCGTTTCTATCTCCATACGATTTATCAGTTTAATGTTTCCTTGTAACTCACCTTGAAAAGTTTATGCTAAATAAATGAATCTAATGTGTAAAACATTTTGAACTTGTAATTATTGTCAGAAGGAATTTTGTCTATTTTCACATTGAGAAAGCTGACGGTGGTTAAATCTGATTTTCACAAAATGGAATCTCCTTTTTTTGAAGCCCTTCGGGTTTTATTTTTTATTTTGTTTTATTGTTAATGTGCTTCAGGATGAAGTAATCATGTCACATATGCACTTCTGATTTTAACCAAAAATTCATGTGACATCAAAACAGTGGCCAAAAAAAGGGATATTTCTTTTTACTGACCTGTCTGACTGAATGTTTGGAGATGCAAGGGTCGAGGATCCAAAATGAGTTAAAAAGTAATCTAAAAAAAGACATAATACAAACAACCATGAACATGACAATAGTTGCTACATATGGATAAAAAAAATTTCAAAGAGAGACTGGGAGATCATGAAGGTTGTAATGTATAGTATTCATTCATATTTTGAATTACTTTTTTTCAATTTTGATATGTTATTATTTTTATGTTGTGTCTTTGTAATAGTCTTGTAGTTATTTTTATTTCTGTTAGCTTTAAATTTTATTTCAGTTTCAGTTGTAGTTTATTCATCCACCCTTGTTTAATATTTTTGGTAACACTTTACAAAAGGTTCATTAGTTAACATTAGTAAATGCATTAAATGGAACATGAACTACGATGAGACGCATTGTTACAGTGTTTATTAATCTTCGTTGAATGTTAGTTAATATACACTGTGTTCATTCATGTTATTTTCACAGTGCATTCACTAATGTTAACTAATACAACCTTCGATTTTAATAACGTATTATAATGTTGGTTAATATTAACTAAGATTAACCTCTTAATTACTGTTAGAAAAATACATTAAGGTGTTTGGGTTATTTTGGCCCAGACTTTTAAAGAGTGATTCATAAGGAAAATATACATTTTTTATATGGAAAACTATATATGATTTTTTAAATTCACTTCAACGAATCATTTATGCTGTGTTTTTTTGGAATTTTTTTAATTTTTTATTATTTATGGACAATCAGCACTAACTAGGCCATAAATCCACATGAAAAAATGATTTTTTAAAGAAAAAAAAACACTTAACGATAATTAAATAGTTTGACATTGTCTATGTGTTAGGGATAGAATACTACCATCTGGTGGGGTTAGTCTCGAAAAACAGTTTTTTCTTAGTTAAAGAATTAAAGTGCAAATGAATGACATTGATCCATTAGAGGTCCATATGCTTCATTTTTCACTTCATTTTCTTGATGCTTTTAATTTTTTTTCCCCACAATTTGATATATACGAGATATATATATTTTGTGACCACAAAATATTTTGTCAAAATTAATAGTTTGTTGTTGTTGTCTATATTTTTGACGATTGTTTTTGAAATTATTATACATAAAATCGGAAAAAAGTCGCCGATGACATAACTGTATTCACAATATTTTGCTTTTAGAAAATTATTTATGAACAATTATTTTTTTTTAGAACAAAAGGTTTTAGAACAAAAATAATTTAATAAACCAAGTAAATAACGCAATATAATTCAAAACAACTGCACTAATAAATGTAAATGAACAGGACGCACATGTGTGTTTGCGCGCGCGCGTGTGGCGGCCGCGCGTGTGTGTGCGCGAGATAGAAATCTCATTTGGTTTGTGTTCATGTCTAGGACTAGACCTCTATTTAAACGTAATTTTTCTTAAGATTGCCAATTTCCGGTAAAATCCGTTGCATACGATGACATGTGCGTTGCTGTTGCGCGCGGGTCGTGTGTAAGAGATAGAAAGTTTGTTCTACTTTCTATTTATGTTTAGGACCAGACCTTGGTTTGTGGAACATTTCAGATTCTATACTCATTTAATTTACTTTTTTTGACAATCAGAATGGAAAAGCAAGTTTTTTTCATTTCAATGGGGTTATTTTTGACCCAAAAACTTAAATGGTACTTTTTTTTACACACCTTTAGGAATTAAACCCCCGTTTTTGTGCATGTTTAAGATGGATTGTGTAGGAAAAGTCACAGAGTTTCATGTCCCTGAGATGAAGGGAACATTTTTAAAAATCAAGGCAAAAGTCCAGTGGGGTTAATATCCACCCGAAACAGAATAAATGCTGAAGAAGTATTGTTCATTCTTAACATATGTTAACTAATGTTAACTAATGAACCTCATTGTAGTGTTACCAATATCTTCTAAACGTTTCAGTATTGAAGTTGTTCTATCCATCCAGTATTCATACTCTGTCATTTCACTTTTATTTCAGTTACTGAAAACAATTTTTTAATATATTTAGTTTTAGCTTCAAGCCTACCAATATAAAACACTAAAGCACACAGAACTGCAACTGAAACTAGAGAAAAGAGTAGTGCTTGGCTCGCTGCCCGAAACCACATGCGCCCCTAGAGATATAGGCTGAAAAAGTTATGTGGAGTCGGCACGTCAGGCAAAAGTACCGGGACTGACCTGGTGAGATCCATTGAACGTATTCTGAAGTGCGCATACGATCGGGCACTTCGACTATTCCACGAGGCGACTGGAGTGGGTCGGCAGTGAAGCGACACAACTGACACTGGAAGGCTCACATGATAACGACAACATGGGCGAGCTGGAGTAATGCGTTTGCATAGAACATTCATACTATAAAAGGAGTACATACCTTCTAGTCAGAGGTGTAGTGGTAAAAAAAGAGGCCCGGGTAAATGATAAATTCTGGGTGGACGACTATGGCGTATGTGTATCTCCTAGAGACTCTGCTATATAGGGATCGGTCTTACATCAAGCCTTTCATATGGTCCCAAGTAAACCTGCCATCATTCAGGTTGTCCAGAAAAAAGCTTGCTTGTCCGGATTTTCTATTTTGATTTTTGTGTCTGTAAATTTATTCCTGAAACAATATTCTCATTAGCGTTCAATTAGCTTTGATATTTAAATCACCATATTAATAATATCTGGACCTTTAAAAGGCATCCCCTCCCCCATGATAATTAAATGTATGCATCATCTTTCATTTTAATTTCTGAAGTCTGATCAATAAATTCGAATAAGACAATATAGGGCTGTTAACTGAAGGGGCTGATGCAAATTAAATCATTTACACTGAAAAATTACAATCGCATAAAATAATGTTATGAAATTGATTTAAATTTATTTATAAGAGAAAGTTGGAAAAGACATGATACTACTTTTCAAAACATTTAACACTAAGCCACCAGTAGGCTGGCGGCAAGAGATACCGTCAAAATGAAGTGTGTCAGTCATTTTTTCAAAGTTGTAATTCAACAAACGGCTGAATCATTCAGTAATGAAAACAAGTCGAGTGTTCCTGTGGGGATGCTGCCCGTGAGTTCTGCCGCGATTTTCGTTTCGAACTATTTTCTGCTGCTGAAACAGAACAAGAACAGCCAGTATTGCATCTAAAAATGTAAGTGATTTAATTTTAACTGTTTATTGAACTGTTGTAGGAAGTCAATGCTCACATTTTCAATCGCGATGGCGTTCAGTAAGGTTGCTTAACATATGTTAAACATATAAAAACTCCACATTTAGACTTTAGAGGCAGCATGTTGTTAACTGAGTGTGTGTGACTGTAGTGTCTGAGTTGTGTAAGCTATATTTCCGTTTGAGAGCCTGCGCGAGCCGTTAGACAAGTGCTACCGCCAGTAATACCATCAGTCAACAACAGTGACAGCGATGCTGGCGCAACATGAAAGAGTCCGCCTCAGGTTCCAACCTATGAAAACGAAAAATGGGAACAATATGAAAACTAAACCATTTGAGCATAAGCTTAAAGGATTCTTAGGAACTACAGGATATTTAGAGTGGTAGAGTAAACGCAATTTTCCCCCTCGGTTGGCGTTAATGATCACTAATCATGTCAATAATCAACATTCAGTCAATGCCCGAGGCAGAACCAGAAAGGCATCATATTCACAGAAGTTTTTGCTGTGGATTATGTCACTGATGAGATACTAAATCTGGACTACTTTGTATTAATAAATGATATCCTGTGTATGCGAATGTATGTTGGCGGTGAGACTTGCTGAATAACAAAACACTAATGTTAAGTGCTTGCGTTGGCCAGTGCTAGCTACCGCCATGTGTCGCAGAAAGGCCGTGAACTTAGCAGCCTATACAGTATATGAATACATATATTCATCTTCTATTAGAGAATTGACTTATCAAATATAGACAGTTTTTAGCACCTGCATACGACCAGGTAAGTTACCACAGAAAGGTGTCGCTTTGCGTAGGTTTAACATTACAGCATTGTCGCCCATCGTGCATCCAGCTGAGTCTTGAGACGAAAACCCAAAAGGATCGCCCAGCTCATCAAATCCCTGTATGAACACCATGTTTGTTCAAGTACCATCAAGCATCGATTACATTAACCCTCTGGGGTCGTTCGTTAACAGTCACACTCGGGGTGTTCGGGGTCCAAAATGGTACCTGAAGGGCACAGGATTTATTTTTTATTTTTACATGTTGTTTATAAAAAAGTCTTCAGTTTTTTGGTGTTTTGAGATAGATTTCTCTATGATTTATAATTAATATTTACGCAATAATTATGACCGATTTTTCTCCATTGGAACATACATGTAATTCTTTATTTTAATTTTAATTTTTTTTTTTTTAAATTTGTCAAGCTGTATTACATTTTAGAGTGAAGCCTATAGGCCTCATGAAAGCAATTTTTGAAAAGAGATGTCATCTGGTAGACACACTGAGCATTTTTATCACGCATACAGATTCTTCCACTATGGCTATTTACAGAGCTCTCTGTAGAAAGGCTTGGGGATTCTAGTGATTTTGGCAAATACATACCAATTTTTTTTCTCAGGTTGTTGATTTTTAAAATATAAAAACATATTGTGTGCGTGTGTGTGTGTGCGCGCGTGTGCGTGCGCGCGCGCGCGCGCGTGTGCGTGTGTGTGTGTGTGTGTGTGTGTGTGTGTGTGTGTGTGTGTGTGTGTGTGTGCGTGCGTGCGTGTGGCGGTGTCTGTTTTGCACTCTCTGATGTTTGCTCAGGTGTCTCAAAGACTATTTTTGTCTTGTTTTCTGTCTGTTCGTTGGTCTAGACTGGTAATTTGCAAGTGCCAGTTTTAATTTATTATACAATCAATGAACATTGCATTGGAAAGAGAACAAGTGGGAAGCATTTTGTTACCCAATGTTTAATTCTAAACTTAATAAACTGCAATCTCTTCCAGTCTTCACAACTTTCGACGATTTCTCATTCATTTCTTTTATATTTTAAATGGACCCCCATAGGAAATGAATGTGAAATTGTCAAAAATATGAAAACTGAAAGAATTGCATTTTTATTAAGTTAGAATTAAACATTGGGTAACAAAATGCTTTCCATTTGTTCTCTTTCCAATGCAATGTTCAGATTTGATTGTATAATAAATTAAAACTGGCACTTCAAATTACCATCTAAACCAACCAAACAAACAAAAAACAAGACAAAAATAGTCTTTGAGAACCTATAGAACATCAAGAGTGCAAAACAGACACAGCCCACACGCACGCACACACACACACGCACACACACACACACACACACACACACACACACACACACACACACACACACACACACACACACACACACACACACACACACACACACACACACACACACAATATGTTTTTAATATTTTAAAGATCAACAACCTAAAAAAAAATTGGTATATATTTGCAAAAATCACTAGAATCCCCAAGCCTTTCTACAGAGAGCTGTACTGTAAATCCACTATAGTGGTAAAAATGTGCTATTGCGTGATAAAAATGCTCAGTGTGTCTACCAGATGACATCTATCTTTTTTCAAAAATTGCTTTCATGAGGCCTATAGGCTTCACTCTAAAATGTAATACAGCTTTGATAAATTTAAAAAAAAAAAATTAAAATAAAAAAATTATATTATGTTCAATGGGAAAAAATGGGTCATAATTATTGCATAAATATTAATTATAAATCATAAAATTATCTCAAAACACCAAAAAAGTAAAGATTTTTTTTATAAACAACATGTAAAAATAAAAATATGAATCCTGCCCTTTGGGTCCATTTGGACCCGAACACCCCAAGTGTGACTGTTAAGCGAACAACCCCAGAGGGTTAATGTAATCGATGCTTGATGGGTATTTAAACAAACATGGTGTTCATACCAGGGGATTTGATGAGCTGGGCAATGCTTTTGGGTTTTCTCTCAAGACTCAGCTGGATGCCGATAGGGACAATATTGTAATGTTAAACCTACAAGCGACACCTTTCTGTGGTAACTTACCTGGTCAATGCAGGTGCTGGAGACTGTCTATATTTGATAAGTCATTCTGTAATAGAAGATGAATATATGTATTCATATACTGTATAGCTGCTAAGTTAGCGCCTTTCACAGACATGTAACGTTAGCTAACGTTAGTCACAAAGCACTTAACATTAGTGTTTTATTATTCACGTCTCACCACCGACATACATTCGCATACACAGATATCATTTATTAATACAAAGTAGTCCGTTAGTATCCATAAGTGACATAATCCACAGCAAAACTTCTGTGAATAGATACCTTTTTGATTTGCCTCGGGCATTGACTGATGATTATTGACATGATTAGTGACGTAACGCTGAAACCAAGAGAAATTGCGTTTATCCACCTCTTGAAATATCCTGTAGTTCCTAAGACATTTTAAATTTAGCTTATGTCGTTTTAGTTTCATATTGTTCATTTTTAGTTTCATAGGTTGTCGAACCTGAGACGAACTCTTTCATGTTGCGCAGCATCACTGTCACTGTTGTTGACTGATGGTATTACTGACAGTAGCACTTGTCTAACGCTTGCGCAGGCTCTCAAACAGAAATCTAACTTACACGAGCTCAGGACACACTCAGTCACACACACTCAGTTAACAACATACTGCCTATAAAGTCTAAATGTGGAGTTTTTATATGTTTAACATATGTTAAGCAACCTTACTGAACACCATCACGATTGAAAATGTGACATTGATTTCCTACAACAGTTCAATAAACAGTTAAAATTAAATCACTTACATTTTAGATGCAATATTGGCTGTTTTTGTTCTGTTTCAGCAGCGAAAATAGTTCAAAACAAAATCACAGCAGAACCACGGCGCATCGCCACAGGAACACTCAACTTGTTTTCATTACTGAATGATTCAGCCGAATTTTGAACGAATCGATCTTGAATCAATGACTCACTCATTTAGACGGTCTCCTGCCGCCACCTACTGGTGGTTTAGTGTTAAATGTTTAAAAGTAGTATCATTCTTTCCAACTTTTCTTATAAATAAATTTAAATCAATTTCATAACATTATTTTATGCAATTGTAATTTTTCAGTGTAAATGATTTAATTTGATCAGCCCCTGAGGGTAACAGCACTATATTGTCTTATTAGAATTTATTGATCAAATTTAGGAATTTAAAATGAAAGATGATGCATACAATTTAATTATATTGGGGGAGGGGATGCCCTTTAAAGGTGCAGATATTATTAATATGGTGATTTAAATATCAAAGCTAATTGAACACTAATGAGAATATTGTTTCAGAATAAATTTACAGACACAAAATAAAAATAAAAAATCCTGACAAGCAACTTTTTTACTTGGACAAGTGAATGGCAGATTTACTTGAGCGTATGAAAGGCTTGATGTCGAGCCGTCCCTATATAGCAATGTTATCAGGAGATACACATACACGTCGTGGTCCACCAGAATTTATAGTTTACCCACCTCTTTTTTTACCACTACACCTCTGACTAAAGGTATGTCCTTTATAGTATGAATGTTATCTGGACGTACTGCATTCTCGCCATGTTGTCATTATCATGTGACCTTCCAGTGTCAGTTGTGTCGCTTCACTGCCAATCATCTCCGTGGCCTCATGGAATAGGTAAAGTGCCCATTCGTATGCACATGCTTCAGAATCTCAATGGATGTAGCAGGTCATCCAGGTACTTTTTGCCTGACATACGACTCCACATAACTTTTTCGCCTATATATATTAGGGACGCATGTGATTTCAGACGCAGCCAAGCACTACTCTTTTCTAGTTCAGGTTGGTTCTGTGTGCTTTAGTGTTTATATTGGTAACTGAAGCTAAAACTAAATATATTAAAAATTGTTTTCAGTAACTGAAATAAAAGTGAAATAAAGTATGAATACTGGATGGATAAACAACTTCAAATATGAACATTAGAAATATTGGTAACACTTTACAATAAGGTTCATTAGTTAACATTAGTTAACATATGCTAAGAATGAACAATACTTCTTCAGCATTTATTCTGTTTGGGGTAGATATGACCCCACTGGACTTTTCCTTGATTTTTTAAAAATGTTCCCTTCATCTCAGGGACATGAAACTCTGTGACTTTTCCTACACAATCCATCTAAACATGCACAAAAAACTGGGGTTGATTTGGTTGTTCTAAAGGTGTGTAAAAAAAAAAGTACCATTTAAGCTGTTTGGGGTCGAAATGACCCCACATTGAAAATGAATGGGAAAATGAAAAAACTTGCTTTTTTTCCATTCTGATTGTCAAAAAAATAAAGGTAAATCCATTATAAATCTGAAATGTTCCACATATAAACCAAGGTCTGGTCCTAGAGCATAAATAGAAAGTAGAACAAACTTTCTATCTCTTACACACACACAACCACACACGCACAAACACACACATGTCATGACTGCAACAGAGAGCATTTTTACAGAAATTGGCAAATAAAACAAACAAAACTGGCATAAATCTAAGAAAAATTACATTTAAATCAAGGTCTGGTCCTAGAGCATGAACACAAAGTGGAATGAGATTTCCATCTCACACACACACACACAGCCACACACACACACACAACACACACATGTATGCATCCTGTTCATTACAGTTTATTAGTGCAGTTGTTTTGAATTATATTGGTTTATTTACTTGGTTTATTAAATTTATTTTGTTCTAAAACCTCTTGTTCTAAAAAAAATAATTGTTCATAAATAATTTTCTAAAACGAAGTGTGTGAATACAGTTATGTCATAGCGCTGACTTTTTTGCAAATTTATGTATGATAATTTGCAAAAACAAATCATTCAAAATCTATCAGACAACAACAACAAACTCTAATTTTGACAAAAATATTTTGTGCAATTCACAAAATATATATATATCATATATATCAAGTTGTGAGGAGAATTTGAAGCATCAAGAAAAATGAAGTGAAAATGAATGAGTCTCTATGGACCTCTATTGGATAGATGTGGTCATTGCACTTTAATTCCTTAACTATAAGAAAAACTGTTTTTCGACTAACCACCAGATGGTAGTATTCTATCCCTAACACATAGAGCAATGTCCAAAAACTGTTTAGATTTAATTATCATCATAATTTAAGTGTTTTTTTTCTTTAAAAAAATCATTTTTCATGTGCCAATTTATGGCCTAGTTATGTAATTGTGCAGTAAATAGGTAGAAAACTTAAAAAATTCCAAAAAAACACAGCATAAATGATTAGTTGAGAAGTGAATTTAAAAAATCATATATAGTTTTCCATATAAAAAATGTATATTTCCTTATGCAATCACTCTTTAAAAGTCTGGGGCCAAAATGACCCCAAACACCTTAAGTGTTGTCCTTTTCTAACAGTGATTAAGGGTTAATCTTAGTTAATATTAATTCCAACATTTATAATACGTTACTTAAAATCAAAGGTTGTATTAGTTAACATTAGTGAATGCACTGTGAAATAACATGAACACACTATGAACAGCTGTATTTGTATTAACTAACATTTGACAAAGATTAATAAACACTGTAACTAATGCATTGCTCATTGTTAGTTCATGTTAGTTAATGCATTTACTAATGTTAACTAATGAACCTTATCTGTAAAGTGTTACCGAAAATATTTAAACAAGATGCGAAAAATGACTACAACTGAAACTGAAATAAAATTAAAGCTAACAGAAATATAAAATAACTACAACTATTACAAAGACACAACATAAAAATAATAACATATCAAAATTAAAACAAAAACTGAAAAAAAGGTAATTCAAAATATGAATGAATACTATACATTACGCCTTCATGCATCTCCCAGTCTCTCTTTGAAACTTTTATTGCCGGATGTGTCAGCGCTGTATTTGTCATGTTCATGGTTTTCTGTTGTCTGTTGTTTGTATTATGTCTTTAGATTACTTTTTAATAAACTACTGCATTTGGATCCTCAACCCTTGCATCTCCAATAGTTCATGACACTTGTAGGGTCAGTAAAAAGAAATATCCCTTTTTTTGGCCACTGTTGATAGATGGGATTCACATGAATTTTTTGGTTAAAATCAGAAGTGCGTATATGTGACATGATTCTACTTCATCCCTGAAGCATTAACAATAAAACAAATAAAAATAAAACCCCAAAGGGCTCAAAGAAGGAGATTCCATTTTGTGAAAATCAGATTTAGTTTTCACCATCACTCTGCAATGTGAAAAATGACAAAAAGCTGCCTTTCTGACAAGTAGTACAAGTACAGAAATGTTTTTACACATTCAGATTCATTTATTTAGCATAAACTTTTCAAGGTGACTTATAAGGAAACATTTAAACTGATAAATCATATGGAGTGAACAGCAGCAAGATGTCCTTTAGGCAAGTCTTAAAACGCTAGACATGCGGAATGACAAAATGTAAGAAAAGATTGTTTTAAATGTGTGTAAATAAAGATATACCTTGTGAAAAAGTAAATGTAAACATTTTGAGAGAAAAGTGGGTAACACTTTATTTGAAGGGATGTGACTGACATGACACTTTCATCAACATGAAGGAGTCTTATAACTGTTGTCATTAAGCGTCATTCGGTTAATTATGACACTTTTAGTGCAAAGTGCACTTTTGCACTAGTGCACTTTTAGTGTCACTTTTAGTTCTGCGTACAATCTACAAATCAGCAACGATCTTGAAAAAAAGGACACAACAGTGAAGGGTGAATCTATAAAACAGAGTGCAATCTGAGAAAAAAGAGTGCAAAGAACATCCACACATACACACCCTTTATACACAAACACACCAAAAAATTCAGATTGTACGTGTTTTGCATTTTTAAAAAGCTTAGTTTGTCCACGAGATGGCATCCATCTAATTTCAAAAATTGCTTTTATCAGGCCTAGGCTTGACTCCAAAATGAATGTTTATTTATTTTTTATTTTTTATTTTTTTTAAATTAAAAAAATATATAAATATTATTAAAAAAATAAATATATGATTTTCTTTTTTAAATATTAAATCGCCTTTGGGTCAATTTTGACCTGAAGGTCCCGAGTGTGACTGTTAAACGAAGAACCCCAATAGAGTTAAAATGTCTTTGTTATGACAACATGACATTACTGAAAAGGGTAAGTTTGATTAGACCCCTGTTGAGGACAACTGGTGCAGAAGACCTTGCGTGTGCTAACATATTGATCATAGTAAAGGCGTGAAAGGCTTTTATTTGATAAGGGACAATACTCGTTGATCAACAACAAGTTAAAGGAGTAGTTCACTTTTAAAAGCACTTTTGCTAATAATTCACTTACTCAATGTTATTGAATCATGCTTCCTCTTCTCTTCAGTCAAACATCTAAGCAGCTTTTGATGAAAACATTCCAGGATTTTCTCCATATAATGGACTTCAGTGGGAACCAAACGGTTCAAGGTCCAAATGAGAGTTTCAGTGCAAACTGTTCAAAGGGCTTTAAACGATTCCAATGATCAAATAAGGGTCATATCAGGACCCTTCGAGTCATGACTCGGAAAAAGATTTGTTCATTTTGACGAACGAGTTCGAACAGGAGAGTCACGAACGCGCATCACAGAACAGAGCAAGGCGAGCATTTGTGCTTATAAAACTTAAACTTGTTCATTTCTTTTTTAAATGACCAATCGTTTGGCTAGATGGGACCCTTATTCATCGTCTGGAGTCGTTTAAAGCCCTTTGAAGCTGCACTGAAACTCTCATTTGGACCTTGAACCGTTTGGTTCCCAATGAAGTCCATTATATAGAGAAAATCCTGGAATGTTTTCATCAAAAACCTTAATTTCTTTTCGACTGAAGAAAGAAAGACTTGAATATCTTGGAGGACATGGGGTGAGTAAATTAAAAGCAAAAGTTTTTTTAAAGCCTGAGATACAAAATCATGTATCTTTTGAAGGGTCAGTAGGGGGAGGTGCTTAATGGTCATAAGTAATGTCATAATGAAAAAAGATAACTTTGGAAAAATAGGTGTTTCTTTTGGTTGTACGGTGAAATGTGAGCCTCACATGATTTCCGTGATGATGAATCAGATTTTAGAAACCCCTCTTTCTCTGGAACACACTCATCTCCCAATGAGCGGAAACATGCTTAAGTCTTTGAGGGGTGAAAGGCATTGTGCGCTGGGAGAAGTTCTCACGACGCTCTGTAAAGACTCTTCTCCGGCTGGGTTGGCTACCTGCCTGGGTCACTTCAGGCTGCCTCTCCGTGTCACCATGGGGCTTTTCTGTTGGATGCTAAACGCGAAAATAAGCGTTTAGGATCCGAGACTCATTCACTGTGTTCTCACAGGGAGAATTAGCATATGAAACAAACATACTCGGAAACATTCTTTCCCGGGGAAGCGAGGGAATAAACGTCCTCGTTTTCAGGTCCCCAATACACCCACTGAGTGATTTAGCTGTGGAGCGTTTGAACGGTGTGTCTCTGCTGCATACAGTGGAAGTGATTTGTAGTGGGAGCTATTTGCATAAATCGGAACTGAATGAAGAACGCGCTCCGACTCTCGAAATTCCTTTTCACGTCGACCCCGATTTTTCATCGCAATTACTAGCGAATCAGCAAACCTCTATGTTATCTCCCTAGAACCAAAGGAAGTGTGACATCTGGCTCAAACGTCTCTCGTTATTGTTTGGCATTGACTTCGGGCAAATGGGAGAGTTATTGTCACATCTAGAATGAGATCTAACGGCATGCCATTCAATGCAGTTGGGTATCGGATCCGTGTTCCCAGGCTTCCCGGGAGCCAGAGCTCTTTTTCAGCAGCCTTTGATTTTCAAAAGCAAAACAGAAGCTTGTTTTTAATGCATTTGATTTTTCTTGTCTAATCCCTCCCTCTGGCCTCTCCGCATCACTGAGGTCTTGCAGAAACATTACACCGATGTGTGTTTCGAAACTCGTCAGAAATGGGCATTACACTATGTCAGGTGGCTGGTATAAGGCTGCGGTTTAATGGGGATGAAATTCAACTAGTGCCAAAGGGCAGAATAAGCAGATAAGCAGAAGCTAATTACTCCACTTTTACAATGGAGCGGAGCTGCTGTTCATTTGGTGATGTTTCATAATGCACAAACCTCGCGTCGGGCCGAACTAACTGCAAGCAGAAGTGCTGCGGCGGAACGTGCCGAAAACTTTGCAGCTGTTCCATGATAACACTGCTCATTATAGAGTTGACTATTTACAAAATACTCATTATAGGAACATCAGGTGAAAACAATGTGTAAGCCTCTGGGAGGTCAATGGAAAAACACTGCCTTTCTTGTAAAGTTTCTCATAATTGGACATTTTTGACAAGTGAAAGTTATCAAATAAGTGAAAACAATGTAGGATGGGACTTGATTTTATCGACTGGGAATTGATTGGGTTGTAAAAGTTGTTGTAATATTCCAGAACAGACTTGGGGGGTTGAACATGTGGGCTACATATATGCTGAATTTATTGTGTTGGTGAATCTATACAAAAACTTAGAAAAAAAGAAGTAGGCTATCAACATGTTGATCCCAAAGTTTCTACATTGGAGGCCCATGTACAGTAAGTGCTTTTAAAAAATTGCTTCTCATCACAGCTTTTCAGTCAGCCCTATTTACTTCTGTTGTAAGAGCTTTGACATGACCTTGGTTTTTGTATTTTATAAAGAAAGCAAGAGACATTTTCACAAATGATGTCTAACTGAGCTTAAACTGATTATTATTATGTATGATTCATCATCAGTACAAGTTATTCAAAATAATATTTAACATCCTGAATACAACTGAATGTAGTTTGTGTGTTAAGTGTTGTCTTCTTGTATTAGGCCTATATGCATAAATATGTATGTAGACTCTAAATGGATTATTAAGGAACACCTGTTCAATATCTCATTAATGCAATTATTCTAATCAACCAATCACATGGCAGTTGCTTCAATGCATTTAGGGGTGTGGTCCTGGTCAAGACAATCGCCTGAACTCCAAACCCTGAATGTCAGAATGGGAAAGAAAGGTGATTTAAGCAATTTCCTGAGCATGGCATGGTTGTTGATGCCAGACGGGCCGGTCTGAGTATTTCACAATCTGCTCAGTTACTTGGGATTTCACACACAACCGTTTCTAGGGTTTACAAAAGAATGGTGCGCAAAAAGGGAAAAACATCCAGTATGCGGTACCTTTTTGTGCCAACTTTGACTGAAATAACCACTCGTTACAACCGAGGTATGCAGCACAAGCCACGACACACACAACCTCTGAGGCGAATGTTGTAGCCAACAGCAGAAGACCCCACTGGGTACCACTCATTTCCACTACAAATAGGAAAAAGAGGCTACAATTTGCAAGAGCTCACCAAAATTGGACAGTTGAAGACTGGAAAAATGTTGCCTGGTCTGATCAAGTTCTATTTCTGTCTAGACATTCAGATGGTAGAGTCAAGAATTTGGCGTAAACAGAATGAGAACATGGATCCATCATGCCTTGTTACCACTGTGCAGGCTGGTGGTGGTGGTGTAATGGTGTGGGGGATGTTTCCTTGGCACACTTTAGGCCCCTTAGTGCCAATTGGGCATCAAGTTTAAATGCCACGGCCTACCCTGAGCATTGTTTCTGACCATGTCCATCCCTTTTATGGCCACCATGTCCCCATCCTCTGATGGCTACTTCCAGCAGGATAATGCACCATGTCACAAAGCTCGAAATCATTTCAAATTGGTTTCTTGAACATGACAATGAGTTCATTGTACTAAAATGGCCCCCACAGTCACCAGATCTCAACCCAATAGAGCATCTTTGGGATGTGGTGGAACGGGAGCTTCGTGCCCTGGATGTGCATCCCACAAATCTCCATCAAGATGCTATCCTATCAATATGGGCCAACATTTCTAAAGAATGCTTTCAGCACCTTGTTGAATCAATGCCATGTAGAATTAAGGCAGTTCTGAAGGCACAAGGGGCTCAAACACAGTATTAGTATGGTGTTCCTAATAATCCTTTAGGTGAATGTAAATGCATAGTGTTGATAATTTGTTAATGCAAACTTATACTTTCCATGGGTGCTGTACATCTGCATCCCAGCTATAACGTACATTCGTGACCCTTCTCGTAAGCAACAATTTGTCCCGACTAGAGTCAGTAGGGCCTGACCGCATGTCCCATTCTGCAGTGAAGCACGGCTCCCTGTCAACAGAAAGCTGAGCCGGAGCGTCCCGCTCGGACATGAAGGTCAGCGGTGCTCTTCTCAGTCAAGACGATCCTTCCTGCTCCTGTTAAACACCCCCTCAGGGCTCTTTCTCTCGCCCAGGACATCTCAGCTTTCCCTCCTCTGGCCTATCAAACGCTCTTTCAGCTCTCACTGGCACAATTACCCTCTCATTAGCCTCCACCCCCACCTCATCACCTTCTCCCAGGCTCACTGCGTTGTGTTACACTCCACATTAGGGAGGCGTCCTGGCTCCTAAGTGTAGGGAAGGAGTTTGCCGATTCAGTAGGAATGTGATACCACCCTCACATGCTAATGTAGTCAGCAAAGGGACCCACTCTTCTTCCTCTCCGTCTCTAAGTCGAATTCAGCTTCTAATCAGCAGACTTTGTGGAGTTTACTTTTAAGCATTGGTTATGATTTGACTTTTGCTCTTATACAACCTATTTACACATTGTGGCTGTATAAATGATTAATAATATTATTCAAATAATATAATTTTGTTTACTTTTTTAGGTTTCTGATCAAGTATTTATGAGTATAACTTGTTTTCTAGTTCTGTTTTTTTCTTCCTGTTCCCTGTTCTGGTTTGCCTGAGTTCATTCTGCTAGTTTGTTTTCATGGTTAACCATTAGTTCCACATCTGTTCAGCTATGTTAATTACTTATGTTTAAACCCTTAGTTTCCTCTGTTCATCGGTTCTTGTGTCATTTGTATCAAAGTGGTTGTGTCCTATGAGTTTCATTCCTGTATTCTCCTTCAAGTTTCCAAGTAAAGACTTGTTAGTGTGATTATTACAGCCACCCAAAATCCCAGCAAACAAAACTCAGCTAACAGCTAGCAAAAACTTTTTTGTGAACACCTGAATCTTGTTGCTGCTGCCACATTGCCTACTGTATACTATGCTGAAAAGTATGTACTCTTTTTGTGAAGAAAAGATATAATTTTTGAGTGTGCAGCAAAAAGAGTAGGCAAACTTTGGGGAATATATGATCTATGGCCATTTTTAACGTGACGGCTTCTCTGTCGCGTGCTGCGTGCATCTGCTGACCTTAAATGGGCCCCTGTCAATCATCTTGTCACAGTTCAAATCCTCCATTCTATCTAAGTTGATTCCTACCGTTTCAGAAGAGGTCCCATCTGCCAGTCGTGGGTCTTTCATGCAGATACTCTGTGCTTTGCAATTTGAATACAATGATGCTTTTCAAAGTAAGGGCTGCTAAGCGGGGTCTTTACAAAGGTTCACAGATGCGGCTGCAAGAAATGCAAATTTACATGTGGACAACATTGAATTGAATACATATCATTGTAACTGCCCGGCTAGATACTGATCATGTAATCACTCAAACCTGTTTACTCAACCTCTTGACACAGCCGCGGGACCAGCGCGGGAATTGTGGCGCCTCTGTGCTCTAGTTTTTAACACTTTAGTTTGTGTTCTGAGTCTGAAACCACCCCCGTCCACCGGTAAGATGGTTCGATGCGCCGCAAATACACACGCCCTGATAGTGCATCACATCTCACACTTCAATTTTATTCTTGTAACAGAGTACTATTGGGTATTTCCTGAAACACTCATTTCAACATATGACGGTTTGGGACGCATGAATCTGATTTTTTGATACTATTATGTACGGATAGTATGCGAATTCTGGGATTGCAGCAACTGGTTATTCACATTTAACCAGTAATGTCCCTATTGATATATTTTTTGACTCAGGAAGCGAGGTCAAATAATGGGCTGTAAAGCAAGAAATGAAAATTTACATAAAACAACAAAATCAATAGAGATATATTGTAACTTATATGCCAATATATTCCATGTATTTTCCTGAGTATTCAAAGTATTTATTAAAGAGTGTTTTAAGTCATTTTCTACAGTTAAAAGGTAATCTTTAATGCAGGAACAAAGACATACACTGTGACACACACACACACATTTATATGCTAAAAACAATGTACTGAGGATTAACTGTGACCAGGAGAGGATTCTGAGCACAGACTTTTGAAATAGATATTATTGATATAAAATGACTGATCGTTCTAATCACATGCGTCTTCTTCAGAGCTAAACAGTCAAGAAGTAACATACAACATGCAGACTTTAGAGAGTCACCATTAACTAAATTGGCCACTGGCAGGTGGGGTGTGGTGTAAGATTATTCAATCTAATACAAGCAGCTCAAGTCTTAGAAGAGAAAAGAAAAAAAAATACACACGTCCGAAAATAGAAATATGCATAGATAAACAAGCACCATAAAGCCAAACAAGAGTCACCGAAATGGATACAGACAACAATAAAAATAAATAAAAATAATAAATAAAGTAATAATTACAAATTATCTATATTCCACTATCTGTGTGTGAGTTATAGAAGCAGTTAAAGGCCCAGTTCCTCATTAAGGCCATTTGGTGTAAGTCAAAACAAATCCAGAACGCCTTGCGTTGTAAAAGGGACTTCACTGTGTCACCTCCTCGCTGGAGGGTACAATTTTTCAATTCCCTAAAATTTTAATACGCATTCGAACATAGCTTAGCTCTGTAACAGAGTGAATCTCGCTGATTCGCATAGTTCATATTTTTGTTACTGAGTTGATTTAAATATGTGTGTGTGTCAGGTTATTTGTGGCTGCAATGAAGTGGATACAGCTAACAATTCAACTAATAATTACATCATAGTTATGGAAATATGAATATAAATGAAACCTAATGATGTAAAGGAAATGAAACTAATAAGATAAAATCCTAATTGAAATATTAACCCCAAAATGCATGGCCACTTTCTCAACAGAATACATACATGGATCCAAAATGATCTTTCTTCTGTTATTCATAAAGGAATTTTATATGCAGTGAGTGATTGTCCGGGTGCATTTCTGTTTAGGGTGGGTTTGCTGTGTGTTTTCTTCTCTGTGTCCTAGTTTTCAGTTTGTTGCTATGGGCTTCTCATTTATTTGGTTATGTGTTTATACCTGTTGTATATTTCCGTTGGTAATGTTCACCTGTGTATTTAAAGCTGCAATACCTAAGATTGCATGCCGCTATAGGTGCGTGACATTCAAAACAACAACAACGGCTTTGGCTCTTGCATGATACGACGTGGAGGAACTGCTGGAAGATGATGGAACTGTTGTTTTCAACTCCACCGTGGAGTAAATCAGTTACAGATCGGGAAATCGAAAATTAGTTGTCATGGATGAGGCAAAATTCTAACTCCATAAATGTTGCTCATGATTACATCTTGTTTTCATTAAACTGAAATAGCCTAGAGAAAGTCAGGTTTAAAAGTAAATTAGTTATCACAGATGTTACTGGTACGTAAGTCATTGGACGAAGCTATGGTGGAGAGGGTTTGAAGTCAAATAGTTGCTAATGGATCCTGACTTCGCCCTATGCTGCAATATGCATTTAAGTTTGTGCATTCATGTGACAGAAATCAGCTGCTTGCAACGCACAATCGCTGATGTTATTAGATTTTTCAGGTGAGATTCTCAATTCATTCAGTTAACGCATGCTCTGAGGTACAGTTTTCATACTGTAGAGCTCAGCAACGATTGTATTTAATTGTACAGTAGCAGTACAATCATAACATAGAACCGACATTATTTTCCTTTCAGTGTCATTAAACATAACAATATTGCTGGCCATATACTGATGAGAAAGTGCGGGGTTTGGTGTGCCACCTGGGTTCTGTCATAGACGTGGCGCGGCTCTTGTCCGAGCCGTGCGACCCCCTTTACAGCCAACAGTTCGCATTTGAAGAATAATTGAAAGAATAATTGTGCACTATTCCAGAACAAATGCACTGAACAAGCTGCCCTGTTGTTGCTTGATAGACGCTAACCCACAATAGTACAACTTCCGCATCTGTCCAGGACAGATGACATGTCAGATGAGCGCAAACCAGGAACGTTGGATATGATGAATTGCGATCTACTGGCTTGGCTCCCAGCTCACCCCTGTCATCGCGCCGTTCTCCTCTGGTTAAAATATATTTTGATGCAAAAATCTAGGGTATTCCACCTTTAAGCCCTGTGTTTCTTTCAGTTCATTGTCAGTTCTTATGCCTTTATATTTGGCTGTTCTGTTCCTGTCTATAGTCCTTGGTTCTTTTGTATGTAAACTGTAAACTGCTGCATTGCATTCCTTATCTTACTCAGTATCCTGCAAGCCATCTGTGACCGAAGAACTTACCTTGAAAGAAATGGATCTAGCGGCAGTTAAGATCCTCCTCCTCTCTAGGGCAATTGGCTGCTTTGCAAGACACAAGCAGGCTTTTCTGGATTTATGCCACCTTGTCCACTACGACAATGATAGCCTGTGTGTGCAGGCTTAATGCGAACAGTGCGCCTGCCTGGAGACAGACCTCGAGGAAGCTTTCAGGAATTTCTGGGTCTGATTTCACTGCAAGTCCCACTTTTACCATATGCAAAAATGAAGGAGGGTCAAAGTACCAAAAGTTCAAACCACACATGTCGCCACCATCCCGGTCTAGCCCACTGCCGACTTGGACCCTGTGCCTGCCTTGATGCAAGAGTGGACACCAGAGCTGATAGTATCGACATGGAGCCCAGGCCCAACTGAGTCTGACCAGGTCCTTGAGCCGGCTACATCATCTGTTAAAGAGGCATTACTTTTGGAGTATGAGGGAATGGAGCTGGAGCCTGTCCCCTTTGACTTTGGCGAGTGTAGAAGGGCATAACTCTGAGCCCCTTATTGATTGGGAGAGTAATTGTTTCGTCACCATGCACAAGCCTCTTTCATCACCCAGCAACGAGTCGATATCTTTGTTCCAGCCCTGCCTCCCACTCCTACCTTCACTACCTGTTCAGAGTTGGTCAGAGTTGGTTCAGAGTTCGGGCTTCCTCTGTTCCTCTGGCTTCGCCTTGGTCAGTTGTTGCTCTGCCAGTTCCAGTTGTAGTTGTAGTTCCATGTCGTTTACAGTAAGTTTAATGTGGTTGTGTTATTCTGCTCTCCTGTGTGTTCTGTCTTGGAATTATTAATAAAAGATTGTTTCATTTGTACTCTGTCTTTGTGTGTTCATTACAGTCACACACTATGACAGAACACAGTACCTAAAGAAAGAAAGAAGGGACACACCAGCAGTCCGCCTGCTCTGCCTAGAGTAGGAGCAGTGTGAACATTGAGGACCCCACCAAGGACTTCCTGGTTCTGGTTTTGCCTCACACACTACCCAGATTGCTCGCTTTGGATTTTTTTATATAAAAGCCCCAGCAAGCGTTTTAGGGAACGTCTGCCTGGTCTGATGGTCCTCTGGGGAATTTCGCCTTGTTTGTGGACTGACACAAGCAGGCTTTTCTGGATTTATGCCACCTTGTCCACTACGACAACAATAGCCTGTGTGTGCAGGCTTAATGCGGAAGAGTGCGCGTGCCTGGAGACAGACCTCTAGGAAGCTTTCAGGAATTTCTGGGTCTGATTTCACTGCAAGTCCCACTTTACCATATGCAAAATGAAGGAGGGTCAAAGTACCAAAAGTTCAAACCACACATGTCGCCACCATCCCGGCTAAGCCCACTGCCGACATGGACCCTGTGCCTGCCTTGATGCAAGAGTGGACACCAGAGCTAGATATCGACATGGAGCCCAGGCCCAACGAGCTCTGACCAGGTCCTTGAGCCGGCTACATCATCTGTTAAAGAGGCATTACTGTTGGAGTATGAGGGAATGGGAGCGGAGCCTGTCCCCTTTGACTTTGGCGAGTGTAGAAGGGCATAACTCTGAGCCCCTTATTGATTGGGAGAGTAATTGTTTCGTCACCATGCACGAGCCTCTTTCATCACCCAGCAACGAGTTGATATCTTTGTTCCAGCCCTGCCTCCCACTCCTACCTTCACTACCTGTTCAGAGTTGGTCAGAGTTGGTTCAGAGTTCGGGCTTCCTCGTTCCTCTGGCTTCGCCTTGGTCAGTTGTTGCTCTGCCAGTTCCAGTTGTAGTTGTAGTTCCATGTCGTTTACAGTAAGTTTAATGTGGTTGTGTTATTCTGCTCTCCTGTGTGTTCTGTCTTGGAATTATTAATAAAAGATTGTTTCATTTGTACTCTGTCTTTGTGTGTTCATTACAGTCACACACTATGACAGAACACAGTACCTAAAGAAAGAAAGAAGGGACACACCAGCAGTCCGCCTGCTCTGCCTAGAGTAGGAGCAGTGTAACATTGAGGACCCCACCAAGGACTTCCTGGTTCTGGTTTGCCTCACACACTACCCAGATTGCTCGCTTTGGATTTTTTTATACAAAAGCCCCAGCAAGCGTTTTCAGGGAACGTCTGCCTGGTTGATGGTCCTCTGGGGAATTTCGCCTTGTTTGTGGACTGGTGCTGGGCAAAGCAACGAGTCTCTGTTCACCATCTGCCTCGCTGAGGAAGACCTCACCAGGCCCCACTCTGGACCCAGAGCCCAGCCAGCCACCTCCCACACCTATGCCGTCTATTTCTCCTGAGTCCCCTGTCCCTGCTGGCCCCACTCAGCTCCATGTCTCCTCCGTCCTCTGCTGGTCCAGTCCAACTCCAAGTCTCCTGAGTCTCCATTGTTCCACCCATCCTCCCTCTCCCACCTCCTCTACCAAAGACAGCAAGTTCTTTGGCCCTGTCTTAGCTGGCTCCGTTCAGTCCATTTGGCTCCCTCTCTCCACTCTGTTGTGTGGAATATGCCTGGGGTCTTACGGCTTTTCAGTATCGACATGGAAAGGGCATCCCCTGGCTCTGCCTACAGCCACCGAGCCCATCATTCCACCTCGGCTTGTCGACCAGTTCCGCACTGCCTTGGCTTTTCCCTCACTCTGCTCCACCTGGGGCCATCCCTATTTATGGCTCAACCAGGGTCTCTAGTCCCTCCTTCCAGCTGGATGTCCTCCCTCCACCCTATCGGCATGTCAGGCTCCTGCTCCCTTCCAGCATCACCCTGGTCCTCAGTTCCATTGTGTTCTGCCTCAGTCCTCTAGCACCCTCTGCATCACCTCACTGCAGCTCCACCTAGACCTCCAGATCCATCTGTGTAGCTTGAGTCTCGCCAGCTCCGCCTGGGTCTCTACCTCCAACATCTCAGTCTGTCATCCCCTGGGTCCCCCTGCAAAGTCTCCACCACTCTTCAACCCTGCCGTGGGCCTTCATCCTGGCTGTGCTCTGGGTTCCAACCAGGCTCCCTCCTCACCGTCTCCTCCGACCATCATCGCTGCCCTGGTTCTCTCCAGCCGTCATATCCTCCAGGGTTTTTTCTTTGCCCTTTGTCAGTCCGTCGTCCGCCTCCAGGCCCCCACCTTCCCTCCTAGTTGGACTGTTATTGCGGTGCCAGGACAGGCCTTCATGAAGGCTGGGGTTGGAAGGTCAGGGGTTAGGTGTTTGAGCCTGTTTAGTTTTATTATGCTATATTTTGCCTGTGTTCCTGGTCGCTATTAGTTTCCATAGTTACTCATTAGTTCCTCGCCTGTTCCTAGCTTGATGTGGCTAATGTTACTCATTAGTTCCTCGCCTGTTGTCCTAGCTTGATGTGGTTGTTGTGGTCTGAGGCTTTTATTAAGCAAGTAAAGGAGTGGAAGAATACTCACCCTCTGTTTTAAAACAAACATATGTTGGACCAAAATGCAGATGCATCTCGTAACAACTTGTCACACAAATGAGATTGGCGGAGATGTTTGAAAGTTTGATTGGATTTATGAATATCTTGACAAAATAACAATTCAAAACCTATATGTATATTTACTTTCAAGATGAAAATATCATTATTTTGTAAAGCTATAGTAGCATCTTCCAGTCACTAGGGGCCCCGATCCTCGCTTAACCTACACTCCTGAGTAAAGTTGAGAGAAGTTTTGGCCAGATGTCTCATGAATCAATGAATCTGTTTTTATGGTCTTAACTTTAAAACAGCTTGTTTTGTGAACTAATTATGAGAGCAAACAGTGCTTTAATTATCCGTCTGTTGGTTTATGTCATATGCCGCGGTGTGGAAATGAAAAGTTGCTCCCTCCAACGGCTTCCTTCAATGCACCATCACTGTTTTAATTACCAGAGTGAGCAACTCGCTTTACCCCTCATCCTTCCCATCTCAGCACAGTGGGATGCAGAGCCTTGTACACTGAATATCCTCTCCTCCAACCACGGGATACTTGACACCCACTCTTGCCTTCAAGCTGAGAGAGAAACCAGAGTGGGGGAACGAGAGCAAAGAAAAGAGTGGGAAAAGCTGGAGTCAAGGAGAGAGCGGTGTCCCGCGGCCAATCGCTGAGATCCAGGGAGCAGAGTCGTTCTCTCTCCTCCTTGCACAAACAATCACTTTCATGGCTCAAAACCCGAATGGTGACTCAAGATGCTGATTTCTATAACCAAACAGCCTACGGGGCCCCTGGGCATGTCTTATCAGCTCAGAGCAGAGGGCCTGCAGAGGCCCAGGCAATTTGAGCCTTGTGATAAACTTCACAATTCCACTCAACGGCCCTGGATTGGTCCAAGAAGACGGGGTGCAGGGAAAAGACAAGTGAGGAATGAAGGATGACTGAGAGTGAGGGTGTTTATGAACTTACTGTTTCTGAGGAATGACAGAAATACATGATGAAACGAAACCCTTCTTCTGTGTCGTTTGATGGGATGTTTGGTGCAGGAGCCGAAGTTTCGTAGTTCGGCTTTAAAGTTTTTAAAGATAGATCCGAAGAAAGTCACTATAGGCCACCGAAGAATTTACCATGGTAAATGGAACGGATTGGTAAGAAGAGTGCTTTAAACCAGTGTTATTTTAGGATCATTTATGTAATAGGGCTATCTCATAATATTTTGAATTTGCTTTTATTTTCCCCACACTCTTAAAAAGGTTCATTGGGGTTTCATATATGAAGCATGGGGTTCTTTCACTTAAACTTAAAGAACCCTTTATGCTGAAAAAGATTATATAATAACAAGAAACAAGCCTTTTGGACAAAGGTTCTTTATAGGCGATTATTCATTCATATATTCCATTATTCTGCAACATTTTGTAGTTGTAACTAAATTATTGTTTATTAAACTGTTGTGGTAACTTAATATCACATTTTAATCATGCTGATTTTTGGAGGAGAAAAACTGAAATGGCACTCTTCTTGTGATATTGATTAACTACACAAAATTAAATATGCATTTTCTAACCCCCATATCTCTGAATTTTGTGATCATTCACGCATTCATAAATACATTTTAGGGTTCTTGATGTTTTTCAATAATATGAAATATTCTAATCCGGAAAGGACAAAACAAATGATAATGAATGACTACCTAAAAGGTTCCAAATAGAACCTTTTTCCTGGTTACAAAGAACTCTAAAGACTTATTATTGAATTATTCTGTATAGAACATTTTATGGGTTCCAAAACATGTAGCGTTGCCCAGTAACCTCTTTCAGCTTCTAGGATAGAACCTTTCTCTTCTAAGCTAGTGTACTGATAAGCCCTATAATAACATATTTTACAAAATGTCGTTTTAGGAAATGTCAAAGTAAACTTGAACTCAATATATTAATGAATATGTTTAACGTAATGCTTTTTTTTGTTTTACATTAACAAAATTTGATTGGTTTTGATTGATATGATTTATTTTTTAAAGTTTTTTTTAATTTATTATTTTAAAAGTAAATCTGCATGTAGTTATATTTTTAAAATGTGTTTAAGTACAATGGTACATATAACAGGCAATTATTTACTTTTAGAAACAGTCATTTAATTCTCATTCAGTGTAGGCCATTCAATGTGTTTTTATACATAAAGACTTTGGACATTTTTGGAAGGAGTTCATTTACAATGGGATCATCACTGTATACATTAGGAGGTGGTTTTCAGTTTGAGAAGCTCTTGACCTGAACATGTAGTAAACATCACAGCTTCTCGGCTTCCTTTAAGTAAATGTGTTTAGAAAAACAATATGATAAAATACACAAATGATCCTTGAATGATTAGATTTTATTTTCAGCAATAATCACAAATCTTCCACTGAAGTATCGTTCATAATTACTGCTGAACTCTCTGCAACACTTGATTGGACAATCGCATCAGTCTGAATATTTTTGCAATAATGAGTGCTATTTTATAATGACTTTCAATGCAGTTAATTAAGAATGGATTTAAATGTACTAAAGTTTCTATAGCTAAATTAAAATCGTAGCTTTCCCAGCACGTTTAATCAGTAAATGTCTGATATCTGGCAATACTGCCCATGGCCAAACCCAATAATGTGGTATAGTGTATTGTGTCGAGGAGCTATTGATGCTGTATTGATTTCCCTGGTCAAGGTCATTAGCAAAGAGAAGCATCTCTTTCTGAGTAACACTTCATCTATATCTGATTGTCTATTAGGGAAGAGCGTTAAATATCCCCTGCATTATGTAGCGTTGAAGCTAATGACAAAGCCAGCTTGTGCATGCACTTATTAAGGCCAGGATGAAATAGCTTGCTTCAGCAATTGGGAAAGTGCTTTCTTGGCACAGGTCAGAGCTGATGCATAGCAGCCGAGTCTCCAGCCACAAAAACTCCACCTTGTTTAATCACATCAGCAAATAACCATATGATAAATCAGTGCTGGATAATGGTTTGCAATATTTACTTGCATGATAAAACATTCCTGTATGCGCTGATCGGCTTTTAATGAGCGTGAAGCACAATGATTTCATGCGAACCAACATGAAGACCTCTTTTCATCTAGTCAGGATACAGAGACAAGGCATTTAATGTTGTTTATTAGATACATATAAAATAAGATAGAAAAATACATTAGAAACCTGTAACAATGGCTGTTGAAAGACAGACATGTCTTTCAGTAGGCACTTGGGCAGGGAACACATACGTTTGGAGACTGAAAGACTTCATGTTCGCACACACATATCCACTTTAAAAGACATTTCACATGATCAAACTTGATTCTTAAAGCCAAAATATGTAATTTTGTTGATGTTAAGAATATTTTCTTTATTTACCCAGTTTCACGTGCAGAAACAACTATAAAGCAAGTTGAAAAAAAAAAAACACACGAGTCGATAAACTGACGTCATTTGGCTTAACCAATGGTACGGGTCAGGGGGCGAGGCTTCCTGTTGGACTGACATGCTCGGAAATTCATTATTTTTTATCAGTCCTTTTTTGTGTCAGAATCACACACTTCACTGTTGAACTTGAAAAACCAGGACTAATCAGAATAATATACTTTTAATTGCTTAATTGAGTGTGAGACATCATGCCTTATTCAATTACTGTATAACTCATCTTTCTTCATTAAGTATATTTATATGTTTTTAAATAAAATTGTCTTTTTCTTAAAAAAAAAAACCTGCTTTCAATACATAGATCATTTGCATTTCATACTCTCAAAGACATCTTCAGACCTTGATATCAGTACCTTCGTTGATATCATTATTGTTATGGCACTGGAGAATCATAAAGTGAAAATGAAGGGAAATGCAGATACAACAGGAAGACTGATGTTTGATGTCACAGAGTACTCCCTCAAGAGGCCATTGTGTTGCATAGTAAAGAAAGAGTTTCGAGGGGACGTAACGTGACGGTACACACAGCTTACCCACCGCTCTCATCCCATCACCAACTACATGCGGTTTCAAATCCACAAAATATCATTCTTTAATCAGTATTTGTTTTGTTTCCAAAAAGGTTGAAGCATGTTCACTCCAGAGGCAAAATTATACAATATAAAAACTTGCTGGCAGAGAATATCTCATGAATTAAAGTTGATTATTCTGCACTCCACTGGAAACATTTATCTATTCTTTTGGTGAAGATTTTATGCTTAAAACAAGGAAAATAAACTATATTTTCTCAAACTCTTTAATTTTACTTCCTTTATTGCAGTTTTTTTCAATAGTTAACTCAAGCTAAAAATATTTGAAAACCCAAAAAATCAACATTAATTGACATAACTCAATATATTTAAATGTATATATATATATATATATATATATATATATATATATAGAAAGAGAGAGGGAGAGCGAGAGAGATCATTTTCATTTAGTTTAACTTGATTTGATGTAGAGGTGAAAGTAAAAATTAAATAAAAAATGAATAAAAGCTACTGTATAGACATTCAAGGGAAAATACAGAAAACTAAAAAAAGACAACAAAAAAGTCTCTACATATAGTCTCTTGCCTATTAGGGATACTTTGATATTTCAACTGTAAAACAAGACACAAATACTGATCAAATGTATTTTTTGGTTACAATTAATTTGGTAACGCTTTGTTTTACTGTGTCCTTGTTACACATTAGATGTACTTACTATAGTAATAAGCAAACCCTAATCCTAACTCTAACCCTATAGTAAGTACATGTAGTTTATGATTATTACTCAACACTGACTTAAATAAATCCTTTAAATTGACAGAGTTACATTCTACCTCCTCAAATAAGTACTGAGTAATATTATTTACCTACTGTAACAGAGTTACGGCTAGTGAGATTTTTTATACATAATTTACTGTATGATTTATTTCTACACTGTAAAAGATAATCGTGATTTAACGGTAAGACAAAAACGTTTCCGTATTATATACAGTAATTTTACAGTAAAATACCGTTAAATTTACAGTTTTTGAAAGTGAAAAAGAACAACTCATTGTATAATTTAGAGTAAAAAAAAATTAATTTGACATTCCTTTTTTTTTGACATATTTTTGCTAAAATAACTGTTTCCTCATAGTTTTCTAATCACTGCTGTGATTGTTAAAAGTGTTAGAATGGTACAAAACAGATAGTAATTCTTCAATAGGTTGGTAAATTAACATTACATCAGATAATGAAATACAGTTTATTACTGTAAATTTTAAGTTAAGTCTGTAAAACCAATAAAGTTGCTACTGTATTTTTGACGGTACAGTTCTGGCAACCACAGCTGCCGTTTTTGTTCCCGTAAAAATTATTTATTAGAGTATATTAAGTACATGTAACATGCAACTACGTCACCTTAAAATAAAGAGTTACCAAGTAATTTTTTGCAGTGACTGTTGATGTAACAGTGCACTAAACTTCAACATAATGTGCAAATTATTTAATTCAAGTACAGCGAGCAAAATACCTACAATTCTGAAGGTTGTGTCAAGACTGAAGGCAACTAATACACTTCGACTCCCCGAGTCTGTTTGACAGTGTGATACTGGGAAACAGGAAGGCAGGTATAGGCTGGTGATCCGGCATTTATGTGGTTTCGGAAGGGAAAGCTGTGTGTACTGACCCGGGTCGGGCTTCCCAAAAGCATTGTCAGTCTAAGTAGATCATAGAAAACATTATGGCTCCGCAACAGCTTGAGGCTCTTCCAAATTCATTTGTCTTTTGTGTCAAAGTAGCGCAAGCTACGTCAGAAATAGATCGTGGGGATTTGTCCAGTGTAGACAGCATCACTGATTATAATGGGTTCTAGAGGTTTTTTATCGCATTGCTTTGCGCCGCTCGAGTCCAATGCTTTCTGGGAAACACAACCCTGGTCTGATCATTCACCACTGATGATGACATTCATATTGAACATGAATCATGAGAACTATGATAAGGCACTTGAATGATATTTCCCTACCAGCCCCACCGGTACAACGAGAGGGTTGTTTTGGTCATCCACGTCTACATCCAATTACAGAGAACTGGATTGTTTTCACTTCATAAAGGGTTCAGTATTGTTCTGTTTTTTTTTTGTTCTCTTCACAATATTCAACAGTATAAAATATTGAGTAGTAAAAATATACGTTCTCTGGAGGATAGTAAAAGTGTTCTTTCTATACATGTTTTCTTTTGTCACTCTTTGAACTTTATCTACAAATTTCATACATTTGTACAGCAGATAGGCAAGCATGGCTTATACATCCTCAGAGAGGCTTGTTCACTGAAAGTGTCGGATTGTTCGGAAGGGAAATAGTCGTCTTCTTCTTCTTCCGTGATTTCATCCGTTCAATCACTTCTCAAACGGTGGTTGCGATGATGCGATACAGAGGTGCATACACCATTCACACCGTCATGCGTTACATTCAGACTCATTACCGTAACTGCAGGATCACTGGAGCGGTCCGTTTCCTCAGCGCTGTCGTGGAGCTGTTGGGTTTCGACAGCGAACTGGGATCTGGCTTTGATTTAGAGGGAGCGGGGCAAATCATTATTGCTTATTGCTTACAAAGAGTGCAGATCTACTGCGGCAGGAGCGTCTCCGTGTCCAACGAGTGCAAGCTGTATATCCACTGCCTGGAATACTCTTTTTTTGTCTTTCATTCACTCATTTTAGGGCAGAGATGTGATCTGCAGGCAGGTAATGGGCAGGTCATCATTGGGTGAAGAGGTCAGAAGGTCAGGGGTTAGTTGCCAGTGGTGGCTGAGTGGGTTAGAGAGACAAACAAACAGAAAAGTGGGAGGGAAACAAGGAAAGGAGGAAGGAAACAAAAGATAGAGGAGATTAGTTTCAGCTAGTGAAAGCAGGATGACAATATGAAAAGCATTTATAAAGCGATCACAAGAAAAGGCTCTTGATTCAGTCGAGTCTCCCCACAGCACAGCTTTAAAGGGGAACACCAAGACAGGACGTTTTTGAGCGACGGTCAGCTTATTTTTTTGGTCTAGTCGGATGCTGACAGTTTTTTTGGGGGGCTGATTCAGCATGTTGAATGAGATAGAGAACTCCGATTGGAGAACTCAGATTGGCTGTTCAGTTTAGACGAACGAATCAGTGCGAAAGTAATGAATACAGAAGCCCTGAACCGCAACGAAAAAAAAAATAAAATAAAATTAGCATTTCTGGGTTAAAGTCTGAAATGTTTTGAGATTAAAGTCGAAATGTTTTGAGATTAAAGTCGAAAAATTTCGAGATTAATAGTTTAAACATTACGAGATTAAAGTCAAAACGTTTGAGATTAAAGACATTTTTTTTTGAGATTAAAGTTGAAACGTTTCAAGATTAGAGTTGAAAATTTCATTAAAGTTGAAAAATTCTAGATTAAAATTGAAAGTTTCAGATTAAATTGAAAATTTTGAGATTAAATGTTCAAAGATTAAAGTCAAAATGTTTGAGATTAAAGACATTTTTTTTGATTAAATTTGAAACGTTTCAAGATTAGAGTCGTAAAATTTCGATTAAGTTAAAATTGATTAAAGTTAAATGTTTGATTAAAGTTAAAAATTCAGAGATTAAAGTCAAAGTTTCTAGATTAAATTTGAAAAGTTTTATTAATCGAAAGTTTCGAGATTAGTCGGAAAATTTTTATACAAGTTAAATGTTTGAATTAAAGTTGATCATTACGAGATTAAAGTAAAACGTTTCAGATTAAAGACATTTTTTAGAGATTAAAGTTTCGAAAATGTTTCAAGTATTAAAGTCTAAATGTTCGAGATTAAAGTTGAAAATTCCAGATTAAAGTTGAAAGTTTCGAGATTAAATTTGAACAATTTTGAGATTAAAGTTCGAAAGTTTTGAAATTAAGTTGGAATATTTTTTGATTAAAGTCGACAGTTTCGAGAATAAAGTCAAAACCTTAAGTAACAGTGTGCATCCACTAGCTCAGAGAGCGCACTGTGTGTGTGTGTGTGTAAAAAATGCACTTGTGAAGTCGAACTGCCATGGATCAACACAAAATAGAAGCTTACTTTTATCTGGGCTTAAAACAAAATTCTACACAGGTGCTAGTGGCAGTGTTTTTGAGGTGTTTTCGTGCTTGTCTAGGCAACACTTATCTGAGTCGAGAACACAACAGTAACCGTTCTGTCTCCCTCTTCACTGTAAATATGCTCTGGATACATTTTAAGTGCATCACTCTGTATCCAATCATTTGGCCGTATCCTGTGATTTCCTCAGATTTAATAACCACTAATGGTTGAGGAGAGATTCTCTGATAGCCTAGTATGTTTTATAATGTTTTAATGGTAGCCTAATGCTGGTAGATTGGCACCTGTAGATTGGCGCCATTATGAATGCCTGTGTGTGTGGCAATGTGAGACAATGGCAAGCACACATGCAGCTTCTACAGAAGACTGTATTCTCGTACTCTCATCTCTCTAAATATTTTGACTTTAATCTAGAAATTTTTCGAGCTTTAAATCTCTAAATGTTTCGTCTTTAATCTTCAAAATGTTTGACTTTAATCTCGAAATGTTTCGAACTTTTAACTCTTCTGAAATGTTTCAACTTTAATCTCAAAATATTTCAACTTTTAATCATTGAAATGTTTCGACTTTAATCTGAAATTTTGACTTTAAATGTTTTGACTTTAATCTTGAAATGTTTCGACTTTAATCTCGAAATGTTTTCGAGCTTATAATCTCTAAAATGTTTCGCCTTTAATTTCGAAATGTTTCAACTTTAATCTTGAAATTTTTCGCCTTTAATCTTAAAAATGTTTTACTTTAATCTTTAAATTTTTTAGCTTTAATCTTAAAATGTTTCTACTTTAATCTTGAAATGTTTCACCTTCAATCTCTAGTATGTTTGAATTTAATCTCAAAATGTTTCATATTTAATCTTAAAAGGTTTTTACTTTAATCTCAAAATGCTTTCACTTTAATCTCAAAATGTTTCAACTTTAATCTCAAAATGTTTCGACTTTAATCTCGAAATGTTTCAACTTTAATCTCCAAAATGTTTCAACTTTAATCTCAAATGATTTCGACTTTAATCTCGAAATGTTTCAACTTTAATTCTCGAAATGTTTCGACTTTAATCTTCTAAATGTTTCAACTTTAATCTCTAAATGTTTCAGACTTTAATCTCAAATTTTTTTTTACTTTAATCTCAAAATGTTTCAACTTTAATGTCTCAAAATGCTTGATTTTTTTTATCTTTTTACGTTGCGGTTCAGGGCTTTCGTGAAATGAAAGAAGTCGATATACTGTAGTTATTATAATTTTACACCCATTTTACCTGAGCATTTGAATGCACAAATATTTTCATAAACGACTAGGAGTGAAAAAAGTGATCAGCGTGATTGATATTTAAAATGGTAAGCAAGTGCTGCTTTGTTTATGGTTTGTATCTGCAGCCCTAGTTTCACTTTTTGAATGATGAAAATAGACTATTAATATCTGATGCTGATATGCACAGATATTTAGGCAGCACAAAACACACATGCTAGTTGAAAGTTGGCTTTAGTCACTTTGGTGTGTTCAAGCACAGACGCTTTGGCCGACGCGACCGACGAGAGGCGATGACACAGTCCGCTTTCTCCACCACTGAAAATCGACGTCAGCTTGGTGTATCTCAGAGCTAGACATAAAACGGTTACAGTGTTATTATTCAGATAGCTATGCTAAATTCAAGTATAGTTTTATATGAAAACATTTAAGGTGTAATTCTATATTAAAATATTATCCCAGCTTAAATATGTTTATTAAATATGAATTTGTTCATTTATAAGTGCGCCAATTATAGGTTTCCCCCAAACTGTATTATCGCACAGCTCTCTATATATACACTCTTGGGTCAAATATGGACAAACCCAACCGTTAGGTTACATTTTTAAATTGAATTTTCAATCCAACATATGGGTTTGTCCATATTTGACCCAAAATTTAGTTTAACATTAATATTGCATAAACATAGCCACTAGACTAAACTAAGTCTAAGCAACTTCCCTCAAGGCCACTGGGATTTTTTGTAAAGCCGATTTGAAACAGATTTTGTGAAAAGTGCTATAAATAAATTTGAATCGACTTTTGACTTGGTGTTTGAAGGCGGGACTTTCTGTTGGTTCGTCCAATTGAAAACAGGGGGAATATTCAATAAACACGTATGAAAACAAACATCTTGTGGAGCTAGTTGCAAATAACTAATTTGATCATTCATTGGACGAAACCAAGCTTTTGTAAATAACAACTTTTGCTGTGGGTTGACTGAATGTTGCTGACTGAGCCGTGTTGGTCTTCATCTTTGTTATTTAATAAAATCATGAGGTAATATGCATGATTTTACACTTAGCATGAGGAACAGCCTATTTCCTGACAGGTCACATGTTAAAAAGGAAGAAATCAAGAGCGAAACCACAAGAATACAACAGTGATAAATGTGTCTGATGGTTAGTAGCAGTCAAGTGAATGGACAGACTGAAGAAGCGGTCACACTAGGCTTAAGCGTGACAGGATATGACGTCATTAAACCCTTCAAATTTCATTTTTGATTTGTCCAAGTTCAAATGTTGGCTTTGGGTCTGGAGTGCATCATTTAAACCACCGAATTGCTAGTAAATAATAACATATTTAAAGGATTTGAGGTCAATCCATCATTAGATCCTCTATCTTTGCGCTATATGACTTCAAACCTGAACTTCAGGCCACAGTTCTGAGCGTATGAGTCTAGTGTGAGCGCGCACGAGAGAAGAAGCTGAGATGAGATGAGATCTGAAGACAGTCACATGACTGCTTTTAAACACATGGAGATGGAAGATCAATGCTTTCTTGTTAGGAATCGAGGCATTGGGAAATTTAGTCGGAAATAATTTAGGTCCAAAACAACCGAATTTTTGTTTTTAATTCAATAAAACTTTTTATTGCCTTTTCAAATTCCTTTTTGTTCTATGTACAACAACATAAAAATCTTGGCCTTAATGATACAAGCAACACTACAAGGTATTTTCTAGCATAATAGCCATGGAAATTCAAGCTGTGGGACTTTTAGCCTTTTCCCTCAGACTATCACAGGACACATAATATAAAATGCTTTTGCATATAAACATTGAAAAAGTCTTATCACTCATATATAAAGCCCTAACATATATCCAAAAATATAGGAAATTTTCTAACATGGTGCTATAAAGCTGCTATGATGCATATTTTTCTTTCCTACAAATAGCCCTCTAATATAATACCATTACTATCTCTTCCAAAATACAAGTAAAATTTGACAATTCATATACATTCCTGCTTTATATATTTTTTTTATATATATATTTTTATATATATTTTAAAAGCCACAAGTAAATACTATTTTCTTTTCAACAACAAAAAATAAAATAAAAAGAAGCTTACAGTAAAACATAAAAAATGTATCAAGTGGAGTTGTTTTTTTTTTCTTTTCCTTGAATGCATTTCTACTCTCACACACATCCGCAGAGTGGCGCTGACACTAGCGTCCACTCGCAGCGGTCAACCGTGAGACAGGTTCTCGTCAGTCTCGTGCTCTGAGGTGTGATGTAGCTTTCACCGTTTCAAAAAGTCTGCTCTCGAAGAGCGGAGGAGATGAATGTTTCTGATGTATTCAGTGCAAAATAAAAGGCTTGTGCCACATAGAAACACTTTATCAAATGAGGCAAATATGGAAATAATAATAACAATAAAAATAAGTAAACAGCTGAAATAAAAAAGTGATTCGTGTGGTCCAGTACAAATGCACAGATTGGAAATCTGGAAGTTCTGTGCAAATGGGTTCTCAAAAGTAAATTTTCTTCAAAGCAGTAGTTCCATTATATAAAACACGTATAGCACAAAACGGACATGAAAAACAAAACATTAAAGAGAGGAAGCAACCTCAGCTGTGGTCATCTGCCAGCTAAAGCAAATATCTGTGATTTCACCGAGTGCTGCATGTTTCTGGATCAACGTCTTTGTTGATCATTGAACAACATTCCAATCAGCCAATCAGATTTGGGGGACCAGTTTGCAGTTTTTGTTAAAGGGGTAGTTCACTTTGAAATTAATTTTTAATATGTTTTAGCTTACCTCAAGGGCATCCAAGATGTAGGTCTCTTTTTTCCGCAGTATTTTCAATTTTGATATTTTTAGGTCAAACCGTTCTTGTCTGTCAGTCATATAATGGAGGTCTATGGTCACCACCTCAAAGAGCATGCACAGAGAAGTCCAAATTAAACATGATTTAATGACTCGTAAATGTAAGTACACATTGATGGCCTAAGACACGAAACGAGCGGTTTGTGTGAGAAAACGAACAGTATTTATATCGTTTTTACCTCTTGTAATCACAGCACGTCCAAGTGATCTGAGGGCGAGGGCGCTTCGGTCTGCGCAAGCACTGGAAAGCGCTGGAAGTGATCTCTTGCACGGCTGCGAAAAAATCAACGTTGTCCATTGATACATTTAAAATCGTCTTCTATTGCAATTTTCTGAATATCTAAATATGTTTAGATCTTCACCGTGAAGGGTAACACTTCTGAAATCTCTGTGTAAACAATGAGTGACGTAAACACGCGCGCGAGATCACTTCCGCCGCTTTCGCAGATAGAAGCGCCCGCGCCCTCAGATCACTTGGACGTGGCTTTGGTTACAAGAGGTAAAAACAATATAAATACTGTTCGTTTTCTCACACAAACCGCTCGTTTCGTGTCTTAGGCCATCAATGTGTACTTACATTTACGAGTCACTAAATCATGTTTAATTTGGACTTCTCTGTGCATGCTCTTTGAGGTGGTGACCATAGACCTCCATTAAAGAATGGTTTGACCTAAAAATATCAAAATTGAAACTACTGTGGAAACAAAGACAACTACATCTTGGATGCCCTTGAGGTAAGCTAAAACACACCAAAAATGTATTTCAAAGTGAACTATCCCTTTAAGATTAGTCTTATAACCAGGGTCATCACCTGTCACTTCCCTCTGATTTTAGGGATAAGTTATGCGCAGGGTTGGGTTTAGGAAATATTCGGACAGGAATGTTTTTCCAGGATCAAATGCGCTGACCCAGAACATGTCTTACTTGGCAAAATCACTGTGACCACACACACAATCACACACACTGTGTAACCTGCGCAGACTGAATTTATATGTAATTAGATGCATGTGAACAGGGACGTTTCAGTGGTAAGATGATGATTTTGTAATTGTTTCATAGTGCTGAGATTATTGTCAAATCCTTAAATGAATATTGCATTCACCTTAATGAACGGACTAATACAATATTTTATTTTAAACATGCGGTGGGGTCCAAATAGAAATAAAATTCAAGCCTGGAAATAAACAAAGATTTCTGATTAATATAAAGATAATGTGATAAACGTTATGAAGCTTGAGATATTATGACAAACCAAATATAATGACGGTATTAAATCAATGTTATATTCTCAAAATGTTCCTCTGAATACTTAAGTTGTATATTTTGATCTTTGAAGACTTTTGGAATACAGTACACGTTTATTGCCACTATTTCTTTTTATGTTTCAGAATTTAACATGCAGTCAGTCACTATATCCTATTCTTTTCAATGTCTGCCCGAAAATATGTAAACGAGAAGTGCTTTATTGGACATTTGGCTATGTATATAGTATTAAAGTCCAGTATGTGAAGCACGGATTAGGGGAGAAAACAGACGTAAACTGCAGACATAACGACATTTTGCTATTTTTTGAGCTGGCTTTAGCTCCTTTCCACTAAAAATATTTGGCAACACTGGATGCAGATGATATCCATTACACAAGACTGCATACTGTTACAATTTTGATAACTGTCAATCAAATCTCACTATCAGTGTTGGGGAGTAGTTAACTACAAGTAGCGTAGCTAGTAACTTAACTACATTTTTCAGTAGCTTGGCAGTAGCTCAGTTGCTTTTTAAACAGTGTAGCTTTTCCAGTAGCTAACTACTTTTTGCAGCAAGTAGCGGTGTAGCAGAGCAAAAGCTACATTGCTACATTGTCGAGCCTGCGCGAATCAGCGCGATGCAAGGATATTCTTCTTGTTAAATTACAAACTCATTTTTTGCCATTACCGCCACCTGTTGTTTATTCACGCATCTTGCGGCTAACGGTTCACTGACGATACAGAAGTGGGTTGACACACCCATATTATGATTATATAGCAAGACGTGACGGCAGATTTGGAGGATGGAGAAACAACTAACGTTAATTACCCATGGCCATTATCAATCAGTATATGTCAATCATGTTATTCAAGTTCAATCAGTATTTTTGAGAAAATGTTCTACATGCAATTTACTTTGGATGTATATTTCGTTCTTGCAATGTTGTAGGCTATTTGTTGCACTTTTGACAAACAGTCAGAGATATTTTAGTGTTGTGTGTAATAAAACAATACTCTTTGAAATCATAATTGCATTGCCTTGTTTTAAACACTAAATATTTTATTAAAACATTCCTCAGACACTTATTCAGTTATTTATAATATACGTTGTTCAAAAAGCAAAAGTAGTTTCAATGTAGCTAGCTACTTTTTGATAGTAACTTGTAGTGTAGCTAACTACTTTTCTAAACGGGTAGCTTGCCTGTAGTTAAACTACTTTAACTTACGAGTAGCTTGTAGCTGGTCAAACTACAGTTTCAGAGTAGCTTCCCCAACACTGCAGAGATTTGATTATTACATCAGTGCTTAAATAGATCTTAACGGATATCTTGCCCATATCATTTTCCAATTATTTAATACACTTCTTGATTCACACAAGGTGAAACAGATTAAGTCCACTTTCCTTTCTTTAAAGCTGAATGTGTGTAATTTCTACACAACATCGTCAAACAGAATTACATAAATAATGTCTGTTTTTAAACAGGTTATCCTCAATATGGCGCCATTGCTCGGGTCAATGTTGGGCTGGTCGGGATGCTCGCAGAAAAAGAGTCTTTGGCTCATTCTCAGTCTTTACACTTTTCAGGGGACTCAATCTAACTAATAATTGTGACTGCATTTATTTCAACATTGACAAAACGACACACTTCCGTTTTAAGGTTTTCATAATAATGGCATTTTTGTTTGTTCTGAGAGCCTGTAACCTATTGACGGCGAACACGGATTTTAACACGCATTATTGCAATCGCCGCGGATTCTATTGTATTACATGTACTTATAAACAACCACTTTAGCTCATATAGAAAGGACAAGTTCACGATGAGATCTCCATCTATTCAAATGGTGTCCAAATGTTTCAAGAGTCAAAATACATAAAAGCTGATTTACTGTTTGCATAACTAGAGAAAACTAGAAATGCTGAGTGTAATTGGGTGAATAAAGCCCATGTTCACATGAAAAGATCCATTATTTGTCATCAACATCATGCTGAAATCATAAGGTCATCAAAATAATGGAATGAAGTCAACCACTCCACCTGCGCAGGAGAGACCGAACATGAGTGTGTGTGTGTGTGCACAACAAACATGCTCAAAGTGCACATGCTTCACAACAGATCAGGACCTACAGTGAGTCGCTCCTGTAATGAAGAGAAGCACTTAACTAAACTAACCTCTGTCTGCGGTCACTACCCTTTGGTAAGGATGGACGCGCAGCTCGTGCCTTCGAACTTTAGCTGTCACCGCACCTGCTTGGATGGCAATGACATCACCAGAAAACACATCAACATCAGATCAGTCAAACCTCACAGTCTCAGATCAGATCCATCACACGTGTGTTGACCAATGCAAATCATTGAAACGATACAAGTTAAGGCACAAATAATACTTTTGTAAATCTCCAAACACGTGTTTGTAGAAAATTCAAACATGGTTTCGTCTATCCCCAGTGGATATTTGCGTGGCTTGGACACGGGATGACAGACATTCCACTCACCGGGAAGCTTTACTACTCACGTAATCTTGCGCGACAGTGTTTTTAAATATAATACTGATAAAGTCCCTCTCTGAGAGAGAGAGAGCAACATTTAGGCACATCTGCTGGAGTACAAAACGACAAAAGAAGAAGGAGAATAGAAATGTACGGCAATGAATTAAGTGATTAGTAAAGCAGAACAATCGATTTGCTTTTTCCACATTAAAGCGTAGCAGTCAGCGGCACAGTCCCGGGGAAGCGCGTGAGCGTGAAGGCATGTGTGAATGGCATTGCAAGTACAGTCTCAGTGGGCTCTGGGAATAGCCAGTGTAAACGAACAGGAGTGTGTGGGACTGACTGCTAGGCCACATCGCTCAAACCAACAAGGCAGCTGTGAAAGGAAAGCGTGTGAATGTTAACACTCGGATGGGATGAGGGGCTCAGTGAGGATCCTGGGGAACGCTTATAGCCTTTCGTGGGGGAAAGACACACCTAAAGAGTGAAGGAAGGGAACGGGAAGTTAGTGGCGGGAAGCGACACATAGGGTTGGGTATCGAGAATCGAGTATCGATTGGAACCGGGACTAACTTTTCGTTTTTCCCGGAATCGATTCAAAAAGTTAAAATTTCGATTCCTAGTTTTGATATTCACAGTCCGCCGACCGGAAGAAGAAACCGCTGAACAACACCAACGAAGAAGCGTCTACCGGAAGTATTGGCATAACCGCGCGAGTTGAACATGGGTAGCTTACGTCGGCGCTCCAAAGTGTGGCTTCACTTTTCTAAAAATAACGAAATCTCGGCAAAATGCAAAATTTGTGACAAAATTTCCTTCAGAAAGACCGTTGGTTAGCAAGGTTAGCTAAACTTTTTTGACCCTGCCTCTTAAAAGAATCGGAATCGAGAATCGTTAGGAACCGGAATCGAAACAAGGAATCGGAATCAGAATCGTTCAAATTCAAACGATACCCAACCCTAGCGACACACACCACAGTCAGACCGAGCGCGTTCTAGGACAGTTTGTGAGACTCAATCTTGGTAAAACCAGGTCATACATCACTGTTCAACTGTTCTTTTCATGTTTTGGAAAAAGACTCTTATGGTCAACAAGGCTGGATTAATTTGATCAAAAACACTATAAAACATCAATATTGTGAAATATTATTTCAATTTAAAGTTTTCTGTTTTAATATATTTTAATATGTAATTTATTCCTGTGATCAAAGCTTAAGTTTTTCAGTGTTTTTTGTGAAAACTGCATGTTTGTTTCTAGGATTCTTCATTTGTTTGACTTTTTACCGTCCATTTTCATTCAATTTAATACGTCTTCGCAAAATAAGAGTATTTACTTATTTAATAATATTACTATTATTTAATCATATTAGGATTATTTTGACCCTTTTGAAGAGCAGTGTCATATTTCAGACCAAAAATCTGAAATTATATTAAGCATAAAGTTAAGATATTTTGCATTGTGACAAAAGTCAATTAAGAACATTTTCTCTGGGTGTTTTCAATTTTGTGTTTAAATCACAATAGATAAAACTATTGAACTAAAACGGTAATACTGCAGTGTAACAAATACTACAATGATGTGTAAATACTTTCTAAACACAGCTGAAATGGTCTACTTAAAGCTACACTGTGTAACTCTTTTAGTTTATTCTTAGCTAAAAACACTTAGTTCTTTCAAAAATATATGTGTTCATTAATGAATATTTACTTTGTTCAAGTAATAAAGTATTATATAGTGTAGTGTATAATATGCCATTGAAAATACATACGGGTAAGGGGTTCTAATGTCGATCACCATGTTGCCCCTCCATCTTGAAAGTACATTAGCCAAAGAGGGACATACCCGTTAATTCAAGCTTCGCCTTTCGCGTTTACGTTTGAGTTAACACTCATGGACGAGGTCGAACTGGAAGCCATGTTAATCTTGGACTATATTGGCCACCGTAGCAGTAAAAACGAAATCGGAATTGAGAGGAACATAAACTAATATTCACTGGATGGTCATATACCTTTTCACCACTAGTTGGGGTAAAAATCACACAGTGTAGCTTTAAGTGGTTTGAAACAGCCCTCACAGTGATAAGAAAATGTGTTACAATGCAAAAAATCTTATCGACTAACAATTTTGTGGTAAACTTTGACCCTGACACGTTATTAACAGGCTTAACAAAGTAGAAATGTTTATAATATAATCTGGAAATGTCCCTGTGGTTAGATTTTAAACCAAAATGCCCCACCAGATTGCGTTAAACTGTCCTAAAACTGCTCAGGGAACAGCCTGGCTTCAACAGATGCCCGTTCTCAAATCTCCTCTCACAATTTCAAGCAGCCCCCATTCGGCCCCCACTGTCCCCTCACCATCCTCATGTTGCCCCTCCTGATGCCCCTCACCCTGACGTGTCCCGCTCAGACTGAGGGATGGGGGTCATCCGGAAAGGCTTGTGCAGCAGTTTGGGGCTCAGTGCTTTGTCTCCCTCATCATTGTACACACAAAAAAACAAACTAAAACATCACATTACAGATAAAAAACAAAAAGTACAAAACCAAACACAGAAAAACAAAAACCATGATTTAAAGAAACAGACAGAATGGAAGAGGCCGGGGAGTCCAGCCAGTCCGATAACAGGGGGCGTGTCTGCGGTGTGGGGGCGGGGCTTGACGGAGGGGGCGGGGCAAAGAGTGACACTTTAAAAGGGAGGCCGACCGGTTGGCTCTCCGCGCTGGACTGTGATGGGAATGTGACAGGTCTGAAAGCCCAGGTAGAGGGGCAGCTCTTCGGCCTTTGAGGACGCTGTATAGGTCACACAAGAAAGAAGACAGGGTGAAAACCTCCCCTCAACACACCCTTCCATCTCTTATGGGGCGTTCACATATACAGACATTATATCACTCTTACTGCCGCTTTAATGGCTGTTTATAGCTTTTTAAATCACAAAAAGCATCACAAAAGCAATATGCAGGTCGTGAAAACATGCCGCCGTTTTAATCTGACAAGGAATCGGTTTACTTGCACACTGAGAATATTCTTAAATGTGAATTTCAGCAGCGCATTATAAAAGATGAACGATTATTAATGAATGAATCAATTCTAGAATGCCAATCATTGTTTTGTAAACAAATGTACATTTAAATGAAAAATACATATATTTTAAATACTTTTTAATTTTCTCGCAGTATTTATCTAAAACTATACATATTTTTAAGTACTTGAAATGAAATAAACATGAACTAACAATATAAACATTAACACAAATGGAGGTTTGGGAGTTATGTAGTTTACCATTTGTGTTATTTTATTGCGATGCCTTGCTATATTAAAATGTGGAAATAATTAAGTTGTAAATGGGTAACACGGGACACACCCACACTGGACATGCCCACATTGGACAAACCCACACCCACACTGGACAGGCCAAACACTGAACACACCCACACTGGACACACCCACACTTAACACACCAACACTGGACACACTCACACTGGACACGCCCACACTTAACACACCACACACTGGACACACCCACACTTAACACACCCACACTGGTAACACACCCACACTGGACACACCCACACTTAACACACCCACACTGGGACACACCCACACTGGACACAGCCCACACTTAACACACCCACACTGGACACACCCACACTGGACACACCCACACTGGACACACCCACACTGGACACACCCACACTGGACACGCCCACACTGGCAACACACCCAACACTGGACACGCCCACACTTAACACACCAACACTGGACACACCCACACTGGACACACCCACACTGGACACACCCACACTTAACACAGCCACACTGGACACACCCACACTGGACACGCCCACACTTAACACACCAACACTGGACACGCCCAAACTTAACACACCAACACTGGACACACCCACACTGGACACACCCACACTTAACACACCAACACTGGACACACCCACACTGGACACACCCACTTAACACACCCACACTGGACACACCCACACTGGACATGTCCCCACTTCCCACACAAACACTGGACACGCCCACACTGGACACATCCACAGTGGACACACCCACACTGGACACACCCACACTGGACACATCCACACTGGACACACCCACACTGGACACACCCACACTGGACACGCCCACACTGGAAATGCCCACACTGGACACACCCACACTGGACACACCCACACTGGACACGGCCACACTGGACACGGCCACACTGGACACGCCCACACTGGACACACCCACACTGGACACACCCACACTGGACACGCCCACACTGGACACGCCCACATTGGACACACCACATGGACACATGCACATGGACACACCCACACTGGACACGCCCACACTGGACACACCCACACTGGACACACCCACACTGGACACATCCACAGTGGACACACCCACACTGGACACACCCACACTGGACACGGCCACACTGGACACACCCACACTGGACACACCCACACTGGACACGCCCCCACTCGACATGGACACGACCCACACTGGACACACCCACACTGGGACACGCCCACACCTGGACACACCCACACTGGACACGCCCACACTGGACAAGACCACACTGGACACACCTACATGGGACACACCCACACTGGACACACCCACACTGGACACGGCCCAAACACTGGACACACCCACACTGGACACATCCACAGTGGACACACCCACACTGGACACACCCACACTGGACACGCTCACACTGGACACGCCCACACTGGACACACCCACACTGGACACATCCACAGTGGACACACCCACACTGGACACGCGCACACTGGACACGCTCACACTGGACACGACTCACACTGGACACACTCACACTGGACACATCCACAGTGGACACACCCACACTGGACACGCCCACACTGGACACGCTCACACTGGACACACTCACACTGGACACATCCACAGTGGACACACCCACACTGGACACACCCACACTGGACACACTCACACTGGACACGCCCACACTGGACACGCCCACACTGGTTACTGGAAATCGCCAAATTAAAATGTCTGACTTCCAGCTGCCCAGTTCTTGCAAAATCGCTGTATATGTGAACGTCCCTTCCTTCCCTCCACCCACAGACGGTGTAACGCTGAGACTGTCCTATAAGGAGCGTGCTGTGAACCATCCTGCTTGAGACCGGCTCAGTAAACAAGCTTATTGGACAGTAGCTAAACCCTCCTTCATCTGCTCTAATTAGACACGCTGCTCTTGGCATTGGAACGGCTATTTGTCGCTTCTCAACTTAACACCTTGCCTTTGGGAGAAGCCAGTGTTAAACTGGCAGAATGCTGTTGGTAACATGATATTCATAATCGGCTTTCTCAAGTGCTTTAATGAAGCCATACAGCTTGTGTGGAGTGGAGAGGACAGGGCTGTAGAGAGAGAGCGCTCTCATTATTCATATAAAGCCAGTAGAGCACTTAAAAGCCAAATCATTTATGCAAACATTTCTTAAAAGGATTTTTTCTGTCCTTTTTTATGAGCGAGGACGTTTTATGACGCTAAATGGATTAAGTGTAAAAGGCTTGATGCATTGTTGTTTGTGTTTGTATATTATTGCCCATTACGTTGCTGGCCTTAATCCGGGAAACCAGCTTTTGGTTGGTGTGAGGGCAGGGTTTGGGTTTGTTTTAGAAAAAGGCATAAGGAAGGGGTGGGCGGTATGATCAAATCTTACATCACATTATTTTATTTTTATATGGAATTTCATGTACACAAAAGATCACAGCCCAGATTCACAAAACTTTTTTTTTCTTCCACAAAGTTCACATTACTGGATTATGTTTTGCAATAAAATGTCAGTCTTTCTACTTTAAAATGTCATGTTTACTTCAATGTGTTACTTGCCATTTATTTGTAATTAAATATGAAATTTACATGAAATTTTGAAGTTAAAAGGGAATAATAATCCAACACAAGGATTACCATTGAAAAAGGTTATTTTTTGCGGCTGAGCTTATTGCATATGTATTTGTAGGACTTTCCCTTTCAGACGCAAAATATATGTGAGGAGAGTTTTTAAATGAATCACGCAAGCTGATTTACTAGGGTTTGCACTAGTCAGTTTACTGGGATTTTCTCCATTATTTTACCGCACCTAAATATCATCATACCGCCCATCCCTATTCGTACGGCAATAGTAGACATGGGAGTCCATCAGGGCTTGACAGTAACTTTTTGTGGCTACTGTCTACTTGCCTCACAGCATTTTCATTGGCCACATGGGGAAATCTGCCACATGGATATTTTTAATATTACTTTATAATTTGGCAGGAGGTACAATAGGCTGCTGTCACTTTAAAGGTCTGTTCACACCAAGCACGATAACTATAAAGATAACTATAAAGATACAATTCTAAAAATCTTTCTCCATATTAAAGAATAACAGAGTTCACACCACAGCTATAAGGATAAAGATATGAGGAACGATGATCGTTGGGATCACTTAAAATGGCATTTAAAATGGCAGATGACATTGCAGAGAAGTTATTCGTTGAGGTACACAAAAAATCCTCCACTGTTAGACATGGGGGTAAGTAAATTATCAGCAAAGTTTTTTTTTAAAGTGAACTACTCCAAGTCAAACCCCCTTTTCAAGGATACGTTAAAAAAGATGTATATATGGAAAGCAATCGGTGGTATCCAGGGAATAAACGGTGAGATATTATGCAGTTCAGCATAGTGTAACAAAATTACCTCAGGTAGGCTATCCAGTGCTAGTTGACAACATTACTGAAGTTGCAGTGAAAAAGGTGTTGTATACATACAGGAGTTGACTAGGCGATGTTTTATCCCATCATTGACTTCGTCAGCTAAATCCACTGTTAGATATTACACTAGACTTGCTAGATTCACTGTTTAGATGCCGCTCTCAACTCCTCTCGTCTTTTAAGGATATCGTGTACCCAAAAGCACCTTTTTATTTTGATATTTGTTTGTAACGTAAAGCAGCAGCAGCAGTCACCCATTTATGCTACTTTCGCGCGTGCTTTGAATAAAAAGACCATTATCGGTTGTTGGTGTTGACGCATGTATAGTTATCTTTATAGTTATCGTGCTTGGTGTGAACGGGCCTTTAGACCTGATGCATGGATCCATTATACTGTTACACATGCGTTTTCTTTCTCAGCGGTTTACGTTCATTTAAACTGAGTTTACTTGCCAATACAGGCATTTTGACATTATTATATTTTAGGGCTGCAAGATCAATCGATTAAATCGATTAAAATCGATTTCTGAAAGAGTTGGCAATGAATGACATTATTGATTCGTTGCGTGGCGTGACGCGGAAATGTTTGAGTATAAAATCAAAGTTTAAGTTGTGCGAGAGCTCTTCGGTCTCTCTCACGCACTGTCGCTCAATCGCGAACGAGAAGACCGAGTGTGTCCGTGATGATCGCGAATAGAGAGACCGAGTGTGTCCGAGATCGCTCATGCAGGAGCGAGAGAGAGAGACTGAGTGTGTCCGTGATCGCGCGAGAGAGAGAACGAGTGTGTCCGTGATCACGAGAGAGAGAGACCGAGTGTGTCCGTGATCGAGAGAGAGAGAGAGAGAGAGAGAGAGAGAGAGAGAAAGAAATGGACTATAAAATAGCTATGGACTTCAAATAATAATTATTTTGATTGTTAATAGATAATTAGGCATATTATATAAAATATAAATAAAAACAATTAAATTCTTACCACTGAATTAGCAGACTGTGATTTGAATCAGATAGACAGATGAAAACACTTTCTTGTCTGTCCACTACAAAGGGGAATATTTTTTCCACAATTTGCAGCACTGAATTGTTCAAACTTCACTCTAAATGACTCAGAGTAACTTCACTATATGCTCGGAAAGGATGAGCTGAAAAATACCTTACACCATAGGAGATGGTCAATCCATTGTATTTGTTATATATTACTTTATATTGTATTTATATTCATTGTATTTATAATTAATATTAGGATAGACTAGAGATATTATCTTCTAATATAATTATTATTATTGCTATTATTATTACCTAATGTAGGTAATATGATCATAAGTGCATTTGCTTGTTAAAAAGTTTCAAGCGTTTTGTTAAAGATTTTAACATCTTTGACAAAAACAAAACACAACACAAGTTTGTGAGTGTGAGAGTTTGTGAGTGTGTGCATCTGTGAGTGTGAGAACAAGTTCTGACGTTCAAACAAATCCTGTTAAGTTTTCTGATTTGTAATTTTCTATATTTTTTATCAATTTATTGTTCTGACAGCTCAGGTCCAAGAAAATATACATCTTTTTGTGCACTATTTTTAAAAAGCATATTTGGCAGATGTAAAGCATACATGTGTTTTTTTCACTGAATTTGCACCTTTAGTTCTGTTTCTTAATAAAGGATTGGAAATTATTATTTTTTATCCGATTCATCGATTAATCGACAAATTAATCGACAGATTAATCGATTATTAAAATAATCGTTAGTTGCAGCCCTATTGTATTTGACTGTTTAGGCACAAAAAACAGCGAAAAACAACTCAATTTAGCACTGGGAGGAGGCTTTACGTCGGGTGTGAGCACAAAACCTGCGGAAATGCCGAAACTAAAGCCCTGTAACACCAACAATTTATTTGGGGTAAATGTAGCGAGTGAGTGAGGAGAGGCGGGTTTGTGTGTCACTCGCAGTCTGAGAGATATCTCAATATCGATTTTGTATTGAAAAATCAATATTTTTGACAACATTGCATTGCAGTTAGTTAGTAACTGAAACATTTTTTTATAGTTTATTAACTATACATAAAATTCAACCCACCAAAGTGGCTAGCAGGAGTATTACACGCCACTGCTGAAATCCACCAGCATTCAGCGGGTTGGCGGGCGTTAAAGTCAGAGCCCTGGAGTCCACGGGCCATGCTGAAGGGGTCTGGTTGAGGTGAGACATTGGCAAGTATGGCTATGCTTACCTAACACCCGCTGGAGTCGAATGGGATACTCCAGGATGGAGGTGGCGGGGCCCAGTGTGTAGGGGTAATCGTAGGGCGTGGCGTAAATCAGGCCTGACTCTGGACCGGACTGCATTAGGGTGGCGCCTGCCGGGTGGGTGGAGCCGTTGGGCATGACGGTCTGGATCTGGCGGATGAGGGGCATGAGGGTCGGCCCCGCGGGCGTGGCGTGCGCAAGGCCGTGAGCGGCAGGACAGGTGCTGGGCCGGTGATGATCCGAGGCGCCTGGGCGCTCGCTGCAGAGAGAACGCAAGGGCAGCTGCGGTAAACAGAGAAATGTGAGGGTGGGGGTGGATGAAGAGGGTGGGGTCGGGACAAAAAAGACAAAAACAGTTAGAACCATGCACAGGCAAACACTGGACACAGAGCATGACAGCGATGCTAAAGCCGTTTAGCTATTCATTCAGTAAGCAATGCCAGCGGACTCGAACATAGAAACGGTATCGCACTCCTGCAGTTCGACAGCGCTCCGGTACTGTTTACTCAAGCAGCAAAGCGAGGAGGAGGATGTCACAACATCCAGCGAATTAAGGAAACATTGTTTTCACAGATAGCAGTGCATGTTCTCAATTCTTTCAGTTCATTAGCTGCTCTTTGGATGTAGGCGCTAATTCTGGATCACAATACTGAGACACTTGTCAGAGGATTTCTCAGGGAATCAGGGTTACTGAGAGCCGCACTTACACAAAGCTGTCTCTGTTTGCTAGCAGAGGAAGTGGAAGCTTACGTGATTTGATATTGGCGTCTCTGTAGGTGCCGTTGAGAATGGCCAGTTCCATCAGTTGCATCTTCTTCAGACTGTCCTCTCCTTCGGCCTGAAACGCAAAGAGGTCAAAAACATAAGCGTACTCTTTACTGCTGTTATTCACACTGAAAGCATTTTCTAGTAGAACTTTATTTTACAGTCCTGTTCTATATGCTTTTACAAAAACTGGGTAATAATTAGGTACTAACCCTAAATCTACCCCTTAATCTAACCTTAACCCATGTAGTTGCCTTGTATGTCAGCACTAAGGTACGAGAGGCTGTGTTGTATCGTGAATAAGTAACGGCTGAAGGGCGTTGTTAGGCTCGACAGCGAAGTGGAGTAACTCCTTCAGCCGTTACTTATTCACGATACAGCACTTGCCTCGAGTTCCTTATTGCTTTTATAAAATGGTTACCACATAATACAAATATTAAAGTAAAAAAAATTGTATTAGCACAACTTTCATGAAGTAAAATCACTAAAAGCCGTCCTTCCGCTAGAAAAAAATAGTCCCTGACCGTGAACAGCAACAATGCTCCAGTGTGTAATATACATGAAAGCTCAAATAAACACAACATATGAACTGCAGTGTTGCGCAGTCGTTGGTTGGGTGAAGCGGTCATAGCCGTGTTTTATCATGAATAAAGCACAGCTATTGACCAATCAGAATCAAGGATTGGAACTGTTTTATAATAACCAGTCCTTTCTTAGGTAAGTACACGTACAGTAAGTGCACATATCACTGTAAAAAATAAACCGTAAATTTCATGGTAAAAAAAAAACGGCAGCTGTGGTTGCCAGAACTTTACCGTTAAAAATACGGTAGGAACGTTAATGGTTTTACAGACTTAACTTAAAATTTACAGTAATAAACCGTATTTTATTTTCTGATAAAATGTGGATTTACCAACTTATTGACGTATTGATATCTGTTTTAGACCATTGTAATACACTGACAACCAACAATCATCACAGTAGTGATGAGAATTACACGAGCAATCACAGCTCATTACAAGTAAATACTTGTATAAAGCAATACTTATTTAAAGAAACTGCACAATGTCATTAAGCACCATTAAGCACCATCATGGTAACACACATGAAATTAAAAAAAATCCAAATAACATTAATTTAACAACATTAAATGTAACATAAAACCCTAATGTACATAACTGATTAGAAAAAAAACAATAAAACTATGAGGAACCATAGTTATTTCAACAAAAATACATAAAATGTGAAGTGTCACACAGGGAATTGTGGGAAAGTCAATTTACGGTTTTCACTGTAAATTATACAACGGTTTGTTCTTTTTCACTTTCAAAAACTGTAAATTTATATCACAGTTATATACCGTGTATAGTATGGAAACTTTCTGTTTACCAATTAACAGTTTTGCACTGTAGCATTTTTACAGTATTTTACCGTTAAAACCACTGATATTTTTTACAGTGTACTGTAAAATATAGTGCAACCCATTTTTTATTCAAATCTAACAAAATCTCTTGTACAAAGTCTCACATATGTTTATCTAATGCTTGGCCAGTACATTTCAAGCACAAGGTTGTACATATTTAATATGCGTTCTTCCTCTGCTTCTGCGGTAATAAACCTCAGTACTCAAGGGTTACTGCAAAAGGATGCGCCATTAAAGCATGTGTTAAGGTAGCTATAAACGTTTCTAGCTAAGTTTAAACAAATCTGCTCCTCCATGACAATAGACAACCGAAAGAGAAACTAATCATAGAAGACAACAACCTGTATTAATTCCTGAAATAAACAGGGCTTGACATTAACACCAGCCAACCCACTAAATACATTAAGATACCAGCAGTGGTGTGTAACACACTCACTCATACTAGCAATTAGGTGGGATGAATGTATATATAATATATACCTTATTCAATAGAAGCCTTTTAAAAAATCATCTGAAATAATAAACGTAAAATGTAAAAAATATAGATTTTTCTTCAAGCGTATATTAATTGTTTTGTATTGCATCCTAAATTTAACATGTTTTTCTGTACAATCTAAAAATAGAGAAAAACTTTAAGCTTGGCCCAACGCTGAAAAAAGAAATGGGATAACAGTCTTTAGTCTTTGTTACACACGTTAGCTGCTTTATTAATTACTATAAATTGTGTGTAATTACACGTAACTAACCGTAAACCACAGATTAATCCTAACCCAAACCCTAGAGTAAGAACGTGTATTGTTCATTTTTAGCACTTAAATATATAATCACACTGTAACACTGACACCTTGTTAAGGTGCACTTCACTTAATTTTAAGGTGTAATTATAAATTTAAGTACTTACTGTAATGTAATTTAATGTAATGTTCTTACTATAGGGTTAGACCCTAAGGATTGGTTGAGGGTTAGTTGCATGCAATTATGCATAATTTATCGTTATTACTGCACTGTAAAAATGAATGCAATTTATCTAATCAAAAAATATTATTAATTCAATTTAACAATAGAATTGAGTAATAATTAATCAAATTAATTCTTTAAAATGTAATCATTTAAAATGAGTAAAACCAACCCGATCTCATGACCAAGTTGTACGAATTCGACGAATGATTAAAAAGTGGCTAATTCGTAACAATTCATATGACCTCACTTATACGAATTAGTAAAATTTTGCTAAATCGTACATATTTTACGAATTGGCCAATTCGTATGAATTCGATACGAATGACCTACCCCTTACCCCGCCCCTAAACCTAACCATCACGTGGGTTTAGACAAATCGTACAAATTCGTACGAAGTGAGGTCATACGAATTAGACACTTTTTAATCATTCGTCGAATTCGTATGAATTAGGCATGAGATAGTGTTGGTAAAACGTATACATTTAAGTCACCATTATGGTAATCGGTGTTCGTTTTAAAATGAAGATTTTCTCCTTCAGTGATTCTTGTTAACATCAGGTGTCTTCAATGTTAGCAATTTAAAATAAAGAGTTCTTAATTAATCTTTGACGTCTGTCTGTTATTCAGATATTTTTGTTTAATTTTTTGGTGTAAACTTTACTCATTTTAAATAGTTAACTTTTAAGGAATAATTTGATTAATTATTACTCAATTCTAATTTGTTCAATTTAATTAATAATATTGCTTGTAATCTGTTGCCACAATTTTATTGATTAGATAAAGCATATTCATTTTTACAGTGTGTGGTACGTACATGCAACACACACTCTAAAAAAATGCTGGGTTGTTTTAACCCAAGTTTGGGTCAAATATGGACAAACCCATATGGCTAACTTTGGGTTAGTCCATATTTGGCTCAAAGTTGGGTTAAAACAACCCAGCATTTTTAGAGTGCATGTAACAAAGACACAGTAAAATAACTGAAAATGGCAATGCTTATTTGGACAGCCCCGTGCCTCATGATGTCTGATTGTGTGTTTGTGGCGTGTGTAAGACAGCTGTACTGTATTTACTCCCCTGAGCCTCCCTGTGCATCTAAATATCAATACTTTATTAAGTCAAGAGCCCGCTGATGAATAGAGCTGGACAGAGCTGTTATAAATCACTCTCTGTCTTTATTTAATCAGCCTAATGTGCTCTGTCCTTGAGCGGCTGGCCGGGAACAACTCTTTTCAGAGATGGCCTACATAGCAGAACTTAAGGAAGTTATGAAATGAAGTTATGAAATATACATGCTATTTCTTCCTCTGTTGTTGTTTTGATCTACACTACATCATCCTGGTGAGTAGACATGCTTTATTAGTGAAGACAGATGACGGGACGGCAGGAGGCTGCATCTCTTGTTTCGAAAGCTTCAGGAGGGTGAATTGAGCTTGTGTTATGGATAAAAGAGAGTATTCAATGGCTATATGTGGAGAGGAATATTAGCAAGATCCTCAATGCATTCTGCATGACATATCAATCATTTAGAAAGGGGTTAGTTAGTTTGGTGGTTAAACTGAGTGTAAGACTCATTAAATAATGAGTAAAGAGAGACATTTTTTGGTTACACTTCACATGAATTAAGAATGAACAGAATTTATTAACTAAATTAATGTTAATTTCAACATTTAGTAATACATTATTAAAATTAAAAGTATTTGTTGACTTTAGTTAATGCACTCTGAACTAACATGAACAATCAATGAACGGCTGGATTTTTAATCCAGTTTTTTTTCTGTTTGTTAAAGGTGCATTGCGCAAGATTTCATGTTAAAAATAGCCGTTTTCTAACCCATACATGCTGAAACAATCGCCTGGTGGGCTGAATGAGCCCTTCTCTGATCACTGAGATCGCCTCTATAATCCTGTACAGTAAAATAAATAAGAGGGATTCGGGCTCGAATCTGAGACTGGGCGTGACGTCATGCGCGTTCACGCTCGCCTGGCTATGTGCCTGCCTATGTCTGCAGGTTAGTGTATTCGCAGCCGTTCTCCGTATCAGAGAAGACAACTCGAGCGACGCAACTTTAGTCAACTTTCCCAAAAGTAGAAGATGGATTCAAAGGGGCTGTTTAGCCTACATCTGGTCACTTCATGTGTTTTCTGTGATCGGATTACTTATTCGATCGTGAAAAGACCAGGTTGAATCCAGACGGATTTGAATCCGACAGCTCAAACCATTGAGGACGTGGTCTGGGCCGTATTCCAGACGAAACTGGACAAGTGTAAATGCATCTGGTTGTTGAAAACAGGCTATGTCATGTTGTTTTAGTCATATATGCTGACGACGTGCCTCACCTCAGAAGAGCAGGCGAGTGTATTCATCAAACCAGTGCGCCGCAATCTATCGCAAATGAAAGTGAAAGTAAGACGCATACGATTAATCACTAAGTTACCTTCTACCTCCACTATCTTCATTAAAAGTAGCCTTAAGAAATGAAATGATCTCATACCAGGGCTTTTGCCGCTCTCTCTTATTGCTGTCTTTGCTGATTTTGAAATAGCCGAAGCCGATGATCAATAAATGCAGCTCATCTGTTGCTTTCGGTGACGTGCACTTCATGAAATCTGTATATAACGCGGGAATTGAATATCAGATTAATATCCGTTTTGCAAAAACACATTTATGTGACCAGGTGTAATGGAATCGTTTTGATAAATCAAATAGATCTGAGAAAACGCATTGTGGCCAGGTGTAAAAACAGCCCCAAAGAGACCGGCTTGTAGTTCATTCCAAACCCCAACGCAAACTCCACATGAGGCAAAGAAAATAAAACTTCTGTCTGTCCAGTGCCAGTCGTCGGAATAAGACTAGAGTCAACATCGGGAAGGCTTTCAACAAACGGAGAGATCTCGGGCGGTCTGCTCTAGGGCTCAAACGTGTTCATGAACGTGTTTCCATAATAACACAATCATAAGTGGATACAGTAAGCACATAAAACAGTTCAACATGGAGATCGATGGAAACAAAAGCCGAAGTTTTCTACTACCCCTGTTTTCCCCTCACACACACATAGGCCTACATAAGTGTGTAATTTACTCAAATGCCTTTCCTTTCATATATTTTAAATGACTTGCAGATTTATAACTGTATTACCTCATTATGACTGTAACATAAGATGTTTGCCTGATGCTCCTTTGGTTATGAACAGCTCGTGCAAACGTGCGTGTATGCGTGTATTCCGTGTATATGTCTATGGTGGTATTCCATGAGCGCGCACGCAGTTTTGTTTGTCGCCAGAGGGGGCGTAGTTCTGCAAAAACTCAGAGACTTGTTATGCTGTTATCGTTATGCTCCTTTAATTTAACAAAGGTTAATAAATACCGTAACAAATGTATTGCTTATGGTTAGTTAATGTTACTTAAAACATGAACTGTTTGTAAAGTGTTATTGAAATTTAAAAAAACCCTCTAAATTACAGTAAAAACTGTAATTTTGTGAAATATTATTACAATTGAAAATAGCTGTTTTCTATTTTAATACATATATATTTTATTTTCATTTTTAAAAAAAACAGTGTTGGGTTAGTTACTCTAAAAAAGTCATTAATAACTAGCTACCAATGACATTTTTAACAGTATAATTAGATTACTGTACTAATTTCTCTCTAAAAACATATTGCATTACTTACTAATTACTTTCTAAATCACTTACAATATAAAGAGGGACATTACAACAGCTCTTTTCAAATAAATTATATAATATTTGTATAAATTATTCTTTAACTGATCAAAGTATTAAAATGGAAAAGGTTGCATTGCAAATACACATTTTTACATACATTAGACGTTAAATGTTTATGTTAAATCCACATTATTTGAATAGAATTGTTCTATATGCAGTTACAGTAAATGAGAAAAAATTCAAAGTAAAAGTAAATCAATTACACACTGTAATATGTTCATGATTTGCAATCACAACATTTTTTTTGTCAAATCAACTTGATCAACAAATCAACCAATACTTTATGTGTTTAACTATTTATAATTTATGTGTTTAACTATTTATGTGTAACTCAATTTTTCCATTTAAATGAACTTAAAATTTTAAGGCAACCAGGTTACTTAATTTAAGTTAAACCAACAATATATTTTTTTGCAATGTGGTTTTCACAAAATATTAAGCAGCACAACTGTTTTAACAGTGTTACCAAATATTTTAATAATTAATCATTTTATTAATATTTTTTTAAATTAATCATTTTAAGGCAACCAGGTTACTTAATTTTTTAAGTTAAACCAACAATATTTTTTGTAACACTGTTAATACGGTTGTGCTGCTTAACATTTTTTGTGAAAAATATTGTTGGTTTAACTTAAATGAAGTAACCTGGTTGTCTTAAAATTGTAAGTTCATTGAAATGGAGAAAATTAGTTAATACAATGAAGTAGATTGATTTAATCATCAGAAACTCAAAATATGATGTTATCTGAACCACATCAATTATTTAAGTTGATTTGACAAAAGAAAAAAAAAATTGTGTTTTTTTGTTTAGGTTTCTTTAAATGTTCAAAAGAATAGCAATTATTTGTAACATGAATGTCTTCACTGTCACTTTTGATCAGTTTCATGTGTCCTTGCTGAGTAAACATTATTTTATTGCAAAAAAAAAACCTAAAACAAAAAGACAAAACCCAAAATATGTCCAACATTTCAACAGTAGCCAAAATGTGCAGTATAAAACCTACACATTTAAAGGAGATACTGTATCCCACAATGCAATGCACTCGACTTCCTGACTTTCCGTGATGAATGAACCACATACAACAATGGTCATAGCATAAATGTAACATAAATACGTTTTGAAACATTTTTGTTGTTGTATATTTGATCTTGCGTCAGATGGTATTTCTATAAAACAGCACACACATGATTCCCAATGTTCAGAGCCTGCAGTTTCAGGTGTGAGCCAGTGAGAGGTGCTGTGATGTCATCAAAGCGTTCGGTGAAGGTTGAGGCTGGGATCTGGAGGGATGCTAACTTTCCCAGACAGTAATTTAAAACCCAGTTTGTGTCATGTTCAGCGCCACATATTGTGAATCTTTCACTCTGCCATGCTTTGGCTGGCCATCCATTTTTCAACCAACAAATCGTTCAATATCGATGACATCACTCAGGTTTTCACACTTGTCGGTAATGTATTACAGCGATGTGTGTTCTGCTCTCAGTCACAAGCGTTTCTTTCATCCCAATCTCTCGCCCTCCTTCCATGACGGCGTTTGCCGAGGGCTTTTCCTGCTCTCGCAGAGAAACCGAGACACACTGACAGAACAAAGCCTCTCTCTGCAGCAGAGCTGATGGTCCATGCGTGAGGATCTGCGTGTGAGCGCTCCAAGCCAACGCCTCTGGTCCTGCTTTGGCTTTAATATATAGAGGACTCTGGGGTTGATAAATCACATTCTCACCAATCGGCCACCGGGTTCTGACTAATTTTGCTTGGTTTTTCTTTCAGTGTGTTTCGACTTCTCCCAGTCGCTTGTGGCCCGTCTGCTCTTCTCATGCTCTCTCTGTTCCACTGAATGAGCTGACCTTCACGTGATCTGTGACTGCATGTTCATGTAAGGCGTCCTGAAGATATTCTGTCAAGTCTTGTTTGCTGCTATTTCAGGTTTGCTGACTTTTGAAGCTTGTAGACTATATGTACTGTAGCAAATTTAAAACCTTTGTTTTGGAAGGGTGATTGTTTGCAGAGGTATCTTGTATTAGTCATATGCATTTGACTATCAAACACTTTGGTCACACTTTAGTTTAGGGTCCAATTCTCACTATTAAAGGAGTAGTTCACTTTAAAAAAAAAAAACTTTTGCTGATAATTTACTCACCCCATGTCATCCAAGATGTCCACGACTTTCTTCAGTTGAAAAGAAATGAAGGTTTTGTCTATATAATGGACTTCATTGGGAACCAAACGGTTCAAGGTCCAAATGAGAGTTTCAGTGCAGCTTCAAAGGGCTTTAAACGACACCAGATGATGAATAAGGGTCTTCAGACCCTTGGAGTCATGACTCAAAAAAAGATTTGTTCATTTTGATGCAGGTGTTCGAACAGGAGATCACGGACGCTCATGAACTGAGCAAGGCGAGCATTTGTGCTAATAAAACGTAAACTTTGTTTTTTTTTTTAAATTACCAATCGTTGCACTAGATAAGACCCTTATTCATCGTCTGGAGTCGTTTAAAGCCCTTTGAAGCTGTACTGAAACTCTCATTTGGACCTTGAACTGTTTGGTTCCCACTGAAGTCCATTATATGGAGAAAATCCTGGAACGTTTTCATCAAAAACCTTAATTTGTTTTCGACTGAAGAAAGAAAGACATGGACATCTTGGATGACATGGGGGTGAGTAAATTATCAGCAAAAGTTTTTTTAAAAGTGAACTACTCCTTTAAATAGTTGTTTGTTAGCATGTTGATATTAACTGTTTATTTATACTTATAAAGCACATATATTCTGCATGATCATATTCTACATTTCAATACATAAACTTAACAACTACCTTACTAACTAGCAATAAGCAGTAATTAGGAGTTTATTGAGTACTTAAAAGTGAGAGCTGGACCCTAATATAAAGTGTGATAAAAACTTTTACTACCATTCAAAAGAAGTTTCTTATGCTCACAAAGACTGCATTTATTTGACCAAAAATACAGAAAACAGTACTATTGTGAAACATTATTACAATTTAAAGTAACTCTGTTTTAAAAATGAATTTATTCCTGTGATCAAAGCTGAATTGTTTTGCACCAGTCTTCAGTGTCACATGATCCTTCAGAAATCATTATGATATTTCTTAATATCAGTGATAAAAACAGTGCTGCGTCATATTTAGGTGTAAACATCAGGATTCTTTAATGAGAAGACCAACAGCATTTAGTAATATTGAGCAAATTTACAAATATTTTTGCTGTCAGTTTTGAGTACGTTTACATGACCACGATGTAATAATCACGGAAATGTTTTTCCTTAACATTTTTCATGTACAGACGACAACTTTGTCAAAATGATCAAAGTTCACACGGATTAGTGAAACAAACAAAAAAAAACAAACGTTGTATTGTTCATGCCAGGCCAGTAGATGGCGATGTCTCTTTGTAAACAAACACCACTCGCCTAAAGACTGAATACGCTCATGACGCCACCGTTTCCACAAATTCATGTTCGTACATGGAGACGATAACAATATTTTTTTCAAACTTGCATTTTGAAACCCATTTTCAGGCCCCCCAAATGTGGTTGTGTAAATGACAGCATAAAAAGTTTTCCATTTTTAGTTGAAAACGGTGTGCGTCCTTATTGAATAAATGTATTAATAACATAGTGACCCCAAACTTTTAAACGGTAGTGTATGTTTAGAGCTGACCACTGTGATTCAGATGACCCAATGATGATGTTAACTCCATTTCTAAACAGTGCCTTTAAAGTGCTGTGATACAGGCTCCGGCCGTGGATCCAGGCAGAGAGACTGGAAGTGTGTGTGTTCAGGTCAGGCAATGTAAAAGGCTTTTAAAGTCCGCTTGCATAAAGAGGAATCGCTCTGGAGCTATTCAGACTGGGATCACGATGACCTTTAGAGCACAATGCCTGCCAGCCTACAACTTTCCATCATGGCCTGTCAGGTCTGCATCTCTCTCTCTCTCTCTTCTCTCTCTCTCTCTCTCTCTCTCTCTCCAGTCTCCATAGGCATCTGCCTTCTGAAGGGTTGTTCACATTGACAGTGATTAAACCACTGGAGGTCATTGCATCTCTGTGCTCTTGGTTGCTACTCAGACGACATCAGTGTATTAACAGTATCATCGTTCACTTGCATCAAGTTGAACTCAACTTTAACTTTGTTGCATCGCCAACGGTTGTTGTCGCTCATCTCACTGGCAACCCTGAACTCTCATTAAAAATGAATGACTGCAGGTTGCTCTGTCATTGCAAATCACTGGCAGCGTGAACGCCCCTTGATGCCTGCTAGACTGTGATATCAGCAATCCTGTAAGATCATTACAAAACACACTGTGTGACATCGATCTTATAAGTTTGGATACAACATATATGTAGACACCTTTTGAATCTTACGACGCAAGTTAGTATAGAAGAAATGAAACGTCATCGGCAATCAGGGAAAGAGGCCAACTTGGCATGACGATTTTGCAAATGGAGCTTGAGGTAATAGTTTTAAGTTTAAGCGCAATAAAGTTGATCAATATCAACATTTTCGATGTGCACCATTTCGTGTTTTCATTTTTATTGGCTAGTCCAACACTATCATCAAGACCAATTCAGTAAAAAATTGTACGAGAGGATTAAAAAGTGGAATTCGATTGAATTTTCTTAAACCCACGATGATGGGTAGGTTTAGGGGCAGGGTCGGGGGTTAGTAATTTCGTTACGAATTCATACGAATTGGCCAACTCGATAAAATAAGTATGATTTAGCAAAAATCGTACTAATTCAGTACAAGTGAGGTCGTACGAATTGTTACGAATTAGCCACCTCGTATTTTTTTAAGATAATTGCCACCTCGTAATTGCCATGAGGTCGGGTTGGCTAGTCAGATAGATGTATGTCCGGGCAGCAAACACACTGTCAGATTATCATGATTGTCAGAATTGTTAAATTGACACTGTCAGAAAATGATCGCAGGCTATCTAAGACCGTGACAACGTCCATCTTTAAACCTCTCAGTGTATGACGTTAGGACCAGCATTCTAGGAGCTTACGACCAGAGAAATCACCACGAATGATCATCTTTTGTGTCTTTTGGCCATACAAGGCATTAGGATTCAGGTGTTCATCCTAACTTGAAATGGATGATCGTAACTGTGCGTTCACACCAGACGTGAATAGACGCGTCAAATTCGCGCCTACCGCGTCTAATTATACGTGTGAACACTTTGGAATCCACTTTGCGCGTCAAGAGCGGAATTGACAGTGTGTAAAAACAAAAGTTTGAAGCGGAAATTTCCACGCATTCACGCTCTCATGCACCAGAATCAAAATCCTTTGGCGGCCATCTTTTTTATGTTGATCTGGAGCACTTGCATCGAGAGTAGTCGCTCTGTATTGCTCTGTGAGGAGCAGAACAAGTGGTACGTGGGGATCATTGTTGCCGATATTTGTCTCCAATGGACCCTTTGGAGGCGAGACCGTTGGCGAGTTCACCATTTGCTCCAGGAGCTGCGGCTTGATGGCGCCGCTGTCAGCGGTACTTTTGCCAGTGGCCAGTTTGATGACCTGTTGTCCCGGCATCGAGCGAAGGTTCGCCCTCATCCACTTAATCTGTGATTTATTTTTGTTTTGATGATAAAGAGCCAGCCTCCAAAAGTTATTAACCTGTCCTGTGATTTTTTTCTCTCTCACGTCAAGACACAATTTATGCACATGTATGTTGATTGTCTTTACATTATAATAATATTTCTTGTAATATAGATATGGAATAAATAACATTCAATCCAAAATGAACATGTCTCGTATATTGAAATAAAGTTTTAAAATATTTGCTTTGTTGAGCATTTGAACCACACCAGACATTTAGTCATATAAAAAAAAAAAATATTGAAGCATCCAAATACTTCACCTTTAACGCGGAGTAAATTGACGCCAAAGTTCCGATTTTTTAACTTGGGGAGCACTCGAATTACGCATCAAACTAGAGAATGCACAAATAGCACTAACTAAATCATTCGCACTTACTGTAACGTGGCAGATGCTCAATTAGCGGCATTTCTACGGACTCAATGCGCAATGAGGCATATTCGCGTGTACCACACCACAGATATTTTTTATGCGTGTAACGCATCTTTCCATTGACTTAACATTGAAATCACTCGCGCCTAATGCGTGTATTCGCATACGGTGTGAATGCACCATAAGTGACGGATATGGAGCGTTCTACATTATCAACAACTCAAACAGTGAAGCACACTGAGACTCAGTTGAATCTGAAGTTTGTTTGTTTGTTTGTTTATTTATTTAATAAGGGACAGTGCACATTAATGAACATTAGGACAATGTTCAGAATGTAAATGAGCCAGGATTTAGCCGTACAGTTTGCATGTTGATCAGTTTACCAGTGTGATACTCTAAAAGGCATACGTAAGATGTAGCACTCACAAATAGAGTAAAAGTTAAAATAATTCCATTTTTATGCAGTTGTGCTGCTTAATGTTTTTGTGGGATTTTCTTTCTCCTTTTTTGTTGTATAAAAAGTTCAAAACAAATTTGTTCTTTCAAAAACTGTACAGTAAAAGTCTCTACTGTCACTTCTGTTCAATTTAACACATTCACGCTGAATAAAAGTATAACTTAAAAAAAAACAAACACTTACTGACCCTGAACTTTTGAATGGCAGTTTGTGTATAAATTATAAACAAATAATTTTGTAAATATATCTCTCAGATATAACCAAGACATCCCTCCTGTTTGGTCTGCCATGCATTCTGGCTCAAGGCCTGTCTTAAATGCTCAAGTTCTTTAAAGTCTGGTGTTTAAGATTGGCTGTCATTAATTTTATAGTTCAAATAATTCTATAGAATTATATTGCTTCCTACATTTCTAAAGTCTTTGTGTCAGGAGTGTACATATGGCACCTTAGAAAGTTGTCTCGATAGGCAGATATCTCACTGTATATCTATTTTCCTCATTCACCCTCTTCCTCTACAGCTGCTTTTCTTCCTGAACTTAGATTGATGGATCTGTTATGTTTATTGGCTTGAGACTCTCTCATTTGAAGGTCCTTCTGCCTGTTACTTTTGTTCCTTTTAGATGTCATTCTCTTCTTTGTTGCTAAAGGGTGGACACGACATCCAACTCCCCACTCTTGCAAACCACTCAAGTGATTGCTTTCTCTCTAACAACACAAAATATGATCCAATTTGATACTTTCCAGTGCTTGATTCTATTACATGCTTTATCTTATTAGTAGCGATTTCTCAAGGCCAAGGACATAAACCAAACGTGTCAAACGTGGTTCAGATGGTCATTGGTCGAGTGGGAAGACTGAAGGACAGAGGGGTGCTATGAGGACCTGGCGAGCGGAAACCTGAACGAGTCCCAATCACGGCGCACAGCTGCTCTCTTACACACACAAACACGAACGCTTGACCTTCATCCTCTCCACGGGTCCTTCCTGTTCCTCCACGACACACCAGAACCCGAGGATTTATCTCCTCACATCCCTCAGCAATCCAACTGTCTTCCTCAGAGACTCTTTCCATTGATAAACTTGCACAGATCAAAATTTGACATCACTGAGTTGGTTCACAAGTACATCATACTTGAAAACTATCAAAAATCAGCCCCTTTAACGGAGTAGTTCACTTTTGAAAAAAACTTATGCTGATAATTTACTCACCCCCATGTCATTCAAGATGTCCATGTCTTTCTTTCTCTTCAGCCGAAAGAAATTAAGGTTTTTGATGAAAACATTCATTTTCTCCATATAATGGACTTCAATGGGAATGGTTCAAGGTCCAAAAGACAGTTTCAGTACAACCGGCAAAACTGTTCAAAGGAGCTTTAAATGATTTCCAGACAATGAATAAGGGTCTTATCAAGCAAAACGAATCAGCTCATTTAACCCTCAGGTGCTCTGCGTTTCGAAGTCACACTTGTTATCTTGCCCGGTCAAAAGTGACCGGACACCTGAAAAATGAAACTTTCTCCATCCCAGTAAAACCAATGCAATTTATTTTTGTTCTATAATATTTATTCTTTTTAATTTAGTATTTTAAGACAATTTAATTGCATTTATTAATATTTATGCAATATTTGTGGTTTATTTTTGCCATGGAAAAATATATATATATTTTTATATATATATATTATTTTTTTCAAAAAAATTTTAATGCAGTATTTTAGTTTAATATAGAGTCTAGGCCTTCAGAAAAAAATATATTTTTTGAAGAAAATTAGCACCATCTGGTTACAGTATAGAGAAAAGCGTAGAATCATGGTGTAACCACTAGATATCATGTACAGCTCTCTATGGAGAGGCATGTGAATTCCCCAGCTGTTTATGAACACATTTTTTGTTGTTGTTGGTGGTGGATTTGAATATATAGTTGAAACAATCTCAAAAACTATTTCTTATAAAAAAAAACAAAACAATTCACTTTTTTTAACTTTTTTTTTTACAATTTCCCATTCATTTCCTATGGGGTCATTTTTGACCAAAGACCACAAGTGTGACTATTTTTTTAAGACCACTTAGCATGCTCAGATCATGACCTAAAATTTTTTTTGTGTTCACATACATAATGCCATAAAAGTCACCAAGTTTCGTAACATTACCGAATTTCAAAACAGAACATTATTTTCAAGAGCACCTGAGGGTTAACAAATAAATACCAAAGTTTAAGTTTTATAAGAAAAATGCTGGAATGTTTTCATCAAAAACCTTAATTTCTTTTCGACTGAAGAAAGAAAGACATGACATATTAAATGACATGGGAGTGAGTGAATTATCAGCAAAAGTTTTTTGAAAAGTGAACGCGTAAACGGACACTTTCCCTGCTTTCCATTGGTCGGTCAAACAGATAGCCCCACCCATATCTCATGGCATTGGCTTAGTCAACTCGCTGCTTAACTTGCATCGATTGGAGAAACCAACTAGCTAGTCACGACTGTTTCCCAAAACTGTACTGTCGCAAATTGGTCGTTGCAACCACGTCGATTAATAATGTCACTCACATGGTGGAGCAATAACTACTATTAAGAAATCTGTTTAAGATCGAATCAATGCTGTTTTGCTTTAAATTATGGATTAGTACTAATTCGTTATTTGTAATAAAGTTATTTTGCTTTATATCTAAATTCAATAACTGGATCGTTCTTACACACTACGGGCCCTATTTTAACGATCTGAAACGCAAGTGTCAAAGCGCAAAGCGCAAGTAACTTTGTGGGCGGATCCCGATGCTGTTGCTATTTTCCTGGTGGGATAAATGCAAATTGCAAATTTTGCTCAAGATAAGGAATTTTTTAAGTCGACATGTCATGCAAACAAGACACGCTTCTAACCATAGGTTGACGCTGTTGTTCCAAACACAGAACTCTGCGATGCTGTTTGCGAATGTTCGTTGGAACGATGTTTTCGGGGGAAACACAGACTCGTTGAACTGCAGATAACGAAGAAACTTGTGAGGCTTGTGTTGCCAGATTGGGTGTTTATTAAGCGACATATTAAGGCCTGTTTACGTGTGTTTTAACCGGGTTTTGCCTGGAAGGCTCTATAGAAATCTGGCACCCTAATGAACAAAGTTAAACTGAGAGAGCGTGCGTTCACAGACACCAGAATGAACGCGTTCATCAGGCGGAAATACAGTACGTTCAGTTTATGTTCGCCCAAAATATGACATTGATAGTATATTAGCATACCATGCTTCCACAGTTTTTAGAAAAAAAAATTAAAAACCATTAAAAAACAAACAAAAAACAATGGTAATGCTATGGTAGTGCCTAAATCACACTGTGAATACATCAGTTATGCTTAATTGACATTTGCAACCTCTGCAGGGTAAATTTAGCCACATAAATGAGTGCAAAGATCATGAGCTCTATTCTTTGTCTGAAAACCCACAGGTTAAAATTAGATTACAGGTTATTTCAGTAAGAGGCAGGGAAGTAGCCTTTCCTGGATGTGAACAAAAATACTCGAGAGAGCGAGAGAGAAGAGAGAGAGAGATGGGCCTGTATGTAAGCGTGTGTGCGTTTGGAGAGGCAGTATGTGAACATGCATCAATTCAGCTGCAAACCTGTGGGAAAGCACAAAGCTTACAGTCTTAGACAGTTTCCTGCACATGAGGTTTTATGTTAATTGGCTTTGAGAGAGGGAAGTAGTGCAAGTGTCCCTGGTGCCAAAACTCTGTGTATGTGCGCATACAAATGCAGGCTGTCGAATAAAATCCTCATCTGTTCTGCGGCCCATGAACAACAGTAACACACTCGGCAGACAGGACGCATTCAGGAGTATCAGACGACAGAATTCACACACAGACGTGCAGTCTGGTTCGATACATAAAGGCAAATCAGAACGTTAATTAACTTCAATTCTGTTCGGCATGATTTGAAAGTGGAATAAAGGTACGAGATGACAGGTAATGTAATGCGCTCCTCAATCAAGTTTAATATTTAAAACTCTTATTTATAATTTGTCGTTTTAATCAACCTGTCTTACTTGGAAAAACAAACATGAAAACCTTTAATCAAGCTAAACATTTCTGTCGTTTACTACTAGACTGTGAAGGACAGTGAAAGGGAGAGTCACACTTAGGAGACTATCTAGGAGAATATGATTTTGCTTTGAAGCAAAATGAAATAAAAGAGTTTAAAGCACTATTTAAGGATACTGTAATGTTGATAACGCAAAACTCCCACCTAATTCCATTAAAAAATTATTTTAAAAAATGGTTAAAAAACATCACAGTATCAATACTGTGACAGTCATATCAATGATGACAACCATAAGCACATTAATGATGGTCAGTTTAATTCTAAGGGTCAACAAAAGGTCATGTTAAACTAAATTCTCATCCCAAGGCGTCATATACTGACGCTTTGTGTATACATCCAATGCACATGGCACCCTTGAGGGTCAATATGAGACGCATATATATATATATATATATATATATATATATATATATATGTGTATATATATATATATATATATATATATATATATATATATATATATATATATATATATATTAGTGCTGTCAAACGATTAAAATATTTAATCGCGATTAATCGACATTAATGTCATTGTTAACTCGCGATTAATCACACATTTTTATCTATTCTTAATGTCTTTTGATTTCTTTTTGTTACATTTTTTTCTCATTTTAATGCTCTTATCAACATGGAAAAGTGGATTGGCTTGTTTAGTGCAAATGTTTTTTTTTAATTATTATTATTGAAAATAACATTGGAATAGTGTTCAATTTCACTCTAACATATATAGCCTAAATAATCTCTCACACAATGCAACACTGTCCATCAGATAAAAGGGTGAAAGAAATACTGACGAGGTCCTGATATTGACGAGGGATGGAGAATTCGCATCATCTGTGTGTGTGTGTGTGTTTGCTTGGCCATCAGTCAAGTGGTGTTTCAGGCTGGACGTGCTGCGATGATGATAGCTCAGTTCATAATGACAAAACATACAGATCGCTTTGGTCTTGTCAATGGGACAATTTGGCAACTTTTTAAAAGTAAACTTTACATTCAGAATCTCATTGGCATCCATTTCGCGTCTCACGCTTCGTCATCCACTCAAAACATAACGTTACTATTTGGCCGGCTCGCAAGCTGAAGCGAGTGTGTGCGGCACAAAACGTCCTCGTGCTGCGCTCTGAAACCCATTCATTTCAATTGCTTTCGCCGCGCGAGGACGGTTCGTTGCTTCTTCGAACCAAAGCGCAAGCGGATCTAGCTAGACCGGAAACAAAACATCAGGCACGCCGCACACACTCGTTTGGGCTTGCGAGCCGGCTTGAGTGGATGGCGAGCGCGAGACGCTGAAATAGATCAGGACGCATGCCGCGTCCTGTTGCAAAAGTATGTGAAAAAACTACAAAGTTTGCTAGGACAAAAAGACCGTTAATCGCGCGATAAAAAAATTAACGCCGTTAAAATGGGTTTGCGTTAACGCCGTTAATAACGCGTTTAACTGACAGCTCTAATATATATATATATATATATATATATATATATATATATATGGGCCAGAAGGCGCCTCCTAGTGGTCTAACCCTAACCCTACCACAGACCTAAACCTACCCATAACCAAAGCGTGTTATATTGACACTAAAGTGTGCCATGTTCGCACTGTATACGCACTTGGCAATAGCGTCAGTATATAACGCCCTAGGATGAGAATGCGTTGGAAACCTTGACTTACATACTTGTAATAATGCTACAAATAAGCAAAAGCCAGTCATTTTAAAGTCAGTGTGAAATGCTGTGTCCTAGTCATTTGAAGTAATCTCATGTATTTCTGGGTAAAACAGGATATTCAACATGAAAATGTATAGGGTAGGAAATGAGAACCCATTGAAATGAATTGGATTATGAAAAGTGGGGTCCTCTGGTTGGAGACAGATGGTTAGAAAGGAGGGCTTGAAAGTTAAGAGGGATTTGTCCCATGAGCAGAAAAGAAAATGTGCTTTGACAAAATGGTTAAATTAGGAATGACATGTACCAATAAGTTGCACACAACAGGAATTTGCATAAAGGAAGCAAATAGGGTCAATTTATACGTTGTGGCAGAGCTCAGATAATTTGGTCTAGGAACAATGTGATGAGAAATATTTCCGATCATATTGAAATCTTTTTATTACGCACTTATCAGAGAAAACAAACCACTTAAGTAGCCTTAATGGCAAGCCAGATATTACCTGAGTACATTAGAACAGATGCCTGAAGTGTTACGGTGTCCTGCCAGCTGTTGTGCCTGCCAGTTTAGCACAGCAAGAGACTCTGAGATTCAGAGCACAAACATTGCAAGGCAGCGCACACGTATGTACACGTGTCTAACACACACACACAGTTGAAACAGACATGAAGTTTCCAGACAAGTACACCCAACTGCTGAGTAAAGCGGCCGTGTCAGTGATTAGCTGTCAGAGCGTAGGCATCCTCCTCATTGGAATTAAAGAGGTGCAATTAGGAGGAGGAGGAAGTCTCATACATCAAACTGGCTTTGAACTGAGGAGACGGCACACGGAGAAAGAGAGAGAGAGCTCACCAAGACTCACTTTATCGTTGTGAAACTTTGATTGCTTAGCACACACAAACACACGCTTTCTTTCCTTCTCGAAAACACACATTCTTACCCAGTAACCCTGCAACTAGCCATCTCTCCGTACATCTCTCCACAACAATACAACTCTCTTATCTCTGTTCATATAAAAGGCAGCTTTGATCTCTCACAACATCCACAAAATTGAGGACTGCATAAAAAAAAAAAAAAAAAAAAAAAGGCTGGTCACAAAGTCAAAAACATGACAGGGGAGTTCAGAAAGAGAGAGCGAGTGAAAGTGCTCCTCAACATCACACCGAATTTTCTCATCTCAATTCCCACAGAGCATCCCAGACTGCATGAAAAACAGATTTGAGTAATTTTGGCCTTTAAAAATGCATGTGTTCTTGTATTATTCATCTTCAGGCTGCATGCAAATTCTAAACATCTGCATGAGGGAGGAGGATCTTCTCATCTCAATGAAGCCCAATGAGAACCACCGCCTAAAGATCTGGTATTCTACAGGAGTAATAAACCAACTTGAACCACTTAATAAGAAAGATCACAAATGAGTTACCTTTAATATCACATTTGATACTCCAAGAAAGCAATGAGATTGAGAGCAATGGTTAAACGACTTTTATTCATTTAGCTGACGCTTTTATCCAAAGCGACTTACAATTGCTATATATGTCAGAGGTCGCACACCCTGGAGCAACTAGGGTTAAGTGTCTTGCTCAGGGACACATTGGTGTCTCACAGTGTATTCGAACCCGGGTCTTTCACACCAAAGGCATGTGTCTTATCAAAGTCCTTTTAGGCAAGTCGTGCCACTCGGCCGCCATCTTGGCAACTCCTCCGGCCAGCTATTTCGGCCTTAACAAGACCAGGCTTCTATCTAAATGAATGGGCACAGAGTCAGAACTGCACTTTCACTGGTCATAAAAACTGCTTGTTTAGAAACAGCGGTAAAATACGATAAAAATCGCTGAAAAAGTTTGATGACTTTGCCCTAAAATAAGGTTTAAAACCCCATTTTTCCCACAGGTTATACTTTTACTAGGCATGCGCAAGGGTTCTCTCGCTCTCCGTCAGTGAGCGTGCTACACAGTTTGAAACACAGTATGTGCGAACTCTTGCTCGCTCGCTCTAGATTCCGGGAGATTTTAACTAATTTGCGGGCATCAGTGAGCGGCTATCAATCTGCGGGAGACTCCCGAACTTCCGGAAGAATTGGGATGTCTGATATTTACACAACTCACGCATACACTGCATATCAAATCTGCCGCCTTTTCAAACAGTAACGTTTTTTCCGCTGTCGCAAACCTCAACTGAACGCATGCGTCGGTCTGAACGCAACCCGTACCACTTCCCTCTCTCCTTCACTCAAATCGGTCTCTATGGCAACGGTGCGCACACACCACTAGACAGAACTTTCCACACAGGCAAACACGGCTTGGGTAACGCAGGAAAGCGCTTCCTTTAGTATAGTAAAGTAGTGTAGTTACCAATATTTTTAGTGTAATGCGTTACTTTACTTCGTTACCCAAAAAAATAATATTGTTACTGTAATTCGTTACCCCCAACACTGGGATTGAGGAGGTGGCATGTCTCTATATAAATAGTCTCTGGTCTTACCCAATGCACCATCACCACCATCCCTGTGGTCTCTTTCCTGGGAGAAATAACAATAGATACCGATAGAGGCATTAGTGTACATAAATGTCTCGCTAGGCTTAATATTTCCCGAACGTGCTCCATATATTCACAATCTTCAATCTGTCTTAATTTGAATCATTTTTCCTTTGGTCTCTGCTGGCATTGGCCTCAAGGCATTCGTAAGAATCAAATCAGAGAATTATAAAGGCCAATCTTTCACATACCCTTTCCCGATCAGACAATCATATTGTGCCACATTCATTCTTTAGCCTAGTAGCAGTGAAGGGAAGTCGGAGACTGAAAGGAGATGACAACACCAAATTATTTCTGCGTTTTCTCAGTAGAAGAGGCCACCCAGCGCTGGCAAAGTAGAGCAGTGCATTAAAGACTAAGAGGAGCGTTGGAGAAAAGTGGCGTTTGCTGACAGAAGGTACACGTTCGGAACGGGAGCCTTTATTTCGCTCGTGACATTTCGTTTCCGTGGTGCCCGAGGGAAGCAGCTGTTCTCTCGGAGCTCGGCAGAGCAGAGAAGCTGGATAGATTTCTGAACGGCCATGGAGTCTGCATCTTTACTCTATCCCTCTATTTACACAGGGATTACAGTGTCATTCCTGGGAAGGGAGAGAGGTAGCAAAGAGAGGGACAAGGGGATTTGAGTGTTAAATAAGTGGGTCCATGCAGAACTTTCTGTAGAATTCACAAGAACATATGTCTCTTGCATGTTCATTGATTAAAAGTGATTTGTGTAATTTGAGGGCCAAGTTAATACACTCTTCCCATCTGCCATTAGCTGGACGAAGAGTTCTGGTTAAAACACATGGCAATGGTTATGTCAGTGTTGCTCTGTGTGGTTGGCCAGGACGCACAAGCAAACAAGCAAACAAAAACTTTTAATGCCATTTTTTCAAATCAATTCAACTCCACATATTGCAAAAAGTCTGCAGATTCCACCTGGTCTCATGAATGAGACGAGCTTGTTGTTTAAAATAGCTGAAAATCTGAAAGCAGGGGAGATTGGTGGAATGATTTAAGCCAGTCACATGACCCGGCGCTCTCCTTTGTGGATGGGGCCTCTCAAACAGTTGCCACGGTAATGCACTCTCTGCCCCGTGAACCCCAACTAGCCTTTATTCCCCATGGAACCGAACTGTACCAACACTAGCTCCAAAACAAAGTGTTACTCAATAACATCATGAGAGACAGAGGGAGGGACACACAGAGAGATAACAGACCAGAATGAGAGGGAGAGAAAAGATGCTGGACTCTCTCAGAGGAGAGAGAGAGGGAAGGGGAGAGAGCCCCACTGGGAGCATTATTCAACACTGTAGGGCCAAAGAGCCCGCTCAGGATTTCCACACTCCAGTTGTAAACAAAGAGCCTTTTGATGCTCTCTCTGCCTCAAAGACATGGATGACTACTCAATCATGTGACCGCAGAGCATTCCCTGCCGTTCACACGTACACCGTAGCCACACACAGAGCTACACCCGTCGACATATACAAAGTCACATTACTGATGGAAAGGAGACCTTTGGAGAAAAAGAAGCAGTATGTGCACCTGCAGAGACCAAAATATGCAAAAACGTGCAGTCGTTTCTCGACATCTCAATGTGCATGCACACAAATGAATACACCATGTCTTTTTTAGAGCAAGAGATTTGCCGTCAACACACACTTATTTCTGCAAAGAGAGACATGGGCTCTATTCAACCCCTCTCTCTCTCTATTTCGCCAGTGCTGAGCACTCAGAGAAACAGCGAGAGGCAGAAAAACATGTCATGCAAGAGGGAGCCTATTGTGCCATGAAGGGAACAGATGGAACCTCCCACAAACCACTGGGCCCTTCATTCTCCTGCCTTCCTCACCGTCACAAACAGCAACATTGGCTCTGCTCACCCGTAAAGCGACTTTGCTTCTACATCCACTCAGGAATTCTTACAAAGATGTGAAGGTGTCCATGTGCAATCTTCCAGGCAGAGATTCGTTTATGTGTGACTAACGCTCGCTGAGCATGTCACGGGAATCCCGAACAGAACTTGTGCCTACCCCGCCTAGATTGGCTCTTAAGCGCTTCTCCCAGCAGTCGCTCGCAATCTGTGGGGCTCACAATCCCATCATGCACGTGTGCCAGTGGGTGATTTAGGCAAAAAGAGTTTGAGAATCTCAAACAAGGATCCTAAAAGTCCTAAATGACTTAGAAGTGGTGTTGTCCAAAATCCTAGGTAGTAGCTAGGGTGTTCTGGTTAGTTTCTGGTTGATTTATAGGTTGCCTACTGTCCACTCAGATGTCTCTTTGATATTCTGTTGCTAAGGTTTAGATGGGGTCCTTCCTTCAATATAAAACCAACATGATTATTTCGCCCACTGTATCCAAGAAGAGTAAATGCATGCCTCACTTCAGCAAGTCACATGACTTTCGGTAATCATGTCCGTCATTTGGGATGGATTAAAGGGATACTCCACCGTTTTTCAAATTAAACCACGTCATTCCCTTAACTAAGACGAGTTGATACATACCTCTGTCGTCTCAGTCATGCACTCCATTCGCTCTGGCACACGAGACACTTCGATCACACTTAACTAGCCCAGTTCAATCAATATGGGCCAAGCAGAGAAGCGACCAAACACCTCCACGTTTTCCCTACATATATATGAGCCAAGTCGATAAGTCAATATATTTATCCATTTTACACACTTAGAAAAGCACAACGTTTTATTTTGTGCCACCATCCTAAGTCGAGTTACACTACTCGTGTAACTGTATTTAAATAGAGAAAACATGGAGGTGTTTGATCAGCTTCTCTGCTTGGCCACATCTGAATGAACTGGGCTAGTTAAGTGCCATCAGAAGTGTGCACGCGCCAGAGCGATTGAGTGCACGCACTGAGACGACAGAGGTATGTATCAACTCATCTCATTAAGGGAATAACATAGTTTAATATGAAAAATAAAACACTGGAGTATCCCTTTAAAAAACAAAGTTTATTACTTAGGGATTGGGATTTGTTTAAATCTGTGACTCTTAACTAGGTGTGTCCAGTCCTGCTCCTGAACAGCCACATTCCTGTAGAGTTTAACTCTAACCAAACACAACTGAACCAGCTAATGAAGGCCTCAGGATTACTGGAAGCTTCCAGCTGGAGTAAATTGGAGCTAAACTCTGTGAGAAGTTGGCTGTCCAGAAGCAGGATTGGACACCCTAAACAATAAGCAACAGCAATAGTGATGACTGTGTTAGCAACCACCACGAAACACACAACAATCACACACCCATAAAAGCTCAAAGATCAAAAAAGTTGTACTACAGTATCCAATGAGGAAGTCTTGACTGACAGGGTGGACTAATCTGAGCTGTGATGAGTACAGGGGAGTTGGGGTACTTTGGGCCCCGCTGGCCCTTACTGTTTACTTAACCTTCTCTCCAACAACACTGCTGGCACAGCTGGACAACCACATGGGCCAACAAAGGGAGGTGTATATGTGTGCGAGTGTGTGTGCATTGTGTGGTAGTAGTCCCTCCACACCCAATTTCAAATTTTACTTTATCTCCAGCCCTGACAATTAGAGCTGCCTCTATCTGTCATAGCTTCAGGCTTGGAGCCACGGAGGGCGGCTGACAGACAGGACTTTAATTAAAGTAGTCCCTTCAGCAATGACCATTTCAGGCCTAGCTACCACTAACACAGGGTGGGGAAACAGAGAATGTTGAGAGCTTTAACAGATAGGAGTCAGCGCTTCACCTCACCACAGGTTTAGATGCTGCCTACCGGCTTATGTTCTAAATAAAGGCCCTAAAATGTTTTCTGAAATTAGCTTTCTCCAGGGTGTGCATGTAATTTGGCGTTAAAAGTTGTGTGTCATAGTTCAGATTAGCATAGCTGAAAATCTGCATTTACTTATAAATGCAGTCCATAAGTGACACAAGACGTCTGTTTTCCAGGAATATGAATTATCTGTGACATGTAGGAGGTTAAGAGCTTCAGTTTGAGTAGAACATATTTTAGGAACATGCAATTTGTACACTAAAGATCACCCCTCTCATGCAGATTCGGATAGGACTTCCATCCTGGATATAAAAGTAACTATAACCTGGCCATTTACAGCTGACCAATGTAATGTTATGATTTCTTTGGTTTAAAAAAAAATTCAAATGAATACTTGTAATTTGCTCATTCTTATGTCGGTCCAAGCTTTTTATACTTTTATTTTTGTGGCATTTATTTTTCAGGTTAGGGGAGTGGAGACAGGAAAATAAATGCGAAATTAGTACCATTACTAAACCATTACTACAACAACCAAGAATAGGGTCTTGACCCAAGTCACACTTAAAGCTAGACAACAGCTCTGATGCGTCATTCTGCAAAAAGCACACAACAATGGAAGTTTAAAGGGATACTCCAGTTTTTTTTGGAAATAGGCTCATTTTACAACTCCCAAGATTTAAACAGTTGAGTTTTACCAATTTCGAATTTATTCATCTGATTTTCTGGTAATAGCTTGTTTTCACGTGACGTCACGCCACTGCGTTGTCATGGCGCGAAACGCAGATGGAGGGCAGGAAGTGAATTTCTATATTAGGAAGCACTATAACACACTCAAATACCTATGTTTTGCCTCGTTTATGGTTGCTCAAATCGATCAAACCACGAAAGAGTGCCAAAAGTTGTTGTTCATAAGGGGGGAAATACAAGAAATTGACAGAAAAACACAGGTAAAAAATGCCTTGTAAACCTAACTTACGTCTGCGGTCGGGAGGAGCCGAATGGGAAAATGCCCGTGTGTTTGTACAGTGTGCAGTGATCACTTCGTCAAATGTGAGTTAATACATTATTTATGTGGCTTATGATTACATTATTCAGGTGTTTAAATACACTTATGTGGCTGTTTGTGTAACGTAGCTACCAGTTTCCGAACTTTGTAAAGTCAAAGCATGTCTGTAAGACGAGTTAGTTGCTGATATCTACAGCCTCGATGGCAGGCAAATCTCTCAATTCAGTTGAAAATCGGTCCTCTTCATAACTTAAGGATCACGTCCAACATATGTTTCAATTTTCTGTTTATATATTTCTCTTGTAGCGTCTTAAAGTAGTACAGTACGGATTTTCCTCCATCTTGTCCATTGCGCTCTTCACTCCTTGCCCTCCATCTGCAGTCCGCGTAAACACAATCACGTGACTGCAAACCACCTATTAGATGAATATCAGTAACCAGACAGTTTCTGGTCTCATTGACTTCCATAGTAGGAAAAAAATATATACTATGGAAGTCAATGAGACCAGAAACTGTCTGGCTACTGATATTCTTGTAATTATCAGAAAATCATCTGAATACATTCGAAAACGGTAAAACCCAACTATTTAATTCTGGGGGAGTGGTAAAATGAGCCTATGTCCAAAAAAAGTGGAGTATTCCTTTAACAGAATGCACTTTTTTACAGCTTGACAGCCCCTAGTCACTATTCACTTTCATTGTATGGAAAAGAGCAGCATGTTACCACTGGTAGGTATTATGTAAATGAGCTTTCCTTCCTGCATTTGAGAGACAGAGGAGCTCAGGGAGTCTGGTGAGACCTTGACTCTGTCAGCACAATCAGATGCAATTGTGAAGCAAAGGCTTTTATATATTTGTCACAAAGCCATTGATGATAATTGCTTTTGACTGTGTTAGCAGTATCCTGCTGGTCATTGGCTTTCTGAGTGCACCACACCAACTGCTGCCACCACTGCCAGTGCAGCTGATTACGATGCTGAGAGAAACGGTGGTGATGTACATAATGATGATGATTTAAAATAGATGACTCTAAGAAACCAAGCTGACGACTTCTGGTGTGCTACTATAATGTGCCTAGTTTTTCTACTGGAAGGTAGACCGCCAGTCAAGCAAGTGACTTCCTTTATAATGTGACTGCATTCACCTGATTTATATATGTATACTGCTGTGACGAGGAGGCCGGTGATGTGATTACTAATTAGCAACATCTGCGCAACGCACCGGTCTCATGTCAGTAAGCATAAGCAAACATGGACTGGAGTTCAGTGTTGTTTTTGGCAGCCCTTTTAGTTTTAGTCTTAGTCTTTTGGACGAAAATGCTTTTAAGTTTTAGTCACATTTTAATCACTTATAAACTTAAAAGTTTTAGTCAAGTTTTAGTCGACGAAAACACAAAACGCTTTAGTCAAGTTTTAGTCGACGAAAACACCAAAAGGTTTTAGTCAAGTTTAATCAATTTTAAAAAAAGTAGTCTTTAACAAATTAATTTAGTTTAAAAAGTAGTGGAAATGGGCTTAGGTTTGACAGATTTAGCAAGTGTTGCAATTCATAAAACAAGCTAACCTTACAACCTTTGCATAATAAACTAGACTTTCTCATTGATGGAGATGCAGTGCTGCCATTGCCAAGCTGCACTTCATTGTCACATTGGGCAGAAACCTTTTATCCCCATATTTCAAGTTATAGTTTTACCCCTGAAAATTAAAAGCTATTTTCACCAGTTATCACAGTAATAAAGTAATAAAGGAATGGTTTAAAGTTTAAACATCAAAAACTTTGAGCTACTAGAACATTGTACACAGATAAAGTGGTAACAGTGGAATGTTTTACTCCAAAAAATGCCAAGAATAAAAACATTCTTACTTTGGCAATTGTGGCTTTAATTGAGAAATTGCTAAAGTGCAATGAACAACGTAGTATGCAACAATAAGATGCATATTATTTGTAAACACAAACATTATGTATACAACCCAGTCTATCTTTAACTTCTGCAAACTGCAAACTGCAAAGTTGCAAACATTCTGAAACAAAATAATAAAATAAATATCTAATACTGAGGTGCATTGAACAAAGAATGCATACTTGAATATAAAGTATGAAACAAACATGACACTTGGAGTGTGTTGAACATAAAAATTAAAAAGACAATCCCTGAATAAACAGCTGTATTTGGTCTTGGTTAGTTCGGTATTTTACACTTAAAGCCCTGTTTTAAGATCGTTTCTGATGAAATAGAACGGTTGAAATTTGGACAAATGCTGTTGTCCCGAGAATTTTAGGTTTGTGTGTTAGCACCAACACAATCATTCATAAAACGCATTAAACATTCGTTTACAAAGATGTCAAACTCACCGAGTGGTCAGGGATGTTCACTGATATGCTCACATAAACATCGCTGCAAAATATGCTTTCCAACAGGTTTTATCCTAGTTTTTGTCCAACTCTATTGACTTGACTTGGTACAAAAACTACCATTAAACCCTGTGTTGTTGTTGTGTGGAATCTGGTGCGCGCGCGTGGCGGCCGGTGCTGGGCGCACGTGATAAGAAACGGCAGCATTGCTGATACTTATTTTTAGCTCCATACAGACCGATTTCACGCAAAACAGGCATAAACTACATGCATTGTGAACGTCAGACTTATAATCATTTTCGTTCCGTCTCGTCTCGTCAACGAAAACTCGAAAACGTCTCGTCATGTTTTAGTCACCTCAGAGCTATTTTTAGCTAGTCATCGTCGCGTTATCGTCACAAAAAAATGGTGCGTTAACAAAATCATTTCGTTATCGTCATCACTGACGAAAACATCACTGCTGGAGTTGAAAATTAGCAATAGCTAAAAACTCTTTTTGCATAGCATCAGATACAGACTTGTCTTGTACTATGTTTAATTGCAATGTCCATGTCAAATAAATGAATAAATAAAAAATAAAAAATAAAAGGAGGAATGACGACAGTGAAGGATGAGAGAGGTCAGGCCTGGACTATTTATTTATTTTATGTTTATATTTTATTTTATGTGACAGCAGTCATCCGTGAGGGGCTGATGTCTTTTAAATTTGTTTTGTATTTGTTTATTTTATTATTAAAGCTGTTGAATGTTCACTGGTTCACGCATCCTTATTCCGACAACATCTAACCTTATATATAGTGTAGAAGGACATTTCCTACAGAACACCAAATGCTAACCCCACCCACATGTGGAGAAGCAGAGTGTACAGCTCAAATGCCACAAGATGCGATCAATCAGTATGCAATTTTCAGTAGGTATTATAAAGATCCTTACAGAAAAATCCCTGCTCCATCTATTTGACTGGGAAAAGTCCCTGTAGGCAAACACAGAGGTGTTAATGGATTTTACCTCTGGATGTGGGAGGGCACTGTTGGCCATCATAAACAGCAGTCATGGGGCTGAGATTGATAAGGATGGGTTGGCCTCTCTGTGGTCGTCTGAGGGTTAGCTACCACACAAGGGAATTGCTCTTAGATGGACGACCAGGTTAAATGCCCATGTCTCAGTAGTATCTGGTAGTCCGTGTCCACTCTGAGACCCAAAGAGTAGGTCCACTGATTGGGGAGGCGGGACTGTCTCACTGAGCTTATTGAAGGTGTTGGCAGTTGCCATGACAGCCAACTGAAGTAAACATCTAATCTTTCCTCCGGCGGCCACATAATATACTTTTCATTCTGTAAACTGGCATGAAAGTCTTCAACTAGCACTGTCAAACCGTTGATGGGAAAAGGGGAATGGGATCAGGACGTGACCCAGTGTGTGAGCCAGTAGCCATGTCACAAGCACAAATACTACCCAGCACATCAAAGCTCAGGCCAAAATATAATAATCAGTACAGACCCCACAGCCTTAAAGAGCAACATGCAGGTTGAATTTATTTCTGAATTAATACTTTAAATTGTCTGCAGAGGTCTTTTAAAAACACGTATGTAAAAATTACTAATGAAATCTCATTTGATGTTGAGATTTTGATGAAAATGCGCTAGGCTCTGGAATACGCCTTTCCCGCAAGCAACGCGTCATATGACGTAGCCCGAGGAAAACAAATGAGCTCGCGGTCCGCTTTCTCATTGTTGGGTGTTGATGTAGTTCGAGCAGTAGTGAGAGACAGAAAGTTTTAGATTGAAATTTTAGAGAAGCCATAATGGTAAATTATTGTGTTTGTGATTGTTGCACGAATTTCAGCCTGTCAGGACATCATATCCATGATTTTCCTTCTAGGAAAAACAAGGCTTTTTGGTCTTGGTTGCGTTATGTGCAGGTGAATAGAGCAGACTTCACTGCCGCGTCTTTACCACACACACTCGGTCGTTTGTGGTGCACATTTCAGCTCGAATAGGGATGTGCACGAATATTAGAATTTTCGAATATTCAATATGTAATTATTATTCGAAAAATAAAATACTATTCGAATTTTGAATACGTTGCTTTGCTGGCCGTAAATGCAGCGAGCCCATGATAAATCCTAAGAACTAACTCGCAGTTATAATTAAATGCACTGGATGGCGCTGTGGAGTGTGTTAACAAGTTTCACAAGTTAACAAGTCTGTATTTGATCACATAATGTTGTCGTCTGCCTCACGAAGTTTGGAATTAACGTTACTTGAAAAGGATCTTACTAAACGGAATTACTTTTGATCAAATTAATTAATTAATCTGAGTTATGATATCATCACCATGAGAAATCACATGAAATCCAAACAGTCGAGTGAGGAAAGATAGCTGTCCATCACTGCATCACAACTGCAGGTAAGCGCAGCTGGACCCCGCGTAGATCAAAGATGTTAACTTATCTAATAGCAAAATGATTTTGAGACATACTTTCTTTAAGTTTCATTGAGGAAGACCGGTTTAAGAACAGAAAATGCAAAGTGCTGTTAGAAACACCGTTCTCTTTGTGTCTCTGAAACGTCTGTCAGCGCAGCGTCTTTTCTCACTTCGAGCATAAAGTGCTGGCGGCGCCCCTGCATGTAACGTTAGATATGATTGTTTTTCTCAACATAAACGTGAAACAATATAAACACGATAATCAATCATTTGTTGACTCGTGTGTATGTGTGTATGTTCTGTATCGATATCTGACGCAATCTGCTTTATTAGGGTTTTTTTTCGCTCGCGCTGCTTGAGCGTGCTTTTAATAATGCTTTTTTATATATATTTTTTGTTTACACATAGGCCTACTGTTTAATGTTTTCAACTAAAAGAAAACTTTAATTACTATTGTAAGCTTGTTGTGTATTGCCTAATTGTAAGCTTGTCCAGAAATGGTGACAAAAACGTAAAAAAAACAACTTAAAAATAACGTCTTTTTCGTTAAATCGTCAATAATTGACGATTAGAACCCGAATATTCGAATGCAATATTTTTGAAAAATGCCCATCCCTAGTTTAAATGGTATCACTAACTGCATTTGAAAAGCATTATTTATTTGTTGTTATGGCATGGTCATTAGTCAATGTGGATAGTGCTAACCAGCTTGGATGGACTGCATAATCACTGTCAGCGTAGAATATGAGAAGACAAAATGTTGCTGGCTTAAATTAAGATAATCTAAATGGATGTTTAATCAAGAACAAAGTCGAATGTATGTTTGCTTAAGCAGATTTATTACAAAACACCAAGGTATAGCCATACAGTAGATGAACCAGCGTTAGCCACGGTGCTAACTTACATGAACTCACTTGCCCTATTTGCCACTGGTTTCTCGACACCACAACTCTAACGTTACTCTCTCCTCTGCCCATTGTTCGTCCCTCGATCTCCCCCTGACTTCTATCTCGCCTAGAAGGCTCATAATTATATGCCTGTGAGCCATCATAGGCATATTCGTACAACACCGGAGAACGCGGTTTCGTCATTCGCATCCATTGTAACCTGAGCCTGAACTTGAACAGACTCCCTCCGGAGATCGTCACTTCGGTTAGTGCGTCGGTAGACGCGGGAGTTATTTTATCACAATTTTTCTCAAAATATCGTTAATGGCTAAATATATATTACTCCAATTCAGAAAATCTAGTTGTTTTATCGTCAACATACACTATGCAATATAGTGGTGCCCAACCTGCATGTTGCTCTTTAATACAGCAAAGGAAGCCACATCATAAGAAATACTTTTGTCACAAATAGTTGGACATGTAGGACAAGACGCAAGACAAAAAATCAATCATACGCTTCTGTAAAATGCCCGATTTTTTAATTCACAGGCAAAATAAAAGAAAACCTTAGGTTAGATTAGGCTAGACTGACCTTAATAACACCGTTTCCATGTTTTTGCAAACTTTCATGCATGATGTCAGCTTTCGAGCAAGGCCCACACTCATGGTTTGCGGTTGCATTCCTCTTCTAGTAACTATTTAATGAGGAACTATGTCACATTTTGTAACAATGCAACATGAACAGAGTCAGCAGTGAGCATCTGAATCCTGAGCAGCTGTGTTTGTCATTAAAGCCCCATGGCTAATGAAATCACTGAGGTAGGATTCACTGGTCATGCAGTAGTTGTTAGCAGACTCACAGAGCCTTGGAATGTTTCATTTCAACAGTTTCATACTCTATTAACATCAGTGCACTTACTTCCTCATCACATGACTAGAACATTTAAGGTCATGTGACATCCTAAAACACTAGAGTTAGAGAACAATACAATCAAAATTTCTGGAATCTATATGCTTGATATTAGCTGTACATTAGTGCTCATGTCCATGTTGATATATGCAGATCAATCGATATATGTATCAAATCGATAGTGTTCTACCCTAAAATACCTTAATTTATGTCCATATAGACCGAACGTGACCCTGTTCTTCCAACACTTTCATATAGAGTTTAATGACAATGCAACAGTTAGCTCTAAAGAATCTTCCAAGTGACTGACGGCTAAACTCCACACCGCACAGGCACTTTTTCAGGAGAGCATTACGGAAAATGTTTCACTTCCCACTCATCAAGTGACACCAAAAAGAAAGGAAACGAAAGAGGAAAATGTTTAGGGGTTGTGCACACTCAGTAGATTCACACATTCTAATGTGTTCTGGATAGATGACAATATTGTTACTAATATTAGAACATTACTAATACACAAATGTCAATAATACAAGAACACAGATTTTCTTATAACAGGGCTGCCAACTCTTCACGCATTGAGCATGAGACTCACACAATTGAGCTAATTCTCATGCTCTCACGCCACACCCCCGATTTCTCACGCTAAAGTGTTAAGCCAGTCGGCAAAATACCTGAAAGATAAAGTCTATCTATAAATCCACCAGTTGAGCCACTCGTGATCGACTAGTTTTACCACAAATTAGTAGACTTGTAGTCAAAGACCGCCTAAACCAAGGACCAAGACACTACTAAGACCAGAGGGGTATCGAGACCAAGAGACAAGACCAAGACCAGAGACAGACCAGAGACCGAGACCAGAGACAGACCAAGTTACAAACCAAGACCGAGAACCAAAAAATAAGGACTAGTGTTGTTGTAGCTAAGCAATAACTTGAAAGATTTTGTTTTGCATTGCCTGTCTATCTCTGCCATTTACGAAGTCTCCACATGAATCCATTCTGTGACTTTTAAATACATAAATATTTTTAAAAACTAAATTATAAGCTTAAGTGCAGGAACCGAAAGTTGGTTGTTTTGTTGCTATGGTTACACACAAACACACACACACACACCGTTGGCTGTGCGCTCTAAGTCATCTAAACGTTATCTGTCAATACATCAATACCTGTACATGATGTGTTTTTTTAAATCAGAGTGATCAAAGTGCTCGTTGCTGCTGCGATCAGTGTTTTCTCATGTGGCTCGCGCACACTGTCTTCAGCGCGGACGCGCGCCTCAATATGTTGCGGATTCGTGTCGTGGATATTGTAGTATTGTATTGCTAAATCCCCCAACCACTATGTTGGCCTGAGACAGCAGAGACCTCAGACAGACCGAGAGGTCCAAGATTAGAGACAAGACCAAGACCAAAGACCGTCAAGACCTGGTGACAAGACCCAGACCAAGCAAAAGTGGTCTAGAGACTGGTCTCGAGACCAAGACCGGTCTCGAGACATATATCACTACAAATTAGTTAAAATATCCTCTAATGTAGTCTAGGGCATTGTGCATACAGACAGATGTTGAGCTCCTGACACACACGATACAAACCAGGACTGGAGTCAAAGCCAATTCCTCTCTGCACTCTATGAAGCCTCTGTTTATACCTGACGCGTCCGCAAGAGCGACTCTGCGCTGACTGCGCACGCACCTCTCCCAGCGGACGAGGATGTTTATACTTGACGCGCGCTCGCCGTTGTGCTATTCTGTGAAACGACAGGGCGACCTTGGAGTAATCTCCTCTAAACCACCAGGAATCAGCAGTGAAGTAAGTAGTTTGCCGTCTATTAGTAGTTTATTAATTGCTAATTCATAAAAGAGTAAATGCAGTAGGTTTATTGTAGGCTACTTTCACTGCATGTAAACCTACTTAAACAACTGAAGCCTTATTGGAAGTGTTTAAACCTTAATTTTACCAGCAGGGCTTACTTCTGCTATTGTAGGCTTAAAAATTGCCTAAAAATTGTAAATGTAACCAATTACTTTAGACCCTTAGACAAGTGCAAATTAGGTGCTTAATGCAAATGTGTTCCTGTTCACAAAATGAGATGTTATGGTCGTCCATCAATGCAAATCTCTCTGTTTATAGAAGGATCATAAACACGCTGGTACAGACCGTAACAGTTCGGCCAGATTCGAGCTCGTCAGTCGTCCATCTTCAGATGCGGCGCCGCGCGAAGTTACAAAAAGTGCCGTGCACACGCGCCAGGCGATATGGCTTCTTGCGCACCCAACGCGCGCGACTGCCCACACCGCAATGACGTACTTTCCACCGCGTGCAGTTCGCGTTCTGCAGGCGCCGTCGAGTATGAACAAGGCTATCCACTACGGGTTTTCCAGTCTCAGCTCACAGGAAAAACTGCTCGGTGTTCGTGTGAGCAAAGTGCACACGTTTCTCTAAAACACCCAGCACAACAGATTGCCTATATCTTAAAGTCTTGTGCTGTTTTATGGAGGCAAAAAGCAATATCATGGTTTCGTTTTTTAGTTCATTGGCAAAATATAACGCTAGAGACCTTCATGTTAGTTTATACACTTCACATCTCATATGTTCTGCAAAAGGCGGATTCGCAGTGTTGTGTACTCGAAACTCGGACTCTGGTCTTAAATCCATATTTTAATGGACTCGGTCTTGTCATGGACTCATGTGCATTTTGACTCTGAAATTGACTTGTCCTCGAACATATTAGGACTCTGACTTATTCCCGAGTCCACTCCAGAATTCCCATTCAAAATATGTCATGATTATTACTGTATGTTAATATTTCTTTAAATTGTTTGATCGAAACCTCCAATGACTGCTGACTTTATTGTGCGCAACTGCAGACTATAATGTTTGCGCGCAAATGCAGCAGGACCCAGGTCAGATGTGATGTGGAGCCTCTAGCTCAACTATGTATTGAAAATATCTGCCTTATCATCCCTAATTCAGTTTGCATACAAGAGCCACACAGAATTTGTGTGCAGTAATGTTATGTTATAGAGCACTTACTGACTGTAATAAGTCATTATTGTAATAAAATTACCTTTACACCACTATGTGGCCGTTTTACCATTACAGTGTACATGATTCCATGGTATATTTGGTTTACTGTTTGAGTATGATGCCAATTTTATTGTTACCACCACATATTTTACATATTCTTAAAGATATCTTTAAGTCTGTTTCAGACCCAACCTTCAGGTTATCCAACCTCTCTGGTCTCAGACTCAACTCTATTTGGTCTCGGTTCTCAACTCGGACTCGACTCTATTTGGTCTCGGTCTCAACTCTGACTCCTGGGTCTGTTTCAGACCCAACCTTAGGTTATCCAACCTCTCTGGTCTCGCACTCCAACTCTATTTGGTCTCGGTCTTTAACTCGGACTTTAACCCTCTATGGTCTCGGTTTCGAACTCTATTTGGTCTCGAGTCTCAACTCGGAACTCGAACCCTCTATGGTCTCGGTCTCGACTCTATTTGGTCTCAGGTCTCAGCTCGCACTCGACCCTCTGATGGTCTTCGGTCTCGACTTCGGACTCAACTCTTATTTGGTCTCGGACTCGACTCTATTTGGTCTAAGGTCTTGAAGCTTCAGGACTTGACTCTATTTAGTCTTCAAGTCTCAAGCTTCGGACTTCGAACCCTCTATGGTCTCGGTCTCAACTCTGGACTCGAACTCTATTTGGTCTCGGTCTCAACTCTGGACTCGACCCTTTATGGTCTGTAGGTCTCAACTTCGGACTGCTTCTCTATTTGGTCTAGAGTCTCGAGCTTCGGACTCGAACTCTGATTTGGTCTCAGGTCTCAACTTCGGAATTCCAACCCTCTGATGGTCTCGAGTCTCTACGTTTCGGACTCAACTCTATTTGGTCTCGAGTTCTCAAACTCGGACTCTAACCCTTTATGGTCTCTATCGGTCTCAGACTCGGACTCGATCTCTCTATTTGGTCTCCGGTCTCTAACAGTCTTAGGACTCGAACTACTGATTTGGTCTCTAACGTCTCAGCTTCAAACTTCAAGCCCTCTATGGTCTAGGTCTCGACTCTATTTGGTCTCAAGTCTCAAGTCTGGACTCGAACCCTCTATGGTCTCGAGTCTCGAACTTCGGACTCGACTCTGTTTGGTCACGGTCTCGAGCTATGACTCGAACTCCCTTTGGTCTCGGTCTCGAACTTCGGACTGGAGTGAGCTGGTCTCGAGACTACAACACTGCGGATTCGAAACTCGGATCCGAGCGCTTCAAAAGCTCTTTCATGAATTACACACTCTACGATCTCACGCCACTGTAGCTGTTTCGTGACTGGTGTGTTTTTGCTATAAAGACGACTGAAGGCGGCAAATGTATCGAGTAATTTATACAATCAAAACCAGTAAATCAATCAGTCTCAAATAGTATTTGTGTATTCAATATATAGAGAAATGACTATTCAAGCAGTTATGTTATAGGTTATATGTTTGAGAGTGTATTACCTTTTACATGTCCAACCAATACAAATACTGAATTGAACTGAAGTTAAATACGATTTTTTTCACTATAAAATTATAGGGAATACTTCATAATAAATTCCATTAAAAAGAACAAATATTATTGTGTCTATATTATACTTAGTCGCTAAAAACACCTTGTCTGAAGTGTGGGAGCTTGTCGCATAATAATCAAATGAAAATTATTTTAGTTGAAACAGCATTATTTGTTGATTGCAGCTGTCTGGAATGTTTCTGTTCTGGTGAATATGATACAGCGCATTAAAAACTTATTATAGGAGTATTTAAACAGTGGAGAGAGACATACACACACACACACATGTTGTGAACAGAACCTGTACTGATGTTTGGAGGTGCTAATTTACTGAGTGAAAATAGTTTGAAAACCTAAACAAAACCTGTGGCATGTAAGCTCAGAAGGCCGCTTCCTGTCACTTTGACACGTATGACATCAAAAAGCCAGAATAAACATGATGCGTGCGATATTCAAAAGAGTTTTGCAACAGGAACGAAGAGAAAGCAAGAACGCAAGCAGGAGAGCAGTGGCACTCACCGCAGGCACGAGTAGCTTGTTGACCTCCTCCACCGCACGCTTGAGCTTGATCTCAGCCCGGTTCTGGGCGTCCTCCACCGTGATGAGCACATGGAGGTCCTCATTCAGATGCTCCCAGTTGGGTTTGCCTCGGTTCTGTTCCTCCTGGACAGACAGGGGGAAAGTTTTAGATGCACTGATACTGTACTGAGCACAATGTTGAAAGAGGCATATAAGAAAGTGTAGAAAGGGTTAAAATAATGTTATTTTTTAAGTAATAATTTTAAGACTGCAATATTTGCCTGCTGCTTGTGCAACGTTTTTTTTTTCTTTCTTCAGAATACTTGGTTACTTTTGAGTGGCTATTAGTGGAGAAATATGTTTTTTGCTTTTTCCATGGCGGTGTATTGTAGTTATGGCATCTACCAGCACTGGCTAACAGGACCATTGGTATGTTTTTTCGTCTTCAAACCCAACTTGGGTCTTCAGCCGAGAGAGTTTAAATCCCATCTTGCTAGCGCTTCTTCCCATAATGTTTACACATCCGTCCAGTAGGCGGAGAATAGTCGTCTTTTGTGGCTGTTTGAACACATTCGACCACATGAGCGTTTACTCTACAAATGCAATGCGTTTTCGACTAAGAAGTCTTAAGTTTGAGACTCCATTTAGATCTGTATTTAGCATCGTCCACTTGTGATCTGATCGACGAAATTGCATCTTAATATCAGGGCCTGATAATTCCAAAAAAAAAGCGCACTTGAAATACTCGGATGATGCACTTCGATTAACTGAAAGAAAGGCTTAAAGGAGTATTTCACTTTAAAAAACTTGGGTGATAATTTACTCACTCCCATGTCATCCAAGATGTCCATGTCTTTCTTTCTTTAGTCGAAAATAAATTAAGGTTTTTGATGAAAAAATTCCATATTTTCTCCATATAATGGACTTCAATTTGAACCTAACGGTTCAAGGTCCAAATGAGAGTTTCAGTGCCGCTTCAAAGGTCTTTAAACAACACCAGACGAGGAATAAGGGTCTTATCTAGCGAAACGATCGCTCATTTAAAAAATAAATAAAAAAGTTTACGTTTTATAAGCACAAATGCTTGCCTTGCTCTGTTCTGTGATGAGCGTTGGTGACTCGCCTGTTCGAATTCGTCCATTAAAATGAACAAACCTTTTTTCAAGTACATGCCTCAAAGGGTCTTAGATAAGACCCTTATTCATCATCTGGTGTCGTTTAAAGCCCTTTGAAGCTGCACTGAAACTCTCAGGCCCCGTCCACACTACTGCGTTTCGTTTAAAAACGGAGACCTTTTACTACATTTGCACCTCCTGTCCAGACTAAAACGGGAAAAACAAAGACCTAAAACGGAGAAGTTTAGAAACCAGAGGGCGTTTTAATGAAGACAGGACAATATGGAAGAGTTTAGAAACGTTGACGCAGAGGCTCACAGCCACGTAAACGGTGGCTGACGAATCAGGGAAGGGCACGTCATGACTGATGACACCCAATCATGATGTGCCCTTCCCTGATTCGTCAGCCACCGTTTACACCGGCACGCGCATGCCCAGTGTTGGTGAATGGTCACGTGATCCGCGTTTTCAGTCGTTTTAATGTGGACGGAGATCAATTCTAATACGCAGATAAAACGCTGGTGTGGACGGAGATTGTATTTGTTTTAATTCTCTGTTTTTAAACGAAAACGCAGTAGTGTGGACGGGGCCTCATTTGGACTGGAATGTTTTCATCAAAAACCTTCATTTCTTTTCGACTGAAGAAAGAAAGACATGGACATCTTGGATGACATGGGGGTGAGTAAATTATCAGCAAAAGTTTTTTTTTTAAAGTGAACTACTCCTTTAATGACAAAATTTGTAAAGTTCATTCACTAGATGGTAGAGTACATAGAGTGCGTAGTATAAGTGCATAGTGTATAGTGCGTCATTTGGGACATAATTCTTGGCTCCTTGGCCGAGTTCACTGGAAATACAGTATATGTGTGTTTGGATGTGATGAAGTTCAAGAAGGAAGTTGGGGCTTGTCTCACCTCCCACTCTTGCTGTGGGGTTTGAACATTGATACACTAAAGTGTAACAGCAAATCTAATAAAAACACAGACTACAACAGAAAGGGATGTGAAAGTAAAAATAAAACGGAGAAGATGCTACCGTACACTACCAAAGCAGAAGTCAGGATGCCAAGTATTTGACATCCTGTGAGATGAGTCTCTATAAAATTCATACAGTCTCCAGACAGGCAGTGACAAAAGCTTCACAGCTAGCAGAGACAGGCAAGAGCATGAGCGACAAATCAAAACTAGTTCACAGCTTTGAGTCAGAGCTCAGCAGTGCTCACAATTTTTTTTATATGCTTTTAACTTAGCTTAATATACAGAGACAAATATAATAAGTAGAATGATTTTGCTGAAAAACCAAGCGGCAACCTCCCCATCTCTCTCTTGAAGCCAACACGGAAGTGAATTAAACTGCAATTCATCGAGTGGCCACTTGAGGCAGGCTGCAGAAGCGAGTCAAATCTGTATCTCCCCCATGTTAAAATGTCTAACTTCACAGCAGAAAAAAACATGTTTACAGCCTGGTGGCAAATAGTTGTTTTGGTCTATGTCGCTAATTTTGCTCTTCATGACGACTGTGAGGGGGTGAATTTTTTTAAAACTCATCTGTTTAAATTATATTCAAGTCTTAAAGTTCGGCATAATTAAGGGCGTGGCCACTTGAGTGACAGGTGCTGCTGCTTTCACTGCTAGTCGTTAGTCTGCTGTCTGTTAGCGTCACCCTCAGCCGTGTTTGTGCTTTTTTCGGGATTACTTCATACAATTTAATACATGTATTATACCTTCGCCCGTGACGCCGCGGATTTCCGTCGGGTTGAGTATGGAGAGAACAACCAGCGCTGTGTTTCCAGCTGTTTCCCTCGCATGCATAATGGATTTCGGATGATTTCAGTGCATTCTCTCCGTCCATGCAATAGATGCACACCCTTGAATGAGCGCAGATTTTTCAGTGCATTTACCTGAACTTGAGGTAATATCTTTGGTTTAACTCCTCTGAGAAACTTGCAGCCAAAATCAGATTGTAAAATGGACTGAATAAAGCTCTTTACGGACATGAGATGCCGACTGACATTATATGCTTGAATCACTGTCACATGCACAAGCTTGGAGTTACTAATACATTTTTAACTAGCAGATAATGCATCACGATACATACATATAGTTGACTACTTGTATGTTGTGAGAAATGTGTGTGATCTGTGGTATGTACTTGTATACATGATCTCAACTAATTGCCCCTTGTGAGATTAATAAAGTTGATAAAAGTAAAGTAAATATACTCACTTTTAGTTACGTCGTAACTATTATAATATTTCGAAGGGCAAAAACATTAACTTTAACCATTGGCTTTACTTTTTCAAACAGCTGTCAATTCAGCGCAAGGGCAGTAGCATATAGCATTAGCACCTCAGCTCCACCCACGTCCGCCTCTTTGCCCATTTTAATTTATCCGGTAGAGACAGAAGGTGACGCACTGCCAAGATGGCGACGGCTGGCCTCGACCACTTTAGGCTTCAAAAACCCTCTTCAGAAACCTACGGGTGACGTCACGGATACTACAGCCATATTTTTTTACAGTCTATGTGAAAAACATTCACATTGTGGCTCTGAGGCACTTTCAAAACATTTGGGTTTGTTTGAGAATCTAGACCAGCACACAGCAACAGCAGCTTAACCAATGGAGTGAGTTAGGGGCGTGGCTATGTCTAGTCAGACCAATGGCAGATAAGGAGCAGTAGAAGTGTTTTGGAAACATGTTTGGAAACATTAGTAGGGCCAGTGTGCGATTGAACAGAACAGCAAACTGCATAAAATAAAAAAATAAATTGTGAGCAGAAACTTTTGGTTAAAAGGCCTTGAAGATTGCTGATGGGAAACTGCTTAATTGATAGAAACCCAGCACACATCAAGTCGAAGGGGCTCTTTACACTTTTCCTACACGGCCGCTTTTGTTTGTCTGCATTTGGCTTGATTTGCTATTTCTCAAATTTTCCTGTAGGATTTCACAAGAAAAAAAAAATCAAGATCTGATTTATGCAATAATCAGATATGCAAACAGAGCTCGTTTTTTCTCCCCGTGACTGCAAATGGGAAGTTGATGGCAATCAGCATCTGCGTCTATGTTCCCGCGTTCTGCCTGCTGATTTTCATTAAGGATCCATTGTTGCCCCTTTCAGTGCGAAGTAATGAAGGGAAGAAAACAGGGGTGCGTATCGCCCAACACACTCAGTATGATTTATCATTCAGGACGTTGGTGTTTGGGTGTTATGAGGTCACTTCCTTTTCTTTTTTGTCCGGCTTCTTGGTTTCGCTTGGCTGATTTACTTGGCTTTTCTTAGTTGTGACAAGTGCTAAAAATTGATCTTCTGAGGCTGATTGTCGCACACCCACAGCAACGCTGTCAATAACACTAGGGAGAGACAGCCAGAAGGGACTGTGGTGTGTGTGTGTGCATGTATGTGTCAGTCTATCTGAGGGTAAGAGACACTTGTTTTTCCTGCAGTGACAGGCTGGTAGCCCAGGTGACGCGCCTTCAGTGTCCGAGGAAATATGTCCAACTGCGAGGCCCTCGACTAGGCCTTTGTTTACACCTCTCTCCCCTCATGCGCTATAGCGTAATAAATGTCCATAAATCCATTGTCCTAATCCTTCCCGAGGCAATAATGCCTCTCTGAAGGAGCGCCGACCTCTCGGTGGAAGGCTTTGGGAACTAATATCACAGCTGGAGTGGGAGAGGACGATGCCACATGCAGAGATGAGTTATATATAGGTGTAATGAGGTACATTTCACCACAGTGATCATGTTTACATGCAAATCATTCCCTGATTAAAGGAACACTCCGAACTTTTTTGGACTTCAGCTTATTCACTGTATCCCCAGAGTTAGATAAGACCATACATGCCTTTTTTTATCTCTGTGCGTGCTGCAACTCTGTCTGACGCACCCAATGCTAACCTAGCTTAACAAAAAGGCTGGATGTAAATGGCTACAGCTAGCATAATCCCAATAAGTGACAAAATAATGCAAACATTTTCCTATTTACATTTGTGATTTGTATAGTCACAGAGTGTACAAAAAACAAGGTCATATGAGACACAGCCATCTTTTAACCGTACAAATATTGGGAACTATATTCTCAGAAGGCGAAGCATTGCTACAATGCGTCCCAGGTGCTGCGGTTATCACTCCGCCCAAGCAGCAGTGCTTTGGCTGTGTCTCATATGACCTTGTGATTTATACACTCTGTGACTATACAAATCACAACATGTAAATAGGAAAATGTTTGCATTATTTTGTCACTTATTTTGGATTAGTATGCTAGCTGTAGCCATTTATATCCAGTCTTTGTGCTTAGCTAGGCTAGTGCTGGGTGCGTCTAGATCGGGGTACAGCACGCACGGAGATGAAAAGGTATTGTGGACTTATCTAACTCTGGGTATAAGCTAAAGTCCAAAAAAGTCTGGGAATATATCTAATATATAGTCTGGTTCACCCTTTAAAGTTGCTCATGGGATTTCAATTCAGTCTTAGTAGTGCAATAATTTACATCACACTAGTTCACAGTAATTGAATCAACTCATAAATCAACAACAGCACAAAAAATGCAATTCTTGCAGTGCTTTCAGTCATCTGTATATTGATTGTTATATTGTATACTGTATTGTTATTGATTTCAGTATAATGTTCAGTTCTTTAAAGGCTGAAATGTTTGTGTTGATGTTTAAACATTATCATATTTTGGCTTAATGTGAAGTGACAGCCATAAGTAAACAATTTGATTTCCATGAACACTGTGACTCTTCAAAACATTGCTTTGTTTTGTCAAACATGGCAACGTCGCCTCAACCAATGTTTGGAGTTTGGGGGCGGGACTGCCTGTATATCCGACCAATTGACCTATGGCTAAGCCACGCCCCCCAATCACTCGGACTAACATTCAACATTCGGGGACAAGTGCTATGGCAACATTTAACAGGAGGCAATTGGTGATTTTTGGAGACAGAAAGATTATATATTATCTCGAAGTGACCAAAAGGGCAGCCCGTTCTCATCCTTTAGCGTCACATAGAACGCTATATGACAAAACGGCGCTATACTACGCACATGGCACCCTTTATCGTTAATATACCTAGTGTCGGAGTTGCATGTACCCCATGCACACCGCTTCTGAACCATTTTAAACTTAAAATGACAAGAAAAAACGAATGAAAACTGACTAACTGCAATGCATTTCAATGGACGTGGAAGCAGGGAATCTCTGAGTGTATTGGATTAGCTGCGCACTGTGATTGGCTCATCGTGTCGAGGGCGTGGCTTAGCCATAGGTCAATTGCAGATGTGTTTGAAAAATAACAAAGACAAAAGCAAAGAAACAATACAAACCCCAAATGCCCCCCATCATTCTGTTTGGTGATGACCACAATTTAGCTAAAAAATATGTTATAACTTTCACAAAAATCTCTTTCTCATAGCATTCAGAATAACATTCGTGTTTAGAATTCAGACTAATACTATACGACAGCTGTCATATTGGCTTAATTGGATTATGGAAATCAAGTTACGGCTCATGTAACGGTCTTTAGAGTTACAGTATATACAGATACTAAGTCTTTAGAGTCTTAAAGTTATATTTTTGTTATTTTTTGCCGTTATTTAGATAAGACAGTAAGAAGTCAGTTAAGAAGAGAGGGGAATGGGAGCTGAGACTCTGTAATATTGTTATATTGCAAACTGTTCTGAATATACACATGAAAAAAGTCAACATTAACCATTAGCACATTCAGAAACTAAGAAATACACTAAGATATTTATTTTGCTAAGGAGAAATGACTGGAAAAATGTCATGCTTTGACAATAAAGAGTTTAGGCTTCCACAATTAACTGTCTGGTTTCTACAGCTCTCACTTAGGAGTGTAAATATGCCTTCAAACTCGAAAGAATAAAGATTTGACATTTATCGTGATAATTATCGCCTGATATGAAAACTGTTATCATGATCTTTTTTTGACCTTATCGCCCAGCCCTGAGAAACACTGACAAGTCTACATGGAAAACTGCTCAAGGACAGACAAACTTGATTGTACAGTGTCTACATTTCAAATCTTAGGAAAAACTCCAGCCCAGCACAGAGAACAGCAAACACCAGTCTCGAATCGGAATAGATTTAGAAGAGCGACAGAAGGCTTTGCCCTCAAATCCAGACGATTTGGTGGTGGTGTAAAAGCCTAGTTACATCAAAGCGTCTTGTTAGGGGATTTAAAGAACGAAAGAAAAGAGGTTCACAACCTGTGTCAGAGATATTTCGTCCAGATTTTCTGCCAGACGAACACATCAAGCAGCATTTCAGTTCACAATTGTACTCTCACACTTGAGTCTCTGTTCATTTCTGAGGATTCCATAAAGCCTTGTTAATCTTTGTATATTCTCACATGTTTGACTGATGCTGGATTTTGGAAGCAAAAGCAAAATGTCATTTTCATTGCAGTATGAATTACTAGTATGTGTTATTGATCAGTATAATGCATGGTATGCTGTAATGCAACATGAAAGAAAGCTAGTTTATGCAATACCATGTGATGAATGATTTATTTAAATGTAATTGGACAAACATTTACAATAATTTTAATACTTATTAGGGGTGTAACGATTCCCTCATGTCACGATTTCTATACATATCACGATAACTCAGATTATATATTATTGCGATACTCCAAGACATATGGTAAAAGGTTAACAAAAAATGTATTGATTGTACAGTTGATTAAAATGCTAAATTTGATATTACAGTAGGTTTAATGAATAGTTTTGGACTTGCTGCTTGTATCCCAAGGACAATGGTGACACCACACTAACAATATTCATGATTCTGAAGCTGAAGTTACTGAGTTATTGTAGCTGAATATGCTTGCATGCTTTCACTGACTAGATATATATTTAAAATAATGTCGTACACTTTTTACTGGTAACATCAGACATTTAGCATTATCAGGACCCGCAAATATTCCCCCTTTGCATTATTATACATTATAATCAACATTATATATAGTAGTTTAATGTAGTACTGACACTAAAACTCTGTAATTTTTATTTTGGGAACTATTTAGAGAGTTTAAAGTTTAGAGAGATCATATCATCGGCCCTGTGCTCTAACATATAACGTTAATAAAGTGTTTTGCATCATAATTTATTTTTTTTCATGCCCATTTTCAGCCTCTTTCTGACTTGTCCAATTAAACAGGCTGTTTCATACAGGCTGAGTTTTAAGACTTCTATGTAAATATCCTCTTCACATGTGAACTGACAAACAGAGCTTTACTTTATTTCCAATATTTGATTAAATCGGCACACACAGCATACAGTGTCCGTTCCACTCGTTGCTGAACATGGCATTTCAACGAGTTCATCATTAATTAAAACTAAACCGCAGTCAACCAAACATAAAACAAATGAAGTGATCTGTGCTGGACAGTGATATTGGACATGAGTGAGGTATAAAGCCTTGAATTAGACATAATGAATTACAGTTCAGCAATCAAATGATAGATCGCTGAATACATGTGGATTGTGTCTGAATGAGAGAGCAAGCCCAATGCCCAATCTACATGAGCCCAATGCCGTTTCAGTTTCACTTTAAATACATTTGTTTTAGCTTAACGTTTGTAAATTTAAAGGATTGTTTTTTTGTTTTTTTTTGTTTTTTTGTGGAGGGGAAAATAGTGGTGTTACATTAATATTAGGGGTGTAACGGTTCACAAAATTCACGGTTTTGGTTCCAATCCGAGACACTCTGTGTCACGGTTCGGTACGTTTCAAATACAGCAAAAAGAAATGGCAGAGAAATTTCCTTGATTTAAATTTTTTAATTATATTTTTATTAAAACTAACATCATAAAGTATGATATTTTTTAACTTTGAGCAATGATGAAGCTATACTTGACTTTTCTTAGGAGCATTTAAAACAAAACAGCTCTTTGGACAAAATGAAATGTAGGCTAATATTGTAGTAGTTATAAACAAAGGTTTATTTTAGTTTAGATTAACATTTGAGGGAAGCAATTGTATTAATAATGCAATTTAAAGCCTTTTGCAATTTAAAGCAAACGTTATAATAATGTCAAAATACAACAGACGTGATGTTACTTGAAAGCATTATAGCCTACTATTCCTGCCAAACTTACAGATAGTAGTGTTATACAGTAAATCCTTGGTGATGTTGCTGATCTGTGGACACTGGATAGTTCATTCATGGCACAATGTTTCTTCCTGGTTTCCACGTCAGGGCTGTTTAATCCGTTAATAACGGAGAAATGTGAATGTTTCTCACTAGATCTCGCAGCGATATTATTACTTCAGTGGCGAATTCAAATGTTTTCTTTACTGTATTTGTCTGTGTAGTAACAGCACTGATGATGAAGATCGGCTCGCGCTGCATTGGTCCAAACTGATAAACAGTTCGTGATCCAGACAACCACACAATAACGAGTAGCTCAGGTTCGCTTACATTACATTTGCCATTTGATGTTGGACAATGTTGTGGTCACGCCAGCGTCTCTTACATTATGAACGCGGCAACGCGCTTGCAACGCGTGACACACATACATTTGAAATAACGAAATGTTGGTCGGCAGGACAAATGAACCTAACGAACCGTTCAGTTCAAAAATGCGTACCGAAAACTGAACCGAAAGCCACGCGGCCCTCACTCCGTCCCGCTCGCCACAGTAAACATGACTCGCGCCGTTCTCCGCGGCCCTCACTCGTCCCCGCTCGCCACAGTAAACATGACTCTCGCGCCGTCTCCCGCGGCCCTCACTGGTCCCGCTCGCCACAGTAAACATGACTCGCGTCGTTCTCCCGCGGCCCTCACTCGTCCCGCTCGCCACAGTAAACATGACTCGCGCCGTCTCCCGCGGCCCTCACTCATCCCGCTCGCCACAGTAAACATGACTCGCGCCGTTCTCCCGCGGCCCTCACTCGTCCGCTCGCCACAGTAAACATGACTCGAGCTGTTCTCCCGCGGCCCTCACTCGTCCTGCTCGCCACAGTAAACATTACTCGCGCCGTTCTCCCGCGGCCCTCACTCCGTCCCGCTCGCCACAGTAAACATGACTCGCGCCGTTCTCCCGCGGCCCTCACTCGTCCGCTCGCCACAGTAAACATGACTCGCGCCGTTCTCCCGCGGCCCTCATTTGTCCCTCTCGTCACAGTAAACATGACTCGCGCCGTTCTCCCGCGGCCCCCACTCGTCCTGCTCACCACAGTAAACATGACTCGCGCCGTTCTCCCGCGGCCCTCACTCGTCCTGCTCGCCACAGTAAACATGACTCGCGCCGTTCTCCGCGGCCCTCACTCCGTCCTGCTCACCACAGTAAACATGACTCTAGCCGTTCTCCCGCGGCCCTCACTCGTCCCGCTCGCCACAGTAAACATGACTCGCGCCGTTCTCCCGCGGCCCTCACTCGTCCCGCTCGCCACAGTAAACATGACTCGTGCTGTTCTCCCGCGGCCCTCACTCGTCCTGCTCGCCACAGTAAACATTACTCGCGCCGTTCTCCGCGGCCCTCACTCGTCCCGCTCACCACAGTAAACATGACTCGCGCCGTTCTCCCGCGGCCCTCACTCGTCCTGCTCGCCACAGTAAACATGACTCGCGCCGTTCTCCCGCGGCCCTGACTCGTCCTGCTCGCCACAGTAAACATGACTCGCGCCGTTCTCCGCGGCCCTCACTCGTCCCGCTCGCCACAGTAAACATGACTCGCGCCATTCTCCCGCGGCCCTCACTCGTCCCGCTCGCCACAGTAAACATGACTCGTGCTGTTCTCCCGCGGCCCTCACTCGTCCTGCTCGCCACAGTAAACATTACTCGCGCCGTTCTCCCGCGGCCCTCACTCGTCCCGCTCACCACAGTAAACATGACTCGCGCCGTTCTCCCGCGGCCCTCACTCGTCCTGCTCGCCACAGTAAACATGACTCGCGCCGTTCTCCCGCGGCCCTGACTCGTCCTGCTCGCCACAGTAAACATGACTCGCGCCGTTCTCCCGCGGCCCTCACTCGTTCCGCTCACCACAGTAAACATGACTCGCGCCGTTCTCCCGCGGCCCTCACTCGTCCCACTCGCCACAGTAAACATGATTAATGGCGACTGTAGAACGCAAAAGCCCAATCCCGGACATTTTGGGCGATCTCGAAACACATTTTCGGGCAGACTCATCACTGAGACTCACTAGTAGCCTAGACTTGTTGTTTAACTACTGTGCTCTGTTACTGGTAGGCGTGGCCTCCTAGGGCAGCAAAAAAATGCATTCTGGGAGTTGTTGCCTTTCATCCACATTCTCAGTTTTTCCGGCTTTTCTCAGTCTACAGTAGAAAGCTCCAGATTCAAAAATAATTTCACATTTCTTCTACATAAATGACCATTTTTAAATACACATTCATCTTTCCAGAGGTTAAATATCCCTTTAATGAGATTATATTACCTCCTCTTCTTGATATTCACATGATGATGTTATCTTCAGCCGCCACATTTATCCACGTACGATCATTCGTACGACGGGATTGGCAGCAAACGAATGATTCATGAATCACACGTGAACCCTAAGAGGATTTCTGCACTCGTTTCTTTGTAGATTGATAAATGAGGCCCAAACTGTTTAAACTACTACCATGGTTATGCATGAACAATCACTTTAATATGCATGCAAAATGCGAGAAGGAGACCCAGAAATAAAACACTGTCACACACACACACACATGCAGGTCTGTTCAGTGATGCTGCAAGAGGATGAAGTGATTGTGACAGCACTAATAACAGTAATTGCCAGCGGGTCCAACACTGCAGCTGAGTCTCTCTGACAGACCCAGTCAGAACAAAGACGACGGCAACATCAGCAAGACAACACGCTTCATAGTAACATTGTGTTTCAGAGCCCTAGCCTCTTCTACTATTCATTTAGTGTACACTACTTTCCTTGAATCTCATGGCTTTCTATTAAAGGATGAAATTAGAGATTTTTTGTTTATTTGTATACATCTATTTATAATTGAATAATATATATTTTTACATTTAAATGATATTTGCCATCATTCAAGTTCAAGTTACAAGTACTACAACAATTCATTAACACTTAAAGGAGTAGTTCACTTTAAAAGAAACTTTTGCTGATAATTTACTCATCCCCATGTCATCCAAGATGCCCGTTCATTGTTTCTTCATGAGCGTTCATAGCTCTCCTATTCAAACTCGTTCATCAAAATGAACAAATCTTTTCCAGAGTCGACTCGTTCATTTTGCTCGTTAAATGAACCAAATGACACGAAAAATGATTCGTTCATTTTAATGAACGAGTTTGAACAGAAGAGTCACGAAACACACATCACTGTACAGAGCAAGGGGGACATTTGAGCTTATAAAAAATTAATTCGCATCCAAAATAAAAGTTTGTGTTTCCATAATATATTTGGGGGCACTGTGTATAAGTATTTTATATATAAATACACACACAGGCTTGTATATATTTAAGAAATATTTTCATGTATATACTGTATATAGATTTTTATATAATTTATATTATGTATAAATATAAATATTTTATATATAAATAATATTTTTTTTCTTAAATATACATGCATGTGTGTGTGTGTGTGTATATATATATATATATATATATATATATATATATATACATATATGTATATATATATACATATATATATATATATATATATGTATATATATATATATATATATATATATATATATATATATATATATATATATATATGTATATATATATATATATATATATATATATATATATATATATATATATATATATATATATATATATATATATATATATATATATATATATATATATATATATATATATATATATATATATATATATATATATATATATATATATATATATATATAAATTATATACACTGCACCCACATACAGTGTATTATGTAAACACAAACCTTTATTTTGGATGCCATTAATCGCGATTAATCGTTTGGCAGCCCTAATATATATATATATATATACATAAATTCTGAGTTTTGGTCACTTTGTGATCAGTTCAGATTAGTGTTAGACAACAATCCATATATATATATATTTTTAATTTCTAAAAAATGCAAATAGTGTTCTATTACTGTAGTAGTAGTAAACTTTGTTATTTATTTTATTAAATAAATGATCGTTTCGCTGATAAGACCCTTATTCATCGTCTGAAATCGTTTAAAGCCCTTTGAACAGTTTGCACTGAAACTGTCTTTTGGACCTTGAACTGTTTGGTTCCCTTTGAAGTCCATTATATGGAGAAAAATCCTGGAATGTTTTCATCAAAAACCTTAATTTCTTTTCGACTTGAAGAAAGAAAGACATGGACATCTTGGATGACATGGGGGTGAGTAAGTTATCAGCAAAAGTTTTTTTTTTTAAAAGTGAACTACTCATTTGAATATAATTCCTTTTAATTATTATTATTTTTTTTAAATCATTTACTACTCTACACCGCAGAATTTTATATTGGTCATTTGGTCATTTATTCAGTTATTGACCATAGAATGAAAATGATATGTATCGGTTTTGTATTTTTTTTTTTTTTTACTGTACTCTAAATTCATACACAAGACAAATACAATCAAATGCTTTTTAAATGCTAAGAAATTATTTGTAACAAGTAATATCCACTTGGAAGCTGTGAATGTGTGTGTGTGTGTGCGTGTGGTCCTGGTAAACCCCACATTATGGGGAGAAAATTCACATCCCCACAAAGATGGCAATCTCTGATATCCTTGTCCTTGTGGGGATGTTTTTTGGTCGCCATGAGGAAAACTTAGAAATCCCACTAAGGGATGTTTTCTGAAAATGTAAACATGCAGCTCATTTTCTGTGATGGGTAGGGTTAGTATTAGGGGAGAGAATATACAGTTTGTACAGTATAAAAATCATTATGTCTATAGGAGAGTCCCACAAACTACATATACCCAAGTAGGTGTGTGTGTGTGACTGTTAATAACTTGTTTAGTCGTCTCTGCTTAAACAGCGGGGCAGTTAGTTGAAGGTGAGAGCTGAATGTCAGCTAATGAGTGCTGTTTTGCCACTTGTCTCTTTCCTTTACATCAAAGTTGTGCTCAAGGAGAAGGTTAGACATAAAAAGACTAACTAAATTATATTTAAAGGCCATCCACAATTAGATTTTTTTTTTACATTGGGAAACGCTCAAGGTATCTCATGAGATTAAGCTGTTGAAAGCTGCTGTTGCAACAAGTGTGAGTCCATGAACTACAGAGAAAATCTCCTCAACATTAATAATGATGCTTATAGACATGAACTGCCTGTGGAATTACTATTCAAATATATCTCTGCCGTACCTGGAGAAAGCTATTCAATGACAAAAATGTCACAAGAATGCATACAGTAGCAAATTACCCTTCACTGGAGACTATCCTGAGCTTTGACGGGAAACTCAAGCTTTTAAGAGCTCTCCAAAAGGAATTGGGCGCTGGAAATACTTGAACTAGAACACTTGCAATTAACATGTTGCTGGGAAAATAGTGTAATTGGAATTGACGGCTAGTGAATTCTCGAAAGAGATCCTTAAACAGTTACCTTATATGAGGTATCACATCAGTAACACAAACAAGTGAGACACATCACTGAAGTTTAACACTCAGCGGATGTGTAGATTGTCATGAATGGCAAGTGTTTTGTTTCTGGAGAAATCTGCAGCGTTCTGTGGAGGATGAAGATTCGTATGAATTATTGGCTTATTACATGCAACTGATTAGATTATTCCTGTCTCAAGAAAATATCCTTGTCCTTCTGTCATGATTCTCACACATACATACGCAGAAACGCAGCTTAAGGTAAATTAATAGCATGCAGCTAAAATTAGTGTATATATATATATATATATATATATATATATATATATATATATATATATATATATATATATATATATTAGGGGTGTAACGGTTCACAAAATTCACGGTTCGGTTCAGATACGATACACTTGTGTAACGGTTCGGTTCGGTACGGTTCGGTACATTTCAAATACAGCAAAAATAAATGGCAGAGGAATTTCCTTGATTGAATTTTTTTCATTATATTTTTATTAAAACTAACATCATAAAGTATGATATTTTTAACTTAAAGCAATGATGGAACTATACTTGACTTTTCTTAGGAGCATTTAAAACAAAACAGCTCCTTGGACAAAATGAAATGTAATATTGTAGTAGTTATAAACAAAGGTTTATTTTAGTTTAGAAGATTAACATTTGAGGGCAGCAATTGTATTGATAATGTCAAAATACAACAGACGTGATGTTACTTGAAAGCATTAGCCTACTATTCCTGCCAAACTTACAGATAGTCGTGTTATACAGTAAATCCATGGTGATGTTGCTGATCTGTGGACACTGGATAGTTCATTAATGGCACAATGTTTCTTCCTAAGTTTCCACGTCAGCGCTGTTTAATCCTAGCCTGGTTCAACCAGACTCTAGTACATTTGATATGCACATAGAGTCTGGCCCCCCTCCATTGAGAAACGTTTCCTTCCTTGTAGGCGGGTTCACTGTTAAAGTTCAAAACTATTGGATCTGTCCAGAGTCACTCAGGATCTGCCATAGCCAATCGCTAACGTGTGGTCGTGAGTGACGTATATCATGCGCCGAAACGGCTGGAAACAGCAAGTCCGAATATCAGAGGATTATGTTTACAATAGGATTTCAGTCAACGAGACCTGCAGGTTTTGTTAATCTAGGAACAACTATCAATTCGAAATGTATATTTGGCACGAAGGACAGCGATGTATTCATTCAACTGTCGTCGTATTCATTCAGCCGTAGTCTAATCATACAAATATGCAGACGCCGCTGCGGTCATTTCTGATCTGCCGCAAATGCTGTAACAGTTACACTGAATGATCTGTATATGTGTAATAAATAACAACTTTTCATATAACGTCTTATTGTTTCTTAATTAGCTTAATTATGGTCTTCAAAGTATGTGTTTGTACCATAGACTGTGGTTTGTAAATTTGTAATATGGCATTTTTTATTAAAACAAATTAACCATCTAAAACTGAAAATATGGTCTTCAAAAGTATGGGTTTTCACATTTTTATTTATGACAATTATTTTTTAAAAATTACAACCAATTTGTATGATTTGCAACATGTAAAACTGATACACCAACCTCCTGCACGAGTAGACAAAGGGGCTCAAAGTGTTCTATTCATCACAAGAATCCGTAAATTTACTGTTGGGAATATGAGCTGACATGACTCCTGAGTACATATTCAACAACAGTTTAGCAGCCAGGACTCGGGGTTCCTAACACCAGGCTACAGCGTCCGTTCAAAATGTCGCGGTCATCGTGCACACCGAGCGCTGCCCAGCACGAACTTCCAACCTTTCTGCCTCCTTCACTTGATCCTCCGTTAGTGCAACAAGAGGTGAGACGATAACAATCCGGCTTTAAATTCTGTATATTCGGCAGTTTCTTTTCCAACAACGGACCGAATAGCATTTCTCACGTCTTCTCCGCTGCCAAACTCAAACTGACGCGCTACATCAACGTCATCGTTCTCAGCCACTCCCTCTATTCGCTGATTGGTCCTACAAAAAAATGATTTCTGGAAACCTAAGGCTATGGAGCGAATCCCAGACGTAGTACTGAAGGAAAATGAAATTGAGAGGAAGTGCGTCAGGAGGGCGCAGCCAGGCTAGTTTAATCCATTAATAACGAAGAAATGTGAATGTTTCAAACTAGATCTCGCAGCGATGTTATTACTTCAGTGGCGAATTCAAATGTTTTCTTTACTGGATGTGGCTGTGTAGTAACAGTGCTGATCAAGATCGGCTGGATCGACAACCACACAATAACGAGTAGCTCAGGTTCGTTCCGCTTACATTACATTTGCCATTTGATGTTGGACAATGTTGTGGTCACGCCAGTGTCTCTTACATTATGAACGCACTTGCCACGCACGACGCGCATATATTTGAATAACGGAATGTTGGTCGGCAGGAAAAATGAACCGATGAACGCTCGTAAGTTCAAAATGCGTTACCGAAAACCGAACCGAAAGCCTCGTACCGAACGGTTCAATACGAATACGTGTATCATTACACCCTTAATATATATATATATATATATATATATATATATATATATATATATATATAGATAGATAGATAGATAGATAGATAGATAGATATAAATTATACACAATTAAATTAAATTATATACAATTTAAATAATTATACACAGTGCAACCACATATATTATGTAAACACAAACTTTTATTTTGGATGCGATTAATCGCGATTAATGATATATATATATATATATATTTATAAGGCTGTCCTATGATTAATCACGATATATATATACACACACTGCACCCACATATATTATGTAAACACAAACCTTTATTTTTTCAGTTCAGATTAGTGTTAGACAACAATCCATATATATATATTTTTAATTTCTAAAAAATGCAAATAGTATTCTATTACTGTAGTAGAGTCAGATTGTAGTCATAATTATTCTAGTAACAATAAATTCTATAAACTCTAAAATTGTGGTTTGTTTTAACCCAATTGGGTAAAATATGGACAAACCCAAAAGTTGGGTTAAAAATATAATTAAAAATGTAACCCAATCGCTGGGTTTGTCCATATTTTGACTCAAATTGGGTTAAAACAACAAAGCAATTTTTAGAGAACTAGCAATCAACAACAATATATTACAACAACAGTTTAATCAAGTAATGAAATACGAGCCGGTTTGTGTGAGAAAACGAACAGTATTTATATGGTAAAGTGCCCTCGTCCTCAGATCACTTGGACGTGCTGTGGTTACAAGAGGAAAAACGATATAAATCCTGTTGGTTTCTCTCACACAAACCGCTCGTTTCGTGACTTAGGCCATCAATGTGTACTTACATTTACGAGTCATTAAATCATGTTTAATCTGGACTTCTCTGTGCATGCTCTTTGAGGTGGTGACCATAGACCTCCATTATATGACTGACAGACAAGAACTGTTTGACCTAAAAATATCAAAATTGAAACTACTGTGCAAACAAAGACACCTACATCTTGGATGCCCTTGAGGTAAGATAAAACACACCAAAAATTGATTTCAAAGTCAACTCCCTTTAAGCAATGTGAACATCGAGGACATTGATGTGAAGTTTTACACTAGACTAAAAATGTGTGTGAGCGACAGATGCAAGGAAGGTAGGAGGTAAAGAGATCATGAGAAACAAAGGACACAGGCCTGAGATTTTGCGTCTCCTGAAGCAGCTTGGACTGCAGAACCTTTAAACACACATGTGAATGTTTGCACAAGAGCTTCAATTGACCCCGTCAACGTCCAACGGGTCGTACTATCAGAACGGGGCCATCAGCGGTCCGCACACACACACACACACAGCTGAGATCCGAGTACGCGGACGACCAGCTGCGCTCTGACAGGATGCAGAGCCGATCCAGATGTGCATGAAGCGATCGACGTGACAACTGTGCTTTTCACAAAGCACTTGTTTTATTTTCCTCCCGATCCTCCTCGCGGTCACACGGGATGGGCTCGAATAACTATCCGCTTCCAGCACTTGTCCAAATATGGGTCCTGCCCAACTCATGGAAACACAAACGCGCCTCCAGATCAGATACATATGTGAGACGGACAAGCGTGTGATCGCGCACATCTGTGTAAAAGCTCAGGCGTACTGTGTGCTTTGCTCCCAAAAATGCCAATAATCCCAATGATAATAAACTGAGTGTTTGTGTTCGAATGAACATGTGTGTTTGCTCAAGTGTTAATGATGGACAGTGAATGTGACCCCGTGCGTCCAGCCCGTCCCGCGACCCCAGCGTGTCTTACATTGACTGGGAGAGGAGCCCTGGCAGGGCCACAGGATCCGGCCCCCACTCATCCAGGGCCAAGGACAATGTTTGAACACCTGCCCGGGCTCTCCGGAGCGAGGGAGGGCTTGTCATTCCCCGCGAAGTCTCTCGGTTGGGCAGTGCGGACTGGACGGGGCTAGTTTACTCTCCAGCAAAACTCTTCGTACGCGCAAAACTCGTCCCCCTCGCGCCGCTGTGTGACAGACGTCAAGCCGCAGTTGCTGACTGAGGGAATTTGAGCGCATGGTAAAAGTGAAAGATATGCTTAAACATGATGTGTGAAGATTGTGCAAAAAATCTGCCAATCAGATTCCTCCATCTGGTGTGATTGTTCATGCGTCGTCCAGGGTCCAAAATTAACATTCTCCAATTGACAGTGTAATGTTATATAGTTACAATTTTAAGAATGATGACCAAAAGAAGTCAAAGAAATTTTGGTAATGCTTCCTTTACAGTACAGTACTTCCAGTGTACTTACAGTGTACTTACCTAGAAAGTACTGCTAATATAAGGTAAGTACATGGAACAGGGGTAGGTTTAGGAGAAGGTTCAGGGTTAGTACTAGTTATTACCCAGTAATTGTAGTTACTAAAATAAGTACATAGTATTTACATGGGTAACTGGACTGTAAAAGGAAGCGTTACTGACATTTTTTTTTTACTGTTGGAAAATTAACCCCAAGAACTAATTTTATCAGTAAGAAATTGCAATAAGCCATTGGAATAAGGCTTCATTATTTCATTTCAATAATATAATATAAGGTTACGGTTTATTTTAAGGTGCCAGTATTACAGTGTAATTAATTAATTAAAGTTAATTAAAGTTTTGATAACATTTGTTTTTACATAGGTTTAATACATCAAAATAAGTTTATTAGAAGTTAATTATTACTGCAACTCATTTTTGTTGTCCAATGACTCAAACATCCAAGTTGATTGTACTTACAAAGCTACACTGTGTAACTCTTTTGAGCTAGACACTCTAAAAATGCTGGGTTGATTTAACCCAATTTTGGGTCAAATATGGACAAACCCAATTATTGGACACAAAATGCAATGATAACTTTAGCCTCAACAGCTGGGTTAGTCCATATTCACCCCAAAATTGGGTTAAAATAACCCAGCATCTTTTTTAGTGTAAAAACACTAGTTTGTCGAAAAGTAAATGTACTCATTAAATTAGTAATATATCAACTTCGTTCAAGTAAATAAAGTATCCTTGTGAGTGTATAACATGCCATTTGAAAATACATACGGGGTAAGGGGTTCTAATGGCGATCACCATGCTGCCCCTCCATCTCGAAAGTACATTAGCCAAAGAGGGACATACCCGTTAATTCCAGGCTTCGCGCTTTCGCTTGCTTACGTTTGATGCTCACACTCATGGCAATTCGAGGTCGAACTTGGAAACCATGTTAATCTTGGACTACATTGGCCACCGCAGGAGTTAAGAACTTATCAATCAGGAATTGAGAGGAACAGAAACTAATATTCACTGGATGGTCATATACCTTTCCACCGCTAGAAGGGAGTAAAAATCAGACAGCTGTAGCTTTAATATTTAATTCAGAATGAATAATGAATTTATCTGTGTTGATTCCACTGAATTTGTGATCAATTAGATTACGTTTTAAAACGCAATTATGTTTAGGATTGGGGATAGAGTGAAGGGATATAACCATATATATATATATACACATATAGTTCAAGAAAATGTTACACAATGTAAATACATATTTTAATGTATAAAGTCAATCGATAGACATTTATGCTTAATATATTTGTAAGCATGCTAGGAGCACGTACACTGTAAAAATATTGCTGGTTTAACTTAAAAAATGAAGTAACCTGGTTGCCTTAATTTTAAGTTCATCTGAAATGGAAAAATTAAGATAATACAGTGAAGGAGATTGATTTAATCACCAGTAAGTAACCAAATATGATGTTGTCTGAACTAAATAAATTATTTAAGTTGATTTGACAAAAGAAAAAAAAATGTTGGTGATTACAAATCACTAAAATATTTTTTTTACAGTGCACTGAGTATTAGTAAGTTACTAGACTTTAAAAACAATTATATGATCAATAAGTGTATGATAACATTTGTTTTTACATAGCTTTAATACATCAAAATAAGTTTTTTATTATTAAAATTTTATTTATTATTATGTTAATCACGATTGAACTTATTTTCTTTTAAGTTCAAATGACTTAAACATTCAAGTTGATTGTACTTGAAAATTTATCGGTTGATTTAATTGAATTTGTGATCAATTAGATTACGTTTTAAAATGCAGTTATGTTTAGGATTGGGGAGAGAGTTAAGGGATATATATCGTTACAATAGGATAAACACATTTTTATTAGGGCTGTCAAACAATTAATCGTGATGAATCGCATACTGCGTATAATTATTTTGTGTATATATATATATATATATATATATATATATATATATATATATATATATATGCCATTTATATTTAAGAAAAATATTTGTTATATTTAAATATTTATATTTATATATAATATAAATTATATATAAATCTATATTCCAGTATATACATTAAAAATATTTCTTAAATATATTAAAGCATGGTGTGTGTATTTATATATATATATAAAATAATGAGACACAGTGCCCCCACACATATTATGTAAACACAAACTTTGACCTTGCGTATGCGATTAATTTGATGATCCGTTTGACAGCCGACTAATTTTTATGTATACAGTCAATTGCGACTTAATGTATTTGTAAGCATGATAGGAGCACCTACTATTAATGTCTAATAAAGGTAGGCTGAACCATTGTCAACTCCTAATGGTTTAAAATACTGTACATCAGTTAGGTATGGTCAACAGTTTGTTAATAACACTGTCGATGAATGAAGAACTCATTGTACATGGCGTATGAAACTGATTAACAATGTAGAGTTTATAAACTATGAATTAACCAAAATGCTAATAGATTGTAAGTGTTTTGTTACTGTTTACATATTAAGTGAAAAATGACACCCCTGTCTTTATGAATATGTGTGCAAGTGTGTTGGTGAATGTGTGTGTGTGTGTGTATCAGTAGATCTTACCTTCTTTTTTGTCCCTCATGGAGCCTTTCCCTCTCACCTGACTGATCTCTGCATCGGTCTCGGCCTCCAGCTGCTTGGCTGTGAGCCCCCGCGGGCCGCAGCATCCGGCCCCACAAAATTAAACTGCAAACACACAAACACACACACGTCTCACTCACTGCATCTGTGTCCGGAATGGAGCCATATCCAATACATACTTTGGCATTCGACAAGTCACTGTTTCCATCAACAACACTCACAGTGTAAAATCATTTCTGAAGCATTATTATGTGGGAGCATCACTCATCATTATTCTGAAGTTTGTGCATTGTTAATAATGTAATTCTCTTAATAACGAACATGTAAGAATCAGCACATATCACTCTGACACTGGCTTATCACACACAGTACAAAAACTGCAATTACCATTTTTTAAAGCTCTTAATGGTCTGACATAGCAACATTTATTTGCCCTCCAGAGTTATTAACAGTTCTTCATTGGGTGTTCAATCTTTTAAGGTCTCGGCCCACAGTAAATCCTTCCCTTAGCATCTCATTTTAGCTCATCCACATTTAAAAAACGCAAAAACGCATCTGTTCACTCAGGGTAATTTGAATGTTTATGTATTGTAATCCATGTTAGTAAGTTACTGTAAAAAATTACTGTAATTACTTGTCTTAAAGTATTGCATTCCTTATTAAACATTAACCTGTTAAAGCATACGATTACAGTAACTCCAAACTCTTAAAGGTGTAGTTCACTTTTAAAAAAACTTTTGCTGATAATTTCACTCACCCCCATGTCATCCAAGATGTCCTCATCGCCTCTCATTTTTCAGTCGAAAAAGAAATTAAGGTTTTTGGTGAAACATTCCAGCATTTTCTCCCATATAATGGACTTCTCATTGGGAACTCAAACGGTTCAAGGTCCAATGAGTTTCAGTGCAAACTGTTCAAAGGGCTTTAAATGACACTAGACTGAATGAATAAGGGTCTTATCAAGTAAATCACGCATTTAAAAAAAAAAAAATAATAACAAAGTTTAAGTTTTATAGCTCAAATGCTCGCGTTGCTCTGTTCTGTGATGCGTGTCCGTGACTCTCCTGTTCAAACCTTTTTTTGTGTTATTTGGTTCATTCAACTCAGTTGAAATGTAAGGAATTGACTCGTGAAAAGATTCGTCATTTTGACTGGGTATTGAGTTTTGACACAGGAGAGTCAATAAATGGCCGCATCACAGAACAGAGCAAGGCGAGCATTAGTGCTTATAAAACTTAAACTTTGTTATTTTTTTTTTAAATGAGGGATTGTTTGCTGATAAGACACTTATTCATCATCTGGTGTCGTTTAAAGCCCTTCTAGCAGTTTGCAGTTTGCACTGAAACTGTCTTTTGGACCTTGAACCATTTGGTTACCAGTAAGTGTATTCAATGGAGAAAATCCTGGAATGTTTTCATCAAAAACCTTAATTTATTTTCGACGAAGAAGAAAAAGACATGGACATCTTGGATGACATGGGGTGAGTAAAATCAGCGAAAATTTTTTTTTTTTTTTTTAAAGTCGCATTCAAATAATTTAACACAATACATTACTGAAGCATGTGAAATGATCTTCAGGAGTTTTAAAATTAGATTCGAGCAACTTGTAACCCTGGTTGGTGGAAATTCCTGATTCGAACCTTTACAAACCTGGTTTCGCTTCTCTGTTCGTCGACTTCAGACCACTTTAATCTGCTAAACTCAGTCCAATGATCCAGTAAGCAAATTTATTTCAAACAATCAGTCCAAAAACTCGCGCTAATACAAAGAAAAGCCGACTGATTACATCCAGAGAGTGCAGGGAGAGGAGTAGATCGCTTTGAACGACCCCATTCCTGTGTCTATTTCACTTTAAAAACATCTCGAGCACTGTCATTGTCTGTGGTTGCTTCTGAAGAGCTTCATGCAAATGTGTTCATGTTCACAACTTCACTGGGTCCCAAAACATAAACAAGCTCTTTGCAGTTGCAATGTATACAAGCTACATACATTCTGAAAAGCTCTTTCTTTCGGGTCTTCGGTCTTCGGTGTGCATAAATTTAATGAATAATAAGGGACTCTTCTTTTGGTTGGAGAGATCGTGGACATTTCCCTCTGAAAAAAAAAAAGCTTGTAGAAAACTATAAAAATATTCAACATTTAACTGGCACACTTTTTGCCATTGATTTGACTCTGAAAAGTGTTCCAGTCAACCTGAATATACACTCACCGGCCACTTTATTAGGTACCCCATGCTGAGTAACGGGTTGCGACCCCATTTTGCCTTCGTGAACTGCCTCAATTCTTCGTGGCATAGATTTTCAGCAAGGTGCTGTGAAGCATTCCTCAGGGAGTTTGGTCGATATTGACATGATGGCATCACACAGTTGCCGCAGATTTGTCGGCTTGCACATCCATGATGCTGACTCTCCTCGTTCCACCACATCCCAAAGATGCTCTATTGGATTGAGATCTGGTGACTGTGGAGGGCCATTCGAGTACAGCAAACTCATTGTCATGTTCAAGTAAACCAAGTCTGAGATGTCATCCCAGCTCTACTGACACGGCGCATTATCCTGCCGTGAAGTAGCCATCAGAAGTCGGGTACATTGTGGTCATAAAGGGATGGGACATGGTGTCAGCAACAATACTCCAGGTAGGCTGTGGCGTTTGCAAACGATGCTCAATTGGTACCAAGGGGCCCCAAAGAGTGCCAAGAACAATATTCCCCACACCATGACACCACCACCACCAGCCTGAACCTGTTGACAGAGGCAGGCACTGGATCCATGCTTCCATGTGGCTGGAGACGCGAGTTCTGACCCTACCATCCGAATGTTCGCAGCAGTAAGTCGAGACTCATCAGACCAGGCAACTGCTTTTCAGATCTTCTACTGTCCGATTTCTGATGAGCTTGTGCGAATCTGTAGCCTCAGTTTCCTGTTCTCAAGCTGAAAGGAGTGGCACCCGGTGTGGTCTTCTGCTGCTGTAGCCGATCTGCCTCAAAAGTTCCATCGCACCCTGTGCATTCAGAGATGCTCTTCTGCCCACCTTGGTTTTAACAGGTGGTTATTTGAGTCACTGTTGCCCTTCTATCAGCTCGAACCATGCCCGGCCATTCTCCTCTGACCTCTGGCATCAACAAGGCATTTCCGCCCACAGAACTGCCGCTCACAGGATGTTTTTTTTCTTTCTTTTCGGACCATTCTCTGTAAACCCTAGAGATGGTTGTGCGTGAAAATCCCAGTAGATTAGCAGTTTCTGAACAGGCTCAGACCCAGCCCTTCTGGCACCAAACAATCATGCCACAGCGTCAAAGTCACTCAACCCACCTTTCTCTTCCCCATACTGATGCTCGGTTTGAACTGCAGGAGATTGTCTTGACCATGTCTACATGCCTAAATGCACTGAGTTGCCGCCATGTGATTGGCTGCTTAGAAATTAAGTGTTAACGAGCAGTTGGACAGGTGTACCTAGTAAAGTGGCCGGTGAGCGTATATATATATATATATATATATATATAGCAATTTCACACGAGTAGGAGTGTGATATAGCTCAATATCTGCACGGCCCTGTGATTCGGCCATTGACATTTTCTTTACATTCAATCTTTTCCAAGCTGATTTTAGTGTTTTTTATTTAATTTTAGTCAAAAACCTTACCATAAGACTTTCGATAGACATAAAAACCCTACCATAAGACATAAGACTACCGTAATGTGCGTAATTATTACACATTAAACATCATTCGCGGAGTAACTCTGATACTCTCCATGTCTGCAGGCAGAGGCAGTGAACCCATAACTGTAGATATATCACTGAGACTGAAATTAAATGAAATGCATACTAAATGGTGGATTAGAGAGAAAAAGTAACATTTCTGGCATTTCTGCCATATAAGCCCTGGTTATTTTCTTGACCTGGTTAGTCCCAAAAGTGGTCGAGTCGAACATGCAAGATGGTTTAAAGAGAGTAAGGAGTTGTGATTCAGCAGAACTGTGTGAAAGAAATTCCCTGGGAAGTACTCTCATCGGCGGCGACAGGCTAAGTGTTATCACAGAGACTCACACGCCAGCGCCTCCTCTGGACCTTCACTGACACAGCAGAACAGCCGCCAATTGTTCACTGAATCGATCAGGTACTAGAGCAGCACTGACCTGAGCACTGTCGGTCTGAACACCGGCAGGAGACCTGACAGGCAAATGTTTTTGTGTCTACAAACAATACCTTACCTCATTCCTGAACACTTCTAGGTCAAAAGTTTGTCAATGTCACCACTACGCAAAGATACGTTCTCTAGGAAACTCATTTTGCAAATCGCAATTACGTCAACATGCCAACATATAAGCAGTGCTATTGCGTTGGTCGATAACCTTAAATATGCTATCCGCCAGTGCTATTACGTTTATCCTGAACACATAATACATCCGAAGCAGGTTTCTTTACTATTTCAGGGACATAATCGTGGCATTAAAGTTTTGACTCTATTGCATTCAACTGCTCTTATCAATTAAGTTTTCATTCGCATTTATTAATACAATAGTGGCAACGCTTACTTATAAGTATATTTACACAAAAGCATTTTCTCCAATAAAACACAACATAGCTGATACATTTCACAAAAAACATACATTTTATTAGCTTGATGTAAGCCTTAATCCTGAGAATCCATACGTTGTTTGCAGTAGACAGATCCAAATTCAGCCTTTTATCCAGTGATCTTCTTCTTCATTTCTCAGCAGCGACCGCAGTTGCGTCAAATCGCCGCGCTGGTGATGCCAATTCAAATTCGAAAAATGGCGCCTTCAAGAAGCGTTACGACACGTTTTACGGCAGTGACATCAAACGCCCATTGGCTCTCACCTGCTTCGTTCACAGACCGCGCATGCCGGGTTTCAGTCGGTTTAGTAAACATACATTTGAAAATGGAGTAAAGAGAGCGCGCCTTCAGACTCAGAGAGCGAACCGAAATCAGATTAACATTTTCATGGACTTAACGTTAATAAACTTTAGAGTTCTCTAATCCGTAACCTCATAACATCAACGATCAGTAACACTGCCAGAGGACTGGAACGGAATTGCATCATCATGTGTTGTTTGGTAGAACGTTTAACGATGTAATCGGTTTCGACACTGATTTTCGCGTAAATAATACCAATTCGCTCAATGCATGTCGTTCGGTCTGTTATGTTTTTTTTCTTCATAATTGTGTTAGCCTACATAGTTTTAAGGAATGGTATGGTTAGGTTTAGGGGTAGAAGGAGTAGGATTAGTGGCTCAAATATATTTCAATGCTAAAAATATTTACCTACACATCCACTCTGTCCATCTTCATCCTTTTATATTCTGTATAAAATGAATATGTTTAGTGTTTTGTAGTAGGATTAGGGTTGTTATATTTATCTTTAAAGTGAAAGTATAAACATAATAATTGCCATGATATGAAAATTGAATATTTGAAGTTGTCTTTAGCCTTAAAATGGAATAATGTTAAACATTTTAATGTTAATACCTTTATATTATACGTTTTAGCATTTATATTTAAAAAATCATATAACGTACGCATTATATATTGAAATTATGAATTAGTATCTTATTTATTACACTTACATAATAGGTTACCTACTAATTGTAATAGCACTGCTTTTATGTTGGCATGTAACGATTGCCAATTTGCAAATAGTTCCCTCAACCCATTTGTTATACAGGGTTGCTTTATTCACGTGAAGCACAGCCGCTGAATCTCCTGCCCACTGTGAGAACGCAAGGCACGCAAACTTTGCAATACATACAATACATGTTAAATCATTAATTTCCATGAAGCTTGTATTGAACAGCTCATTAATATTTCAGAGTTAGTTGTTATGGAAAGTTACTTATTAGTAATAAGGATTTAAAGTGGACCATTGATACAGTTAACTAAAAATTGTAGTTATTGTACTAAACAATGTTGGAAATATTTGTGTTGCTAGTCCTTTTGAGGATTCTTTGAGGAAACTTTATTTATAGAAATGTGCAAAGAACAAATGTTGGTTTGAAGATCACTTTGATCAATAAATAATGATATAATTTATTAAAATAATTATATTTAATAAGATTATTTGTTAACAACTATTAATTTCTTTAAAACAATCTTACCGACCTTTCCAAAGTTCTGCATTACATGCTGTAAGTTATGAAGCAAGCATTATGTATTTAAAGTAATAGCAACTGACAGCAACCACATCGTGTAAATTCAACACAGAGTAAAGCACAATCTTTGACCTGTTACTTCAGATTATGTAACATTACTTTGTAATCACCAACAAAATAGCCACCCAATGATCTCCTCAGACTTCCTAGAGCTGTACAGTCAAACTGTTTTAGAAGGTTTGCCTGTTTCTGATTTCGTTCTCTTTAAGGGATCTCCATTCTAATACAGTCATAGTGTCGTGCAGCAGTGGTTAACTTTGGGGCTGAAACTCAACCGCATGCAGCCTTGCGTTCTGCAAAATCCCATTTTACACGTACACACCTCCTGCTCTAATCAATAAGCCTTCGGGGCCTCTTGCTTTATCAATGTGTTTGGTATTCCAACGCTACGCTCTCTTTCACATGACTGACTCCATGACACAGATCGACCACTGGTAAAACACAAGTCACTGAGTATGTGTTTGTGCATTTTTTTTTCACTTATTTTTGGATCTTCATCCCTGTTGAAGAGCCTTGCGGATATGAATGAAAAGAAGCAATCTAAATTTACTCTGCAGGCACAAAGCACCAGGCGTGCATCACATTTGTATGCTGCGTGTGTGCTCCAGCTTCGATGAAAAGTTGTGTGCCTGTGTTTAAATATTCCTGCATGTACATAAATAAATCAGCATCAAAAGGATTAATACTAGAGACTATCACTCCTTCTTTTGTTATTAATAAACGTGTTAAATATTCAATTAATAGCGTTTCTGACATGTACATATATAAATTAAATGTGTTTAATGTCTAAAAGCAAAAGCTGTCAATTCCAATGTTCATGTGTGCATTGGCATTAGGACATGCATCTAGACAATACCTCTACTGCCTTGAAAACATCAATGTTAAAGGTGCAATAGCTATTGGAAGAAACACTGTTGAAAAGTGGTATTTTACCTGAGTAGCACACACCTGTAGCCAATCAGCAGCAGAGTATATGTCCAGATACTCATGATGGGAGGAGAGAAGAGAGAGAGAGAGAGAGAGAGAGAGAGAGAGAGAGAGAGAATCAGCAGCAGGCGGGTTTCCACTCATAATGGGGAGGAGAGAGAGCCAATCAGCAGTAGGGGGCATGTTCACTCATTATGAGGGAGGAGAGAGAGCCAACCAGCAGGAGGCGGCAGGACCACCCATTAGGCAGGAGAGAGAGAGAGAGAGCAAGTCAGCAGTAGGGGGCGTGTTCACTCATTATGGGAGGAGAGAGCAACACAATGAGCAGCAGGGCATGTCCACACATTATGAAGGGTAGGCAGAGAGAGACAATCAGCAGGAGGGGGTGTGTTTACTCATAATGGGGAGGAGAGAGTCATCAGCAGCAGGTGGAAAAATTCATTCCTTTCAGAGTGACATTCGCTGACTGCGGACGTGGTACGACTGAATCGATTTACAATATTGCAAATCGATTTTCCCCCAAAAATGTATATATATATATTTATAATAACGTAATATTTATCGGGAACGCGAAGACGGAAAAGTGCAGTGACCAGCAGTGATGTCTTCGCCAGTGATGACCAGAACGAATGATTTTGTTAATTGCACCTTTTTTCTCGTGACGAGTATGACGATGACCAGCTAAAAATAGCTCTGAGGTGACTAAAACATGACGAGACTTGAGTTTTCGTCCACGAGACGAGACGGAACGAAAATGATTATAAAGTCAACGTTCACAATGCATGTAGTTGATGCCTGGTTGCTGTGAAGTTGGCTCTGGCACCGAGCTAAAAATAAGTATCTGTAGCAGATGTCTGCCGTTTCTCACCAACGTGCGCCCAGCACCGCCGCGCGCGCGCGCACCATGATTCCACACAACAACAACACAGGGTTTAATGGTAGTTTTTGCTACCAAGTCAAGTCAGATAAGAGTCGGACAAAAACTAGGATAAAACCTGTTGAGAAGCATATTTGGAGCGATGTTTATGTAGCATATCAGTGAACATCCCTGATCATTCGGTGAGTTTGACGTCTTTGTAAACGAATGTTTAATGCGTTGTTATGAATAATTGTGTGGGTGCTAACACACAAACCTAAATTCTCGGACAACAGCATTTCTGCCGAATTTCAATCTTAACCGTTCTATTTCATCACAATTCGACCTTAAAACAGGGGCTTCAGAGTGTTAGAGGCGGAATACCTGAATTAACCAAGACCAAATACAGCTGTTTATTCAGGGAATTGTCTTATTAATTTTTATGTTCAACACACTCCAAGTGTCATGTTTGTTTCATACTTTTATATTCAAGTATGGCATTCTTTGTTCAATGCACCTCAGTATTAGATATTTATTTTTTTATTATTTTGTTTCAGGAATGTTGCAACTTTGCAGTTTGCACAAGTTAAAGATAGGCTGCGGTGTATAATGTTTGTGTTTACAAACAATATGCATCTTATTGTTGCATACTACGTTGTTCAATGCACTTGAGCAATTTCTCAATTAAAGCCACAATTGCCAAAGTAAGAATGTTTTTATTCTTCGCTTTTCAGTAAAACATACCACTGCTGCCACTGCATCTGTGTACGAATGTTCCAGTAGCTCAAAGTTTTTGATGTTTAGACTTTAAAACCATTCCCTTTATTACTTTATTAATGTGATAACTGGTGAAAAAAGCTTTTAATTTTCAGGGGTAAAACTATAACTCTGAAATATGGGCGATAAAAGGTCCTGCTGCCCAATGCTGACAATGAAGTACAGCTTGGCAATGGCAGCACATGCATCTCCATCAATGAGAAAGTCTAGTCCATTATGCAAAGGTTGTAAAGGTTAGCTTGTTTTATGAATTGGAACACTCTGTAAACCTGTTAAACCTGGAAGCCCATTTCCACTAGTTTTTAAACTAAATTAATTTGTTAAGACTACTTTTTTCTTTCACTAAAATCTGATTAAACTTGACTTAAAACCTTTTGGTGTTTTCTGTCACTAAAACTTGACTAAAACCTTTTGTGTTTTCATGCGATTAAAACTTGACTAAAACTATTAAGTTGATAAGTGACTAAAATGTGACTAAAACTTAAAAAGCATTTTCGTCCAAAAGACGTAAAGACTAAAACTAAAAGGGCTGCCAAAAACAACAACTGGTGACCAGACCATCTGACACGGGCACATAACCGAGACGCAATGAACGCCTGTCAGATCCAAACACCCTCCTCTGTTAGGTTAGAAGCTGATCGTGCTGGAAGTATTTTGGCTTCTGAAGTTGAAGGAAGGCAAAGGAACTGGGCAAGAGCCGAGGCCAGTTGGAAGCTTTGTAGAGTAATGCTCAACGATGGAAACACAAAAAATATGAGAAGCCATATGACGCGTTTCCAGCCAGAGGAGGAAAAACACTCGGCTGTACACGGTCGTTGTGATATCAATTCACTACAAGTAAGCTTAAAGTCATGCTCCTAGTTCAGGCACACGTTTATTTTCCTGTTGGTTCTTTGGAATGCTAATAAAATATATTGTACTATTCTAATATTTCTTATTTTCAATTGAAGGAAGGCAAAGAATGCATTTTAATGCTGTCATTTAATAGAACCAGGTGCCTTTGCATTATAATGCAACACAATTGTTCAAAAATGATTTAAAGATAATGGTTTGCCTAAGTAGTCGACAACAAGCATGTTTGCATGTCTTCACTAACCATCATTACATTTTCATTGAATATCAAACAAATAAAAAGTGCAATTAATACCAAAATGTTGCTGCTGCTAATATAATCATATGTTGGTCTAGTGTATTTTTGTTTACTTGTTGTCAAATGGAAAATCAATAATCGCTAATCGAGAATCGTTACATAATCGAAAATCGACTGTGAATCGAACTGGGACTTCAATAATCGTAATCGAATCGAACTGGGAAATCAGACAGATTAACCACCCCTAATCAGCAGTAGGGGGCGTGTTTACTCATAATGGGGGAGGAGAGAGAGCCAATCAGCAGTAGGGGGCGTGTTTACTCATAATGGGGGAGGAGAGAGAGCCAATCAGCAGTAGGGTGCATGTTTACTCATAATGGGGGAGGAGAGAGAGCCAATCAGCAGCAGGGGCGTGTTTACTCATAATGGGGGAGGAGAGAAGCCAACCAGCAGTAGGGGCATGTCAACTCATTATGAGGAAGGAGAGAGAGACAATCAGCAGTAGGGGGCGTGTTTACTCATAATGGGGAGGAGAGAGAGAGGGCCAATCAGCAGTAGGGGGCATGTTTACTCATAATGGGGAGGAGAGAGAGAGAGCCAATCAGCAGTAGGGGGTGTGTTTACTCATAATGGAGTAGGAGAGAGAGAGAGCCAATCAGCAGTAGGGGCGTGTTTACTCATAATAGGGGAGGAGAGAGAGCCATTCAGCAGTAGGGGGCGTGTTTACTCATAATGGGGAGGAGAGACAGACAATCAGCAGTAGGGGGCATGTTTACTCATAATGGGGGATGAGATAGAGAGAGCCAATCAGCAGTAGGGGGCGTGTTTACTCATAATGGGGGAGGAGAGAGAGAGCCAATCAGCAGTAGGGGCGTGTTTACTCATAATGGGGGAGGAGGAGACCAATCAGCAGGTAGGGGGCGTGCTTACTCATAATGGGGGAGAGAGAGAGAGACAATCAGCAGTAGGGGGTGTGCCCACTCATTATGAGGGAGGAGAGAGAGACAATCAGCAGGAGGGGGCGTGTCCACACATTATGAGGGAGGAGAGAGAGAGCAAGAGGGAGATTTTGAAGAAAGACTGGAGAAAGAGAGACTGGCTGAGAGACATCACAACAGAGAAAAGTTTAAAGGGATATCTCTGGGAATAGAAGGGTTATGATCAGGCAACAGTGTTTCTGAGTGTTCTGAAATCACTCACTGCACCTCCCAAAAATGTTGTTTTTTCTGTATTTCAGATTTCTAAGTAGAAATTCTAGCACTGAAAAGGATGTTGTACTTCAAAGCAACTGACAAAATAAATGTCATAAGGGAACATTCATTTAAAAATGTGACCTCCCCATCAGCCCCTTGCTTTTTACTATTCATAGTTTATTCCTATTCAATTTTGAGACGCAATGAAATTATCAGTGCCAGTCCCAGGAGAGTCTCCAGCAAAATATATCTAAAATTAATTATGACTCATGAATAATCACCTCTTATTATTGTGCATGCACTGCACAGAATGTATATAAAACATACTGTATATACATTATATTTGACCTTATCTTTCATGCACAGTAACTAAGGTTTTATTTACTTAACAATGACAGAGGATCCTCTGAATGAATGCCATTTGTAATTGGTCCATTTGCTAATCAGAATTATGCAATACAATTTGTCCATTCCAAATTGTGAACACAACAGGGAGACTATAAATAATTCGCTCCATCTGCTCTAATAAGCAGTTATCAAAGGTTAAGCAATTAGATGCAACAGGCGAAGAAATACTTAAGCATCAAAAAAAAAAAAAAAAAAAAAAAAAACGTATAAAGGATGGCTGTATATAAATATGCTATAGCAAAGGAGGAAGGATATTCGACTACAAACTGGTAAGTACAAACTTGTACAAACTGGTCTAGGATAGACTTTAGACATTCTCATCAACTACATGTCAAATAACCCTCATTAGAGTACCAGTAGACTGGTTTCGGCTGCAGATATTGAAACAATGTAGTCTGCAAATTTACTTATAGTCAGTAGAAATGTCTAAAAGTGGACAATCAATAAGTCAAGTGTTACCAAAGATATCAAGTAAATTTGGTTATTGGTTTTAAATGTGTTTTAAGTGCTTATCAGCCTGCCGCAGAAAATACCCTCATGGTACCGCCACTGGCAGATACCAAGCCCTTCCAGAAACTCAAGCCACCGCAAAGGTCATGCGTGTTCAGACTGTGCTGTCACAATGTGATGGAAAACTGCTCGGTATATCAAATCAAAGTCGTTTCTTCAGGCCTGCACAGGCCAATTTTCAAGGTGCCCTTGGAGATAGAGTAATCAGTGCGAGAGACTCCAGAAGGAACGAGGCTTCACTCTGAAACCAGCAGGCGCAAATTATACATCCGCGGTCTCCCTGCCTGTATTCACACATCTGCCGGGATTACACACACAGCTCTCTGAGGCGTATCACAGACGCTCTGGATGACCTCCGCTCTCTCCGTCTGGATTATGTGACGCTCGGGCCTGGTGAGAGCACTCGAACACAGACACATACGGACAAACCTGAAAAAACTCGCCTTTATTCAGCTGTTGGCTTTCAGAGATGTTCCCCTGATGGGAAAAATCTGTTGCAATGTCCTTCACGTATTGTGATTTGAGCTTGGACTATATATTCAACTACTGCATATTCAATGGACTCATTAGTGTATAACCCATCAACATATCATGTGAAGACGTTAAACAGTGTTTGGGACACATTTCATTTTGGACACACAACGTGTATATTGAAATGCAAAAGTACCTGCACCCACCTTGCTTTTAAGATTATTTAACGTCTATTATAAATATGAATTATTGAACTGACTAACACAATATTCAGTGAGAAATCATTTAAAACAGGACTGGTATTTATCCATTGGAATTAGACTGGTTTGCTCAAATAATTGATTTTTTATTTTATTTTATTAACTCTTTTCCTACTAGGATTTTTTTTTACATTTATTTATTTAATTATTTTCTGTGATAATTTTCATAAAACTATCATGGCCCACAGAATATTTAGTTCTATACATGTGAACATATTTTATCAAATGAAAGAAAAGAGCATCTGATTTTGAACAAAAATTAAACCTTTTTGTCTAGATTTATTGATCTATTATTAACACTTGAATGTGGTTAAGTTTTATTGAAAACGCAACGTTTTGAACAAATGAGAAAATCGTCGAAGACTTCATGCGAATCGGATTCAGAATGATGATGAAAACACAGATGCATAAAATTCGAGTCCATCAACACCACAAAGCTTCACATGTTCGTAAGTTTGATGATCGGTTTTTTACATGCATGTAAGCAATGCTTCTATCGCTTGCTTTCTGCTTCTTCGCTTGTGCTTTGATTAAGAGATTCTGCACTCTTTCAGAAGATACGTAACAGCAGATACATTGAAAACATGGATTTGTGGACAATTACGTCAAAGGTGGAGAAAGGGTTAATGTTACTTTTCCCTAAAAAGTTTAGTTTCACTTTATTTTACACTTACGTGTACTTAGTACCTAAGAAAGTACTGGGTAACTCCATGGGTTAAAGATAGATTTAGAAACAGGTTACCAAGTTATTACCCAGTTATTGCAATTACTATAATACACACTGTTTTAACCCAAATGTGGGGAATATATGGACAAACCCAAATGTTGGGTTAAAAATGTAAATTCAAATTTTAACCCAAATTAAACTTTCACTTTAAGGCCTGTATACATTATTTGCGTTATTCGGCAGCATTTTTCATTGCGTTTTTTTGTGTTCACACCCAAGCGATTTTCGCTGACGATGAGTCTGAGTGAGACATGCAAATTCATTCCCTGACATTAGATGGCGCCCATTTGCTCTGCAGTACCACTCAGTTCTCTTTTATCAAGATGTTCTGTACGTCGCAGTCACATTTGTCATATAGTTCTTTATGTTCTAACACCAACGAGATCAGCAGCTCTACATTCATCTTTGCCTCGCATCTTCCTCGTCTTATTTCTTCCTGGCTGTGTAGACGGCGACTCACTACTTGGCGTATATCTTCTTCTCCGTTACGTATGTGTGCTCGGCAAAACTGTTTTGTGTTTGAGCGCCCAAGTTATGTTTTACTGTAACTTTAGAAGCTCCAAATACGGTGCGCAAAGCGGCAATCTCATTGGTCGGATTGTTTTTGGCGCGGCACGTCAGAACTAAAAAACAAAAAAAAAAAACCGAGGCATTTTTTTAAAATTAACGCTTTTACGTGTGGCGTTTTACTCACATTGCGGAGTTCTCACTCACACTGGCGCCCTTTGTTTAGTCATGAGGGTTTAAACGTCAGCGAGATATCGCGCAAAATTCGTCCCGGTGTGAACAGTCCATTAAACTGTGATTTTTTAAATTGCATTTTTAACCCAACATTTGGGTTAGTCCATATTTGCACCCAAATTTGGGTTGAAACAACCCAGCAATTTTTAGAGTGTAGGGAGACGCGGGCAACAACCTAACGCGGGGTTAAATGTAACACGGACCGTATACATAGTTCGTCAGGATCAAGCCGGCTGTCTTTCCGCTATTTTTCTCTTGCTGCCAGAGGACGGTCTCCCGCGAATATGCGGAAAGTTTTGATTATATTTCGTGAAGATACTGGACAAAGAGTGTTTTGACACCATGAAAGTAATTTTTTTCATCATAGGTTTTTTTTCGGTTTCTGAGTTGGGTGTATACGTTTCCAAATCTAACTTTATATGCCTGAATCACGTCTTGTTGGCTCAAACATAGCACCGTTTTGAAACATGTCAGCAATTCCTAGCGACTGTTAGCTAGGCTTAAAATATGTAATATACAGCGGGGTTGGTTGTAACAGAGTGTACAATGATAATCAAATGAAAACGGAGCCACACAACTTTTCAGGTTTGAGTATTTATTTATACATTAAACTTTGTTAGACTTTCACAAACAATGTTGGAATTTAAAATGTTTAAAATTTAGTGTACTATGAATGATAACTTGTTTATTTATTAAAAATATGGCCTGTTATTAATGCAATAAACCCTTTAATTTTTTATTTTAAGCTCATTTGTATTATTATTACTGTTATTATTATTAATAATAATATTTGTACATGCAGCTGCCACACACAAATCTAATTTAATTGCAATTACAATATTTATAATTTTATTTATTATTATTTATTGCAAAACTATGCTGCCCTTTTCTATGTCTCTATCCATGATATTGATCCATAATAGAAGGATGATTGGATGAGGGATGGATGTATGGATATCTGTCTATACAGACGCACAAACAATATCAAACTATACAAATAAAATAGTACTGAATTATGTGTGTTACACACAAGTGTTACAATTAACCCCTCTGTCTGTTACAATTAACCCCGTATATGGGGTAAGTTGTAAGTTGTTGCATTTGCACTTCTGTTACTTTCAGTGCAACTGTACGAAAATGGTAGGTCCTAGAAAAAAACTTTCAGTGGTCATTTGTAGCAGAGATGTGTATGTTGCTTGTGTAGAAAAAGTCTTAATCTAACCTAATTATTTTTTAATTGATTGAGCCAAAACCAAAAAGCGTTAGGTTGTGCCCTGCTCTCCCCTAAGTGCACAGTATGTACATGGGGAAAAGGACTGTAAAGTAAAGTGTTACCAGAAGAGGCAGAGAAAGTACGTTTCACTATAACATTGATGAATCGTATAGCGAATAAGATCAGGGTAATTTATTAAGAATTGTCGACTGTAGGACAAACTTTCTATTCTGGAAGCCACTTGACAAACATTGCTGGTATATAGCACAAAAAATATCACACAAAAAAGGCAGCCGCACAAAGACTCGATGTTTCCTCATGCACACCGCACACCAAAAGCGTATGTGACAGCGGCGTCTGGCCTACCTGAATGGATGCAACACTTCTCCACCTCTTCGACTCGCCGTCTGTCACCCCGAGCTCTCCTATCAAATGCACACAATCTCACTCTCTTGTACCTGCGTCTTTTGTGTGGGCCTGCTCCTGCTGCGCGCCTCACACAGCTCCTTTGATGCTTTGACTGAATGTCTGCATGCAAGTGTGTGAGGAGGGCTGTGCGACTGTCTAGGTGTGTTCTTGTCAGAGAGTGATGAGGAAGAAAAGATGAATTGAATTTTCATCTTCGTTCGCTGGCAGGTGATGTCAGGGCTATGGATGGAGCAGGCCGGCGTGTGTGAATAGGTTAGCGTGAGATGTGTTTGTTCGTGCGAGACGCTACCAGCGTGACGCTGTTGAAGCGAGAGCAAACTATACTGCAGCATCAATGGTTACATGAAGAACCTTAAAGGAGTAGTTCACTTTAAAAAAAACTTTTTCTGATAATTTACTCACCACCATGTCATCCAAGATGTCCACGTCTTTCTTTCTTCAGTCGAAAAGAAATGAAGGTTTTTGATGAAAACATTCCAGGATTTTCTCCATATAATGGACTTCAATGGGAACCAAACGGTTCAAGGTCCAAATGAGAGTTTCAGTGCAAACTGTTCAAAGGGCTTTAAAACGACACCAGACGATGAATAAGGGTCTTATCTAGGATCCTTCGAGTCATGACTTGAAAAAGATTTGTTCAGGGTTTAAACAGGAGAGTCACGAATGCACATCACAGAGCAGAGCAAGGCGAGCATTTGTGCTTATAAAACTTCAACTTTTTAATTTATTTTTGAAATGACTGATCGTTTCGGGTAGATAAGACCCTTATTCCATCGTCTGGTGTCGTTTAAAGCCCTTTGAACAGTTTGCACTGAAACTCTCATTTGGACCTTGAACCGTTTGGTTCCCATTGAAGTCCATTATATGGAGAAAATCTGGAATGTTTTCATCAAAAACCTTCATTTCTTTTCAGACTGAAGAAGAAAGACATGGACATCTTGGATGACATGGGGGTGAGTAAATTATCAGCAAAATGGGAAAGAATTTTCGTATGCGTTTTTTAGTATTCATCATTCGGTGGCTTTGAATTGTTAAAGGGGACATATCATGCAAAATCCACTTTTTTAGCCCATAAATGCATTTTGTTGTAGATTTGGAGTGTTTATAAGTACAGAAAAGATGAAATTATTCTCTTCAGGTGCTTCGTTTATATCTTTATATTCTGTTTTGTTCATATTTTTCAACCTGTTCAGATTTTTCTGTTGTCTATGATGTTTTTTGAGCAAGTACGTTCATCGTATTTGCAGTGGAACTGACAAATAAGGACATCGACTACCGGTCCAACACTTCCAGCAATCCGCCATTATTATTTCTCGCTCCAATTTTGTAGTCCAAGCTCAATGATGCAGAAGTTACGAGAGGGCTAGTCAAAATGTTCTGTTGTTGGATGTAGTGACCTGAAGCACTTCAAGGATCCCCACTTCAACAACCTCAGCCAGTATACAGAAGGGTTTGTCCGAATCGACTTCTATCATTTAGCTGCTGTGTTTCCTGATGCTTTCTAAACGTAAGTTATCATTTTATTATCAATACAGATTTTTTAGTGGTAAGTATCAGACCGCAGTCATTTATCTTGTCAGTGTGCTTGTTTTAACAAGAGAAAATAGTCGAACTTTCACTAATAACACAACATAGTTAACTTACATACCTGCCTCCATATGAAGCACGGTTCTATTGCCGCATTTTTCAAATCCTCCCGCTCTGGCTCGAACATGTAAGGCTTGGTGGATAAGCTTCTGTCTGTTGACATTTTGTTAACTGGTGCTACAGAAATGTCTTTGAGACCACAGTACCGAATCCCGATCTACACTGACAATGATGGCCAAACTGGCTGGAGAGTGTGAGCTGACTCGTGAACTCAGCGACCTGGAAAAGCAGGTGGGGTAAGACGGTATGCCTTTTTATTTAAAGTGGCTCGCATTGAAAAGATCTTGGCCCACAGAAGCATTCATCAAAAGGGAGAAAAGGGGCCTGGTGGAATAGCTATAACGAACTGAGGAGTCAGAACTCAAGCATTTGCAGTTACTAAGTCTCACAGGAGACCACGATGTACTATTGCATGAAGTAAATTTAATGCATTTAAAGCACTGATATGTACCCTTGTCAAAACACTTCTCAAGATGCTAGCTACGGATGCGGTAAGCATATACAATTGAACCCGAAAGGCAGTGTGTAAACGTGATTGACACCTCAAAGTAGGGTGTATCGCATTCTTTGAACATGACCACCAGAAGGATGTAGCTCCATGGTATTGCCTGTGAACCCCCTCTTCCGGGGACCTTTATCCAGTCTCCTATTCATTGCCCTGAGATCTCCTCCATACTTTCTAGCAGTAACACAACGAGCACTCATTCTTTCACACACACTGTCATGACATTCATGTGTGTGTGTGGTGAGCATTTAACCTTTTCTGTGTGGGTCTGTTTAGTGATCGGGGTGGGCAAGCTGCCGTCCCTTGGATTCTCAAAATTCTCTTGCTTCCGACCCCACACAACCCTCCCAAGACACATGCAGGAACTACACAGGACCAAAGACCCGTTTGTTTGGTGACAATCTTAGCAAAACCACGATAGGGACCGTTGACTCTGAGAGGAGCCTTGGTGTTAAAGACACGAGGTTGCACTCAACCTGACAACATCCATCACAATTGCTTTAATCGAGTAACTGCTTTGGTCAGAGGTACATGATATTCTACAGACAGCTATAGAAGAGGAGCAAATGGAACCAGCTGGAGTTTACACAGAACAACTGGCACGTCCAGTCAGTCTTGAAAGGTGGATTTGCAGTGTGTGGACACAACCACCAGCACAATGAAAAAGTATTCCACTCCTTTTCTCAATCCTCAAAACAGTCAAACACTCTCAATGCTGTTTGAGCACTATGATGTCATAATGCTCATGCTCCTGCGCACGACCACTGACGGACTGTCCCGTTTGAGCATATTTCTGCCCTTAGCCATTCGAACATCCCCCATGGAAGAGAGGGGGTGAGTAGTTGCTCTTTATCGTTTAAGAGACATGCACTGAAATAGGTCGCGTGAACAGAGCTGTTTTTAAGGAGGTAAAAGGGTGTTGTTTTACACAACCAATGAGGATTTTTAACCAAAATATATGCAAACTTTACATGGACACCCTAAAGAATCATGCCAACATGTGGAAAATGGGCATCTGATGACCCTTTTAAGGTTTTCAAAAGAGAGCAGCTTGAACGTTCTTCAAAGTGTTTTCTTTTGTATTCTACTGAAGAAAAAGACAAAAGATAAATAAATGTGATGCGATCTGGGAAACCCGTCGGATGTCGTGCTGGAACGCTTTCAGTAAAGTCTAAAAATAGACTGAATGTCAGTTTTTTGTCAAAATTATTTTTTTAATAAATTATTATTCTATAACATCTTGTTTATCATCTCTGAATATAACTCGGGGAAATTCACTAGTTTACTGCAGAAAAATTGTGATTTATAATGACCAGCTGAAAAGACTGCGTTTCACTTTAATAACATGCAAGCAGGCCTGGGTGAACTACAATGGCACGCAAGTTTTAATTTATTTATTTTTATCCAGCGTTATCGTGTGGTATGATGCAGAGCACAAGAGAACAACAGAGTTTGAAGTTGCTTGTCTAAAAGACCTTGCTCGCCTCTTAATCGATTTCAAATTTCAAAACGGTTTTCACAGGATGAATTTTGAGTTTGTAAGCTTTAGAATGATACCTAATCTATGATGATGATTACTAAAATATGTGATATGTAAAAAAGGCAATAAAAAGGGGAGCGCCAGTCGTCGTGCTAGCAGAATGTGAGTTATTTAAACCTGTTTTTCTCAAAATTCTGTTTCTGAAAATCATAGCGATCTGCTGACTTAAGATAACCATAACTTCTGTTACAGACAGCCAATAAAATAAATAAAAACAGATTTGGAAAGGGCTTGAACCCAGCTTTAATATGGTATCAAAACCTGTAATATGTCAAATTTCACCATGTGGTGGGTTTTCCCAGATTACATCACAAATACTGACTTAAAGACCCAAAAAAGAAAACTATGTCATAATTTACTTAACCTTCATGTCTTTCCAAATGTAATAGACTGTTCATAATTTGTAATGATATCTTCAATCCAAATTATACCAAATCTTTGCTGCTTCAAAAATTAAATAAAGTATAAAATATAGAGATTAACTGATTTATTTTAGGCTTATATTCACATAAAAAAGAGAAAAAAAGAGGGACATACATAGAGCTCATCAATATGGTAAACGGAAGCTCAAAGCTTCATTGATTCTTAGTTATGAAATGCTTCATATCCAAGAACCAATGAAGTTTGTTCTTAAGTGTCAAGCAAAAGACTGCACTTTTACAACAAGTGTGCTTTGTGGAGGGACAGAAATCTCACACTCTAAAAATGCTGGGTTGTTTTAACCCAACTTTGGGTCATATATGGACAAATCCAAACGTTGGGTTAAAAATGTAATTAAAAAATGTAACCCAATGGCTAGGTTTGTCCAAATTTGACCCAAAGTTGGGTTAAAACAAACCCAGAAATTTTAGAGTGCAGGGTTCATTAAAAGAACAAGAGACTTATGCTACGTTCACACGGGACGTAAAAGTGCGACAAATTCACGTCTACCGCGTCTCAGTTTGACGCTTGACCACTTCTGTGTTAATTCGCGCGGGTAAAATCAAAAGTTTGAAGCGAAATTTATGCGCATCTCGTGCGTCAGAATCGAAACCCGTCTGACGGCCATCTTTTTTTTAAGTTGATCGAGCATTCATCGAGATATTCACTGCACTGTATTTGCTCTGGAGAGCTAGAACAGCGACGTGGGGATCATCGTCATTGTATTTGTATCCACTCCACCGGACCCTTCAGAGACAAACCGTTTGGAGAGTTTCCCCATTTGCTCACTCCAGGAGCTGCGCTGGATGACGGCCGCTGTCAGCGGTACTTCCGCCTGTCCCGCGTCCAGTTTGATGACCTGTTGTCCCGCATCGGAGCGAGGTTCACCCTCGCCCTCATCCATCTAATCTGTCATTTATTTTGTTTTGATGAAAAATAGAGCCAGCATTCAAATATTATTAACCTGTCCTGTGATTTTTTTCTCTCACATCCAGACACAAACTTATGCACATGTATGTTGGTTGTCTACATCATAATAATATTTCATATAATCTAGATATGGAATGAATAACATTCAATACAAAATGAACATGTCTCGTATATAGAAATAAAGTTTTAAGTAATAAAATATTCGCTTTGTTGTGCATAAGAATCCCACCGCATTTAGTCATATTACAAAATAATTTATAGAAGCTAAATTACTAACTAAATCATTCGTGGTAACGCGTCAGACACTCTAATTCACGCCATTCGCGCAAACTTGTATGCACAAATGAAGCGTATTCGCGTGTTCGTGCTCGCGCTCTCACGCCTCATTCGAGCCGCAGGAATTTTTATGCGCGTAACGCGTCTTTGCATTGACTTAACATTGAAATCATTTGCGCCTGACGCGTTATTCGCATCCGGTGTGAACGCACCATTACAGGTTTTGAATGAGGGTAAGTTAATAATAACAGATTTTGTACGATTTTTGGTGAGCCATCCCTTTATGAGCACAACAGTGATATTTCATGGAGTTTGAACATACATCATATCCATTAGGTTAATATCTCGTAATAAGCTTGTTAGGATCCCAATTCTTCTCCAAGAAGTTGATGAGATGAAACCTAGAACAAAGTAGGAAAAGAGCCCATTGATCTTATAGGTGTCTCCTGTAGTGTTTCTGAAGAGATCTCAACAACCTGTGCTCAATCTAAGTGTCAAAGATCACATACAAATCTGAGCCATGTGATCCACATTCGTTTAACGGCTAGAGATTCTGTCCACAGCTTTAATTCGTTCGACTAAGTCTGACACTTGAAGCCTGAGAAGTCTGTGAAGTCTCTTGAGGAATAGTAACTACAGCGCAATGAAAACGTCCTCTAGGTTCAGTTAGCAGCCCAAACCACGACAGCAGACCACAAACCACACCACTTCTAAACTTAAAACTTAACTGATTGTTTTAAACCATTCACAAATTTAAACATGACTGGTAGTCCTGATCATATCACAGGGATTTTACCAATGCAAAGTCTCTCTAACGGAATTGCATGAAAAGTCAACGTATTAAGACAGCTTGACTTATCCGCATTATTTGCGCAAACCTCAGCCCGGCTCTTTAATGTCTCCGACGCCCCGAACAAAAGCCACATAAAAAAAGCACCAGCCTTTAATGGAATCTCTAAAATCTGCTGTTCAAGGCTGAAGCCTATTTACTCATTCTGCACAGTGGAGATTAAGTGTGTTTTCCATCAACTACAATAAAATAGGCAGCGGGGACGTAATTAGGGCCGTTTGAAGACGGAGCGCATGCGGGTCTGCCAGAGACTGGGAGTGATGGCATTATCTTATGAAGATAAACGAGTCGGCTCTGGTAATAGGCAAATTAATTATTGCATGGCTTCTAATAGCACTGCGCTCTGATTCCCTGCTGCAGGATGTCTTTTGTTTTCATTACTGTGCAGGACAAGGGGAGGGGAAGAAGGGCACATCTCTTCTCCGAGAGGTGGGGGACTTGTGGAGAAAAGGGAGACGTCTAACCGCGTGTGTTCCTCCGTATCTACAACACTTGATCTCAAATGTTTTATCACGGCTTCCTGTGCTGATGATCCGTGAGTGGTATTGATTGGTCCATCCCCTTGTGGTCGTCTAATTTCACTCTGTTAGTGTGCGTATGTGTGTGTGCTCACTCGGGAAGCGAAGTCCGAATTACTTAGATGATCAATTATATGTAATACCAAAGGAATTTTGAGTGGATATGAAAGTGTTGTCATTGTTTGCTCACCCTCATGTCGTTACAAACCCGTATGACTTTCTTTCGTCTGCGGAACACAAAAGCTAGAAGCTCTTTTCTATGCAATTACAATGAATGAAACGGCAGTATAAAAGCACCATAAAGGTATCATAACAGTAGTTCATCTGACTAGTGGGCTGTTTCCTGAAGCCAAACAATAGCGTTGTGCGAGAAACATATTGAAATGTATGCAATTACTCGCTTTAGTCTCGACGAAAGACACTTCTAAGAAATCTAAGAAGAAGGAGACTAAAGTCTACATTTGCTCTCCATTTAATCACTCTGAAGGTCTAGGAGAAATACAATATATTATAATATATATCAGTGATTCCTAACCAGGGGTAAGTGTACCTCAGGGGAACTTGGAAAGAATATGCTATTTAAATATATATTAGGGCTGTCAAAGCGATTAATCGCGATTAATCACATCCAAAATAAAAGTTTCTGTTCATATAATATATGTGGGTGCACTCTGTATAATTATTTTGTATATATAAATACACACACATGCATGTATATATAAGAAAAAAAATATATATATAAATATTTGTATTGACATAATATAAATTAGATATAAATTAGGGCTGTCAAACGATTAATCACGATTAATCGCATCCAAAATAAAGTTTATGTTTACATATTATATGTGGGTGCACTGTGTATAACTATTTTGTATATATAAATACACACACATGCATGTATATATAAGAAAAAAATATATAAATATTTTTATTGACATATAATATAAATTAGATATAAATTTGGGCTGTTAAACGATTAATTATTATTAATCGCATCCAAAATAAAGTTTGTTTACATATTATATGTGGGTGCACTGTGTATAATTATTTTGTATATATAAATACACACACATGCATGTATATATAAGAAAAAAATATATATATAAATATTTTTATTGACATATAATATAAATTAGATATAAATTAGGGCTGTCAAACGATTAATCACGATTAATCGCATCCAAAATAAAGTTTATGTTTACATATTATATGTGGGTGCAGTGTGTATAATTATTTTGGGTAAATACACACACATGCTTATATTTAAGAAAAAAATATTATTTATGAATAAAATATTTATATTTATATTTAATATAAATTATATAGAAATCTATATACAGTATATACATGAAAATATTTCTTAAATATATACAAGCATGTGTGTGTGTATACATATATATATATATATATATATAATTATACACAGTGCACCCACATATAATATGCAAACATAAACTTTTATTTTGGATGCGATTAATCACGATTAATCATTTGACAGCCCAAATATAAATCTTTATACAGTATATACACAAACATTTGTGTGTATATATATATATATATATATATATATATAAAATAATTATACACAGTGCACCAACATATATTATGTAAACACAAGCTTTTATTTTGGATGTGATTAATCACGATTAATCGTTTGACAGCCCATATATATATATATATATATATATATATATATATATATATATATATATATAAAAAAGGAAAAGTTTCATCATTTTTTTTTTCTAAAAAAAAGGTTTCATTCAAGTCTTTTTTGTATTATTGAATAAATCAATAGATGTAATGAGATCTGAGATGAGATTATTATTGTAAAATATGTGCGTACATAAAGACTCCTTCGCACTTATTTCTACAACATTCAATCCTATTTTCGCCCAATAGGAATTTGTGCATTACTAAATATTTTTGAGTTGCACCATTAAACTTGAAACATAACTAAATATCCTCTCACAAACAGCTGAAATGAAACAGCAGATTGATTAAATTATATTAATAAACTCAGCTTATCCTGGCAGATGTATGCTTTATGGACTTATAATCTTACACACTGCTTGAAACAGGTGTCTTTGCTGAAGCAGTCCTCTGATGGCTGTCTCTGGAAATTACGGTGCGTTTGTTGAACTCTCCACCTGGGTTTTATTTAGAATACATGTCATTCGCTGTTAAGTCTTTCTATGAAAAAAAAAACTCTATATGATATTTTCAGACCAGATCTGTCAAAACATCGTGAAAGAAAAACAAGCTCATTAAAGAAACTTGATAAGACTGATTTTCACCTCCAGTATTAAGCCTGCATGTTTCTGTGGAGTATCATATTTGATACAGCAGGCTTTTATGGCTCACATAGTATGATATAGTTTGAATATTTACCTCAATGAAACTTCTCATTTTTATTAAGAGGCCAAACTGATCAAAAATATGTAATTCTGGTGCAGTTGCTGATATTTACATGGCCAAAAAGTGAGCTTTTCATGTAAATCAATAAGATTTTTATTACAGTATAGCAGACTACTTACTCTACATTACATACTTATCAGTTGTTACTCTATTTCTCCCAATAATACCAATTTAAATGTTTTGTTTTATTATCAAAGCTCTGTAGTTTGATGATTGAGGGATGAACAAATGAATCTTCCTGATGGATCATATTTGATACTCACGTTTGAATATGATTTTTCTAAAAACATTATGTATGGATAATCAAGTAAACCTACATTCCATCCATGTTCATCTTGAAATATTGCTAACAACATGAAAATCAGTAAAGATTTCACAGAAAAAAGACACCTAAACCACGACTTGAAGTGGGACGCTTTTACAATTCTACTAAACTGTGTTAAAAAGTATACAATACTAATCAGACAACATGTGGTAGATATAGTGTGCGATGGGTTTTTGATCGTGTTGATCATTTACGAGGCTGTAGAAAACACTGGTACAGCACATCCTAATATACTGATGACATATTGTAATTGCACCGGAGCATGTCTGAACTCTCAGTGAAATGGGCTGATGTTCAGGTGTCCATCAGGAGAGGGAGGAACCGAGGAGCCCCGCAGGAGTAAAGCTGAGGGCTGTGGTGGTGTTACGAGCGCTCATCATGTCCTAATGAACCCTAATTAACCTTCATTAGCCGCGAGGTGATCCGGAACGCCGCTGCACGTCTCTCCCTGTGTGCGTGTTATTGTTTATTATCGCCAGAGTAATGAGAAGACTCGCCGTGAGCAGAGCCGGAGTGAGCGCGGAGCGTTTTCATGTGGTGGACCGCAGGAAAGATTTTGAGATGCTGGAATATATAACCTTATTCCATGAAACAATCAACCTATTATTCAATCCATCTGTTCATATCATAACCTCACCACGCACTTTCATCAGGAAGCAGGAAGTAGAACAAACACACACTAATGGGTTTAAATATTAACTCTGACCGCGTTTCCATCTGATATTTGCTAATATTTGGTTTAATTATCTGTGTAGGATTAATAATTATTTTCAAAGAGGACAAATGAACATGTAATTTGCATTAGAAATTCATAATGCATTTGGGTATTATGATGACAAATCCATTATAACCATAAAAATGTAAAGTAATTATAAAATAAATAATTATTAATAGGATTCACATTTTGAAGATTTTTATTCAAACCCATCTCGTAAGTCATTCTGATTTATGAAGCTTTTTGGTAAATTTTTTGAGAAGAACCAACACAAGTTATTTTCAAGAGCATATATATAGCCAGTTAAATATTCACAGTTGTTTAAATGTTAAAGGAACACTCCAACTTTTTTGGATTTTAGCTTATTCACCGTATCCCCCAGAGTTAGCATAAGTCCATACAAACGTTTTTCATCTCCGTGCATGCTGTAACTCTGTCTGACACACCCACCGCTGAGCCTAGCTTAGCACAAAGACTGGATGTAAATGGCTACAGCTAGCATACTAATCCTAATAGTGACAAAATAATGCAAACATTTTCCTATTTACATGATGTGATAAATAACACATATAACAAGGTCATGTGAGACACAGCCATCTTTAAACCGTATAAATATTGGGAACTGATATTCTCAGAAGGCAAAGCACTGCTACTTGGGCTCAAATGTGAGTATCAAATACAATCCATCAGGCATCAGGAAGGTTTTATTTGTTCATCTCTCAATCATCATTGAAAATGATGCACCTGAGACACACCGTTGCAGTGCTTTGCCTTCTGATGGTGCGTTCACACAATTGTGCGTTCGAATGATTTCAATGTTAAGTCAATGCAAAGACGCGTTACGCGCATACAAAATTCCTGCGACCGCGAATGAGGCGTAGAGCGCGGCGCCAAGACGCGAATTTAGTTAGTGCCATTTGTGCATTCACGCATTAGACGCGAATTCGCGTCTGCCGCCCGAGTCTGAAAAATCTGAACTTTGGTGTGAATTCGCGCCTTGTTAACCAATCAGGAGCCTGCTGCTTGCTCACGTGGTGAAGTGTCTGGATGCTTCAATAAATTATTTTGTAATATGACTAAATGCATTGGTGGGATTATGCACAACAAAGCAAATATTTAATCACTTAAAACATTATTTTTATATACGAGACATGTTCATTTTGTATTGAATGTTATTTATTCCATATTTAGATTATATGAAATAGTATTATGATGTAAAGACAATCAACATTATGTGCATATAAGTTCGTGTCTGGACGTGAGAGAGAGAAAAAAAATCACAGGACAGGTTAATAACTTTTGGAAGCTGGCTCTATTTATCATCAAAACAAAAATAAATGACAGCTAGATTAGATGGATGAGGGCGAGGGTGATCCTCGCTTCGATGCGGGACAACAGGTCATCAAACTGGATGCAGTACAGGCGGAAGTACCGGATTTAGATTGTGATGCGCGGAAATTTCGCTTCAAACTTTTGTTTTTACGTGCGTCAGTTTCACTCTTGACACGCGAATTAACACAAAGTGGTCAAGCGTCAAACTGAGACGCGTCAGGTGCAAATTTGACGCGCTATTCGCGCCTGGTGTGAACGCACAGTGAGAATATAGTTCCCAATATTTATATGGTTATAAGATGGCTGTGTCACATATTACCTCGTTATTTTGTCACTTATTGGGATTATGCTAGCTGTAGCCATTTACATCCAGTCTTTGTGCTAAGCTAGGCTAGCGGTGGGTGCGTCAGATAGAGTTACAGCACGCACAGAGATGAAAAAGGTATTATGGACTTATCTAACTCTGGGGATACAGTGAACAGGCTAAAGTCCAAAAAAGTTGGAGAGTTCCTTTGTAAGAGTTATTACATTTTTTTTAAAAAAATTGTATATTTATTCAATAACAAATGAATTAAAGGTGATAATACAGACATTTATAATGTTACAAAATGCTCTTCATTGAATTTTATATTCATCAAAGAATCCTGAAAAAATTATCATGGTTTCAACATTGATAATTAAAAATGTTTCTTGAGCACAAAATCATTGTATTAGAGTGATTTCTGAATGATCATGTGACACTATAAGATACAAAATTCAGCTTTGCATTACTGAAATTACTGAAATTACTGAAATTGTCAAATAAATGACATATTAAAATGTATTAAAATAAAAAAACCTCACTGTCACAGCTTGGCTGAGGATGAATATCAGGTGAGGCGTATTGGATCTAATTAGTGTGAACTTTATTAACTAAAACAAAGCAAAGGACAAACAAGAAAGGTAACGCAACAGTGTGCACGACACAAACAACACCAGACCCTGAACTAACTAAAGGGCAATATATACTGAGAGAACTAATGAGAAAATGAGGAACAGGTGTGAGACCATCAATGAAATGATGAATAACCATGGCAACCAGCATAAACAGAAAGGAAACACATAAACAAACACCATAAACAAACTAAAAGTCCTTGAAAACGAAACAGATCGTGACATCCACAATATTTCTGTTCAAAGGTAGTGAAAGTTGAAAAATGACAATTTTAGGGCTGGGCAATGATTAATCGCGATTAATCGCATTCAAAATAAAAGTTTGTGTTTACATAATATATGTGTGCATAGTGTGTATATATATATATTTGTATATATAAATACACACACATGCATGTATATATTTAAGAAAAATTTGTTCTTAATATATCAAATATTTATTTATACACATAATAATATATATAAATAAATATATATATATATATATATATATATATATATATATATATAAAGTATATAAAGTATATACATGCCAATATTTCTTAAATATATGCATGCATGTGTGTGTATTTATATATACAAAATAATTATACACACCACACACACATATATTACGTAAACACAAACTTTTATTTTGGATGCGATTAATCGCGTATTAACCGTTGCTCGGCTTACAAATTTACAATACACTATTTACAATACACTATAAGGTAATGTCAGGGACCCTAAAAATACGCCTAATCTAAATCTAAATTAACTGGCATTTATAAAGTCAAAGTATTATTTTTATGACTGAATCAATATGATATAATCAAGTTAAATCAATGAAAGTGCATTATACGAGTCAGATCTGGCAGAAAAGGTAACAATGAACAGAAATATAATTTCACAAAACTCCAAAACACAACCTTAAAATGCCATGACCATGGACATTATATATTAAAACCCCATAATCAAAGGACTGCACTTTCCCTAATGCATTTGTACTTCTGTAATTCACAAAGCTATACAAAACTGCATAGTGAGGTCAGACACACACACACACAACACACACACATGCACTAGCGAAGACGTCCCCAGTATTAATCAACACCAGCTGCTGCAGGTACGGCAGCCAATACCCCAGTTAACGTCCAGTAGTTCCACTTTCATTAGACCCTCATTCAGTCCTGAGTTATGGGTCCATCCCATCAGACCCATTTAATTAAAACAATGACACCTGGAGAGAGGAAGAGCAGGCAGCCAGATCTCCTGCATGACAGGACTAATCACAAACACACACATGCTCAACACACTGCCCTTCATATACATGCAGCCGCAAGGACACACACTCTCACTATCTGAACGCAACAGTCTCTCAGCGCTAAATCGAGTTCTTTTTCACTGTTTATTGCCCTTTAACAGTCAAATATACAGAAAATAAAGTCAAAATGCCATCAAAACGCATGTGTAACAGTATAATGGATCTGTGTGTCAGGTCTTAAAGTGACAGCAGCCTATTGTACCTGATTCCTAAATTATGCGATAATATTAAAATGATCTGCAGTATATGGCCGTTTTTCCTCATGGTATTGATGTCAAACTTGTAGCCAGTGAAAATGTTTGAGTGGGTAGTAACTTTGGAAAAGCAAAATAGATAATGTCAAGCCCTGAGTATTATGTACACTCAGTGGACATCAGACAGACTTCAAAATATTGGGGGAAAGCAGCAAAAACTGCCATGAAAGTAAGTGTCTTGGGATTTTAGTCACTACATCATAAATAACTCTTGAATATCTCAGTTGTTCTCCTCAACAGTGATGAGATTAAAGGAAGAAAAGTCTCACAAATGAACAAAACGACCACAGTAATCTCACGCGTGACCTCCAGAGCTTTAGACGAGATCATAATGTCTAAATTAGATTTCAAAAATGAGATGAGCTAAAAGATTAACATTAATTCGAGTGATTCTCAGCTGGTTGTTCAAGACCCAAATGCAAGACTGTTCTGAGTGGGTCACAAAGAAACAACAACAAATATAAATCCAAATGTTTTTCTGATGCTGAGACTTTTATTTTGAAAGGTGTGCGTGAGAGCTGTGGACTCAGACATGGTTTAAGTAGAGAGTGCCTGAGAAAAACGCATTGTGCTGATTCAGTATCTGTGGTCAGTTGAGATGATTATTTTGCCGTAACTTGTTGCAAATAAAGGTCGTTCTACCAAAACAAACTTTACCTGTCCTTTTAGATGTTAACCCTCTGGGTTATTCGTTTAACAGTCACATTAGGACCTTCGGGTTAAAATTGACCTCGAAGGGAGGGATTCATATTTAAAAAAGAAAATCATATATATATTTTTTTTTTTACTTGTTTTTTATAATATTTTTTTCTTTTCTTTTTTGGTGTTTTGCGAAAATTAAAAAAAAAAAAATTATAATTAGTATTAATGCAATAATTATGACCAAATTTTCCCCATTGAATTTTTTATTTATTTATTTATTTTTTAAAAGCTGTATTTCATTTTGGAGTCAAGCCTAGGCCTCATAAAAGCATTTTTTTAAATTAGATGGATGCCATCTCGTGGACAAAATGAGCTTTTTAAAAATGCAAAACACATGTATAATCTGATTTTTTTTGGTGTGTTTGTGTATAAAGGTGTGTTTGTGTGTGTTTGTGTGTGGATGTGTCTGTTTTGCACTCTTGATGTTTTATAGATTCACCCCTTCACTGTTGTGTGCTTTTTTTCAAGATCGTTGCTGATTTGTAGATTGTACGCACAAAAAACTCAGTATTTTCACATTTTTGCCAATTTCCCATTCATTTCCTATGCGGGTCATTTTTGATCTCGAAGGTCCTGAGTGTGACTATTTTTTTTACGACCACTTAGACTTTTCAAATCCTGTCCCCAATTTTTTTGGGTGTTCATATACCAAGTACCAATAAAGTCACCAGTTTCTGTACTATTCCGATGAAGCTACGATTTTTTACATTTTTATTTAAACGCTTCGGGTCATTTTTGACTCGAAGAACCCCAGAGGGTTAAACTGCGCTCGGAGTGCGCTCTGTATGAATGGGGGTGGGATATAAATCAATCTTTTGTTAGTGATATTCTTACAATGTATGTGTATGTTAAGTAAAGTGGCACAGTACTTGTGTGTGTCAAAATATTAGCTTGGTTCAAATTCCTAAAAAATTAGGAAGTGGATTAGTGACCAGGGGGCATATGTGGGTCTCGTGGCCAAACCAGTTGAGAACCACTGTTTTATAGCATATAGCTACGTCAAAAACATTCTTATTTGTGCCTGTTTTTATGTTCTTAAATTTCTAGGGTGTAACCGATACCCTCATGTCAAGTGAACGTAAATAGTTGATAAAGAAAACGCATGTGTAACAGTATAATGGATCCGTGTGTCAGGTCTTAAAGTGACAGCAGCCCATTGTACCTGATTCCTGAAATTATGCGATAATATTAAAATGTTCTTTATGGGCAGTTTTCTTTCTGTCAAAATTAATGTCAAAATTGTAGCCAGTGAAAATGCTGAGATTTGAAACATATCACAAAACTGAACTCATTGATGACGATCATTAATCTGTCGATACTCCAAGTACATAAAAGGTTAACAAAAATGTACTGTTGATTGAAATGCTAAATTTGATATTACATTGTTTAAATGAATAGGTTTGGACTTGGTGCTTGTAACCTAAGGACAACGGTGACACCAGAATAACAATATTCATGATTCTGAAGCTGAAATTACTGAGTTATTGTAGATTAATATGCTTGCATGATTTCAATGACTAGATATATTTAAAATAAATGTCAGGTAACGTCAGACATTTAGCATTATCAGGACCCACAAATATCCCCCACATTGCATTATTAAATATTCTAATCAACATTATTCATACACTCTAAAAATGCTGTTTTAACCCAACTTTGAGTCAAATACAGACAAACCCAAACGCTGGGTTAAAAATGTAATTAAAAAATGTAACCCAATGGCTGGGTTTGTCCACATTTGACCCAAAGTTGGGTTAAAACAACCCAGCAATTTTTAGAGTGTAGTAGTTCAGTGTACTAAAACTCTGAAAACTTGAATTTTGTCTCACACTGTAATATTTATTTTGGGGGAACTATCCACGATGCATCTTGTCACTATCCACAATACGTATTGTTGCATTTTTGTATGGTCGATATATTGTGGCATGATATATTGTTACACCCCTGATAAATTACTACTTACACTCTAAAAAAACGAATTCGTCGCTGAACAAGCATGTACTTATAATAAAGTAATTGGATCAAACATAAAAAATTAAGTATTCATAACTTTTCAACGTTTACTTAACATTATATAGTGTGTGTAACACAAAAATATAAGTTACTAGGTGCACTTAAATCTATGCATAAATAAAATGAAAAAAACATAAGACATGTAAACTACTACAATAATTGTGTCAAAATTAAGTAAATCGAGCATATCATTTTAAGTAACTATATGAGCCACGTGATATGCAATTTGCCTCTGATGCCTATCCAGAAAAAAATTTAAGCCATTTTGTGAAACACATGTGAAGACGTTGAGAAGTGGTAAGCTTATTTTTTTGTACTTAATGTAAGCCTACACATGATCATTTATTGCATTTTTGGTCAATAAATGTACTTTTAACTGAATATCAGAATTGCTACGAATTTTGCATCAACAATTAGAAACGTGTTACATACAAATGTAAACGCTTAGTCTACATGTTAATGAATGAGATACGGGTTTTGCACGCAAGATTCTTGAAAAGTGTGCTTCCATCGAATGAATCAAGTGTCAGTATTTATTGTTTTTTTTTTTTTTTTTTAAATATATGACAATGATGTTGGCTCGCATGCATTAATGGTGTGTTCTACACCGTAACGCGAATATATTTATTTGCGATATGAATTTGAGGAAAAGCATGTCAGGAAAAGTACATGCTTAGCCACAATTTTCTTCTGGAACATGCTTGTCTTCTAATCCAAAATCTCTTTTGATACGAATAACTATTAATACATTTTCAGGAATGCAAACACCTTGCACTGTATTCACTGACCTTCCCTCCTCATTAAAAAATTCGAAACACTTAAAGTCACATTTTAAAAAAGTCACAAACAACATGGCATTTATTTTTTGTTCATGGCTGGTAAGTTTTAAAATAATAATAAAACTTTCACTCAGGAAGGATGCATAATTGGTAAAAAGTGACAGTAAAGAAAGACAATGTTCAATAATCAAATAAATGCTGTACTTTTGAGATTTCTAATAATCAAAAATTCATACTTTCCCCCCAAAATATGAATCAGCATATCAGAATGATTTCTGAATGATCATGTGACACTGAAGACTGCAGTAATGATGCTTTACCACCAGGAATAAATTGCACTACAATATATTAGATTAAATATCACCAGCTGATCAAAGTATGAGATTTGTTTGCCGATGCCACATGGTTTTGCTATTAGGCATCGAAAGCAATGACATTCATTTTTGTCTACAGTGTCCAAGTATGTTTTGGGTCTACTGTTGCATGCTAGGAGAAAGGGAATCAATCTTGCAGCTTATGTTGATAATGATTAATAATGTGTGATAGCTGCTCATCCAGACTGTGGACGAGTTTGACCCAGAAAAGGACACACAGGGAGAAATGATAAATGACAGCAGCGGTTCACTCACTCGCTCCACGCTCAACAATTAAAAGCTTTGTCCCTAGCAAGACCCTGAGCAGAGTATTTATAGCGGTCTTCTCTCTAACATTATCTCCCTCACACACACACACACACAACAATAACTGTAGATTTGTACTTTGGAATGAAAGGCGACAATCATCTGAAGCAGCAGCGCTCTTCTAGGACGACTGTCTTTCCCAGCCTAATAACATTGTTCAGCAAATCGGAACGGGTGCGTGCTGCCGGGAGAGGGGCGACACAGCACGAGTTTGAAGGAGCAAATTAATTTCTGTGCCGCTGCGTGCCTGTCTGGGAGACGAGTGTGTGTGGGGCGCTCGGGGTGCGCGTGGGGCCGTTCCCTCTCTTTTATCAGGCGGGGCAGGCCGATGTTCCTCTGCCCCGATTCCCCGACCTCATCATACCCTCACATTCATCACCGCCATCGCATCCCAGGCTGCTTATCTTCCTCACTCTTTCTTTCATGTTCTTCTCTTCATACTATACCTCATCTATAAATCTATCATGTCTTCCTGCCCCTGACCTGGAAATATCAGCGACCGCCTGCCATGAGATAATTAGAGATTTCTGAGCCGGCCTGGTGGACGCTGCTGTGCTGTGATGCTCGTACACACACACTGAGCATCATTCATGAAGAATAGATTCAGTACAAAGCATTCTTACAAATAAGCAACACTATTTATATATATATATATATATATATATATATATATATATATATATATATATATACACACACACTACCGGTCAAAAGTTTAAGATCTGTAAGATTTTTTATGTTTTTAAAAGAAGTCTCTTCTGCTCAACAAGGCTGCAATTTTTTGATAAAAAATACACAAAAAAACACAGTAATATTGTGAAATATTCTGACAATTTAAAATGACTTTTTTATGTTAATATATATTAAAAAGTAATTTATTCCTCTGAAAAAAAAGCTGAATTTTCAGCATCATTACTCCAGTCTTCAGTGTCACATGATCCTTCACAAATCACTCTAATATGATGATGTTATGCTCCAAAAACATGTATGATTATTATTCATGTTGAAAACAGTTTTTTACATTTTTATTTCAGGATTCTTTGATGAATAGAAAGTTAAAAAAAAACAGCTTTTAATTTGTCAGCAAAATCAGTGTGGATGTATATTTAATGCAACATTTTATGCTTTACAAGCAGTTAATATAGACATTTTAAGGCTCAAACATGCCTAGACACACACACACACATAAGGTAAATGCACACACACACACACGCGCGCATGCCACAACCTTTTGAGGGTGATAATTGGCATCTTTTGAAGAGAAGCTGTGATATTTAATGACTAATGTCTGAAAGTTAATGATTGTCCAGAGGGGGTCTCCAGCACTAAACATGACTCCACCTCTCAATCAGACTTCTTCTGGGAGAGATTCGAGGCTGGTCTGAGGAAACAGAGATACAGGCCACCCAGAGATGCTCCATTTTTCAACATTAAAATATTTAATATGCACAGACAGCTACAAGTAAGTCTTTCATGTTTTATTTCCACAGAAAAGACTTTGACACAGTAACACTGGCTTGACCAACGCTTAGTAGGGGTGTAACGATACACATATTCATATTGAACCGTTCGGTATGAGGCTTTCGGTTCGGTTTTCGGTACGCATTTTGAATCCGAACGGTTCGTTCGGTTCATTTTTCCTGCCGACCAACATTTCGTTACTTCAAATGTATGCGCAGTCGGCAAGTGCGTTCATAATGTAAGAGACGCTGGCGTTGACCACAACATTGCCCAACATCAAATGGCAAATGTAATGTAAGCGGAACGAACCTGAGCTACTCGTTATTGTGTGGTTGTTTGTTTGGATGGCAGACCATTTATCAGTTTGGACCAATGCAGCGCAAGCCGATCTTCATCATCAGTACTGTTACTACACAGACAAATCCAGTAAAGAAAACATTTAAATTTGCCACTGAAGTAATAACATCGCTGCAAAACCTAGTGAGAAACATTCACATTTCTCCGTTATTAATGGATTTAACAGCGCTGACGTGGAAACCAGGAAGAAACATTGTGCCATGAATGAACTATCCAGTGTCCACAGATCAGCAACATCACCATGGATTTACTGTATAACACGACTATCTGTAAGTTTGGCAGGAATAGTAGGCTATAAAGTTAAAGGGCGGGTTTACTGCTCTTTTTCTTTGCATGATTGTGTTTATGGGTTTTTCTTTTTTTGAAAGTCTTATTTTTCATAAATTTTACCTTTACTGTCAGCCGCGTTCTCCTCTGTCCCCTGAACGAGCGGTTGACTTCCTGAGTCTATGAAAACACTCCCTCAGAATCACGTAGCGGGCTCAGATTGGCTCGTTTGGGGCCGGTGTGTTGTGATTGGCTAAACTGTCGCTCACGTTGTCCGGAAGATTGACGCCCATGACCTTTACGGGCGAAAGCGGGCCAAAGGTGGTTACCATAGACGGTGGATACACGTAAATAATGATGTCGAGACTGCAGTATCAGTGAGGCAGAATCAGACCGAGAAAGCCGCGATGAATCGAGTCAAACAGAACCTCACCACACACGGCTCTTAATAAAGGTTTCTGGATGATAATTTGCTTCATTTTTTAACTTTATACACGTTTGTTTTACACAATAGCATCTGACTGGCAACGATAGCAACTGACTGGCTAACTAATGTTAAACACAAACAGCGTTTGCAGGTTTACGTTCTTGATCAAATCAGAAAATAAAGTATAAAAGCATATATATATGAAAAATACATTTACAACATTAGTATTATAAATAAAATTCAGGTCCATAATGTTTGTACGCGTTTGCCGGAGACACAAAATAGCCTAACTAGTAGCCCATAAAGCCTACAAAGCCAGCACTGGCATTTGAAAAAAAAAAAAAAAACTACGCTACATCGGGAATTATACATGCAAATACATTTAAAATGATCAAAATAATCAAACACAAATTGTATCCATTGTTGTCGAAGTATAGTGTCCGGGGGAAGCCCGAAACACAGAAGATCTGACAGCTGCGTGAACATAACTCACTCGAACGCATGCCCTTTCCTGCATATTCCGGAGGAAGTGGTTGATGCAAATGTGTGGGTTAGTGACGTACCATAACCCAGCTGTAGTTCAAAACGAGTCCGTTTTTGTAGGCAATTTTACTTCCTGATTTTTAAAAGACGATATCTCTGCTTACATTGAACTTTCAGCGCTGCAACTTTGCAGATACTGTTCATGCACCAACAGCAACATTACACACTATTTAAAATGAAAAAAGTGAAATCGCAGTAAACCCGCCCTTTAAAAAAATATTCTTTATGATGTTAGTTTTAATAAAAATATAATTTGAAAGAGATTCACCGCACTCACGGTAAAACAAGGTGCCAGACAAATTTGTGTATGCCCTGAGGACTGGTTTTATGAACGAAAGCTTGGCAATAAATTTGCTCTAAGGACTCAAGTGTGCAGACAATTTATTTATCTTTTGGAATAAAAATATAATTAAAAAAAATAAATCAAGGAAATTTCTCTGCCATTTCTTTTTGCTGTATTTGAAATGTACCGAAACCGTACTGAACCGAACTGTGACACAAGTGTATCGTATCGGAACCGAACCGTGAATTTTGTGAACCGTTACAACCCTAACGCTTAGTATTTTTTGTTTGGTTAGTCGCACAATAAAACAAATGAAAAAAAAATAAAAAAAATAAATAAAATAAACCCTGTTCAGATCATGTGATATAGGCATTTTTTTCTAATCATTTTTTATAATTTAATGTCTATTCTCTCTGGATATGGCTAACTCCATAGACACTGAAAGCTGTTTGAGGACATCTTTTATTGCTCATCCTCCAACTACTAATGATCCCAAACTCACTTATAATGATCCTGGGTGTCCTTCAGATCAGCAAGGGCAGCCAGAACCTTTTCACACACACGCACACACACACAACCTCACACACGCAATCATGACGGCCTTTACTGCAGTGTTGGCTAACTCTCAGACTTTTAAGAGCAGGAGCTGTATTACCAACAATGCCTCAAAAACTGCAGACAGAAAGCATCAAATCCTTGCAAACTGGAGTTGTAATTGAATATGAAGTGAAATTAGCCTTTTATAAAGTTCCAGCATTATGCATCTGAAGCAATATAGAATATTAATATTGTTATTGCCAGTAAGAAGGATACACTCATTCTGGTTGACTTTCAAATATCCCCTTATTCACTCTCATTTTATGGCTGAAGCAAGCACGTCTGGCCACGTAATAAACGCTATAGGTTGAGGCATGAATTAGTCAAAAACATTCAGGCTGCACTGCATCAGCGTTGTTAAACAGCGCAACCCTCTCCCACGGGAAATACAGACGCATATCAAACCAGAAAACTTCAGCGAAATGGAGGACCGTAATCCCAAACAGTGTTTACGCCCCTGCTGGAGAGACTCGATCAGTGCTGGCCGTGCAGGAATCAAGCTGGGACAGAGGAAGTTAATTGGGATCAATCAGCCGGTTCCTCAGGGCCGGGAGCCTTAGGCAAGCAGGATCTGACGGCGATTGCTTGAAAGATTTGTTAACCACCGACCGGGTTGTTGGTGAAGCGGTTCAGCGGGTCTGACTCAACACAAACTGGGAAGGCGAGGGAGAATTCAATGTCACCCTTGTTACTGGAGATGTGCAAAGACTCAAAGAGAGAGTCAGGGGGTAGGCTGGCGCTTTCGGGAAAATTTGTGCAGGAGAACTGCTAAATGAGTTCATTTTAATTTAATATATTTTTAAAGGAGTAGTTCACTTTTGAAAAAAACGTTTGCTGGATAATTTACTCACCCAAGATGTCATCCAAGATGTCCATGTCTTTCTTTCTTCAGTCGAAAAGAAATGAAGGTTTTTGATGAAAACATTCCAGGATTTTTCTCCATATAATGGACTTCATTGGGAACCAAATGGTTCAAGGTCCAAAGACAGTTTCAGTGCTAACTGCAAAATGTTCAAAGGGCTTTAAACGATTCCAGACGATGAATAAGGGTCTTATCAAGCGAAACGATCACTCATTTAATAAATAAATAACAACGTTTAAGTCTTATAATCTTAAATGCTCGCCTTGCTCGATTCTGTGACGCACGTGTGACTCTCCTGTTTCGAACTCGTTCATCAAAATGAACAAATATTTTTTCAGAGTCATTTGGTTCATTCAACGAATGAAACGAACGAATTGACTCTGGAAAAAAGATTCGTTCATTTTGATAAATGAGTCAGAATAGGAGAGTCACACGGTGCGTCACAGAGCAAGGCGAGCATTTGTGCTTTTAAAACGTAAACTTTTTTTTTGTGACCAATTGTTTCGCTTGATAAGACCCTTATTCATTGTCTGGAATCTTTTAAAGCCCTTTGAAGCTGCACTGAAACTCTCATTTGGACCTTGAACCGTTTGGTTCCCATTGAAGTCCATTATATGGAGAAAAATGCTGGAATGTTTTCATCAAAAACATTAATTTCTTTTCGACTGAATAAAGAAAGACATGGATATCTTGGATGACATGGGGGTGAGTAAATTATCAGCAAATGTTTTCTTAAAAGTGAACTACTCCTTTAAATCATTCATTTGTAAATTGCGTGAGCTTTTTTTCCCCATATTAGATTGAAAGATTTGAAAAAGCCCATATATTTACCCACCCTTAGACATTCCCCTTGAAGAAATCAGGACAGAAGTGGATAAAAGTGGACAAAAGAGACGGATTAAAACAACAGTTGTGTAAACAAGGCCAATGATGTCAATGACATTTGATCAAGAGACAATCAAACTAATAAAACCTGACGTGATGTGTACAAATTCCAAACTTTCAGGATCTTTTTCAATGGGACAAGGAAAAGTCACTCAGGTTGGGATTGGGAATAACATGAGGGTGTGTAAATGATGACTGAATGCTAACAATCCATTTCATAATAAACAGTTTTAAATGCAAAAAAAATGGTTTAGATCTTGATTATGACATTTGAATTCTTGGCTTAGAAAAAAAACTCTTGGATTTTTTCTGCTCCAACGCACAGCGACAGTCGACCACAAACCATCAGCTTAATAACACAATAAATTAAACGGACTCATAAAATGGACTCACAACCTCACTTCTTAATGAAATCAATATACTGGACGTGGGCCCATGTCTTAATGCAGTGGAAACTAGATTACATTGACTTGTATGTCTTTGTAATTAAATAAAAGCCATGCGGTGGGAACTCCACAGTTATTTACCATTCCATTTACTCATTGAGGTTCACTAAAGTGCTTGTGTGTGTATGCAAAGATTGACTTCAAGTCATCTGAACTGACCTTCATAGTTCATGTGACAGAAACATTCATTTTTAATCATTTCTCATTGCATTTTGAATTTAATGAGGATGTGCTCTTGCACTAACACCATTAATTATTTAAAACCTTGTGATTGGAGTACAGGTATAAGTGTATTTTAGCGAACTGTGTGAAGGTGTTTTAGGTTTGAGACTCACGTCTGGATATTCTTTAACAGGCACATAGAGTTTCTCTTGGAGCTGAACGATGGGGCCGACGGCGTCCGGGAGCTCTGAGCTTCTCTTCTCCGTGCTGCCGTTTAACGTGTCATTGTACATGTCCTTTCGTACCCTGCTGATCTCTGAAATAAAGAGAAAGCACATGCACTATGAGTCAATCAGGGAACAGGATTAGAGGTATAGCGACAGGCTACGTGATACATTTCCATTACCCATGGATTATATGCGCTTTAATATGGCAGTAGAGGAGTGCAAATGCGCTTAAACCTAATGAAACAATGAATATGTTAGAGCATCTATGACTGCATAGAGCATGAGCATAGCTTTAGTGCCCTGACAACATGGTTATCAAACAATTTAGGGTTGCACAGTTAGATAACTGTGATTATTAATCTGCAAAGGGCTTCATTAAACATCCTCAGTGTGGGCTTCATGATTCAGTGTTTTCAGCAGTCTCAGAGCAGTTTGTTTATGAAGTGCATTGTGAATGCAAATCACTCCCAATTCACAATAACTTCATGTTGATAGTATTTTTGGCTACTACACAAATCTAATTACGAAACACTGAACAAAGGGGCACAGAGACGACAGCATTTCACAGTTTTCTGTCAGAACAAAGAGTTTTAACCAGAACATTTAAGACAACATAACACTGATATAACAAATATATTGCACATTGAAATATCATTTTCACTAACAGTACTGTTCAAAAGTAAGTTATAAATATGAATATTTTTCCTACTAAAATGCTTTGCTTAAGAAAGCCTTTATTAACCCCCTGGATCCGTACAGATTACTTTTTTGATGGATGGATTTTTTGGGGCTTCAAAATCTCCGGTACCATTCACTCCCATTATAAAGCTTGAAAGAGCCAGGATATTTTTTATCAGGATATGTAGAGTGTAACATAGATCTAAGTGAAGTCATATATATGAAAGTTCACTCATAAAAAAAGTTGTTGTCTCTCTCTGTTATTTCATGAATCGTTTTTCCAAAGAGTCATTTTCCTTTCGTTGTGACGTCATTTTCCTTTTCCAAGACGAAAAATGATCAAATTGGCTGAGCCCACTCTTTGCACACGCAGACGAGGGTAAACTTGAAAACATCACGTAGACAACAAGACGCTGTGTTCTGAAGTGCGACTCAAAAGCGACCTTTTTTTCACTGCCCAGGGACGAGCATGTTAACCATATTAACACCTAAAATGTACATATTAGCACCTAACATGTATATATTAGCACCTAAAATGTATATATTAACACCTAAAATGTACATATTAGCACCTAAAATGGACATATTAGGACCTAAAATGGACATATTAGCACCTAAAATGGACATATTAGCACCTGAAATGGACATATTAGGACCTAAAATGGACATATTAAGACCTAAAATGGACATATTAACACCTAAAATGTACATATTAGGACCTAAAATGGACATATTAACACCTAAAATGGACATATTAGCACCTAAAATGGACATATTAGGACCTAAAATTGACATAATAGCACCTAAAATGGACATATTAGGACCTAAAATGGACATATTAACACCTAAAATGGACATATGTAAGCAACAAGGTCCGAGAGGGCTGTGCTGCTATCGCGAAATAAGTAACAGCTGAAGGGCGTTGTTAGGCACGACGCATGAGCGGAGTGCCTGCAACCCCTTCAGCCGTTACTTATTTCGATCTATAACAGCACTTGCCTCGAGTATCTTATTGCTTTTATAAAACGGTTGCCACACAATATTAAAGTAAAAAACAATATAAGTGCAACTTTCTTGAAGTAAAATCACTAAAAGCCTACCTTCCGCTGGAAAAAATAGTCCACTGAGCGTGAACAGCAGCAACGTTCCAACGTGTAAAATGCATGAAAGCTCAAATAAAAACAACATAGAACCGCAGTGTTGCTCGCAGCGATCAATAGAACCGTTGGTGTGAAGCGGTAAGCCCTAGCCGTGTTTTATTGTGAATAAAGAAGCACAGCTCTTGACGAGATGCAGAATTAGAGGATCCAACTAAACGTTTTATGATAGCACCTATTAAAATGTACATATTAACACCTAAAATGGACATATTAACACCTAAAATGGACATATTAGCACCTAAAATGGACATATTAGGACCTAAAATTGACATAATAGCACCTAAAATGGACATATTAGGACTAAACTGGACATATTAACACCTAAAATGTACATATTAGGACCTATAATTGACATATTAGCACCTAAAATGTACATATTAGGACCTAAAATGGACATATTAGCACCTAAAATGTAGGGGTGGTTAATCTGTCTGATTTCCCAACTCCAATTCCGATTACGACTTATTGAAGTCCCAGTTCCACTTACAGTCGATTTTCGATTATTAACGATTCTCGCATTAGCGATTATTGATTTTCCATTTTACAACAGTAAACAAAAATACACTAGACCAACATATGATTATATTAGCAGCAGCATCATTTTGGTATTAATTGCACTTTTTATTTGTTTGATATTCAATGAAAATGTAATGATGGTTAGTGAGAGCATGCAACATGCTTGTTGTCTACTACTTAGGCAAACCATTATCTTTAAATAATTTTTTAAACAATTGTGTTGCATTATAATGCAAGGCACCTGGTTCTATTAATTGACAGCATTAAATGCATTTTGTGATTTCCTTCAATTGAAAATCTTCTGAAGCAAGTTTGGGGGCTTGAAGGGCACTCGATTGCAGAGAATCACCCAGAAATTCAAAAGAACAGCATTTATCTGAAATAGAAAGCTTTTGTAACATTAAACAATACAGTTCAAAAGTTTGGAGTCTGGTAAGAATTTTACTTACATTTTTTGGGAGAAAGAAAAAGGAAATCTATACTTTTATTCATCAAGGATAAATTAAATTAAGTTGATCAAAAGTTACAGTGAAGACATTTATAATGTTACAAATCGATTATCTGAATCTTTTGTGTGTGTGACTATAAATTACTTTCCTTTAAATGTACAAAGTAATGACCCATAAAGAATTAACATGACAATATATTTTATTAGCATTCCAGAAACCAACAGGAAAATAAACATGTGCCTGAACTAGGAGCATAACTTTAACTTACTGTAGTAAATTAATATTTACTACGCAAGTACAGCCGAGTGTTTTTCCTCTATGGCTGGAAAGGGGCCGATCGTGCATATGGCTTGTCAATATTTGTCGTGTTTCTGCTTGCTAGTTCATCTATACCAAGCTCACGCTTAGCATGGCTCTTGCCCAGTTCCTTCCTCTTCAACTTCAGAAGCCAAAATATTTCCACACGTCAGCTTTTAACCTTAAGCAAGGAGGGGTGTTGTGGATTCGTGCCCACTGCGTCTCTTGTCTTATGTGCACGCGTCAGACGGTCCGGTCACTGCACTTCCGTCTTACGTGCTCGGTCAATATTTAACGTTCTTATAAAGATATATATAATATAGTTTTTTTTTTTTTTTTTTGGAAATCGATTTTTGGGATATTTGTGAAATTGGATTCAGGATCGTTGCACGGTCCGCATCGTCAACTACATGAGAATCGAGTTTTTCTCCCACCCTACTGAAATGTACATATTAGGACCTAAAATGGACATATTAACACCTAAAATGGACATATTAACACCTAAAATGTACACATACCCATTTTCCACCAAAAAAGAACTGGTTCGGAACTGGTGCTGGTTCAAAGTTGGTTCGGAGTTGGTTCAACCTTTCAGAACCTGTTTGTTTTCCACTGACTAGAGTGCCCAGGGAACGACGTCATTACGTCAGTGTGTACGTCGCCATACGTCTTAGATAGAAACACTTGCAAGTACAACATTACTTTGGAATTATCTCTAACTCGTGTACCAAGAAGGGTTTAAAAACAATTGAAATATGTATATAAATAGTCTTTTAATCTTTTCCTTTGATATGTAATCTTTTCTGATTAGTTATGTACCCCTGTCTTGTGTCTTTTTTCGTTCCATTAATTTGTTCCATATTGTGACTGTTTTCTTCTTTGCTTATAATGTTTTCAATAAAAAAATTTTTTTTTTATAAAAATAGAAACGCTTGCGCCAACTTCAAGCATAACAATTACAAAGCAACGCAACAAAAACAAAGCATTACAAAGCATTACAACGCAAACAATATTGGATCATGTGACTGACCAATCACCGCAGATTAGCGTCACGCAAAGGAGGAAAAAAGGGAAAAATGAGTCGTTGAACATCATTTGGGAGTCGATGAGCAAATCCGGTAAAAATTAATGTTTTAAAAACAACAAAAGTGTTTTTGCCACTCTAAAAAATGCTGGATTTTTTTAACTCAATTTTGGGTCAAATATGGACAAACCTAATTGTTGGATTAAAAATGCAGTTCATAAATTTAACCCAACTGCTGGGTTTGTCAATATTTGACCCAAAATTGGGTTAAAACAACCCAGCATTTTTAGAGTGTCATGTATCTGTAAAACTGTTGTTGGGGACTCCCAAAACAATATTAGGAACATTTTAAATGTCATAATAGGTGCCCTTTAGTATAACTCTGATTGTGTTTGGCTGAAAGAAGAAAGTCATATACACCTAGGATGAGCTTGAGTAAATTATGGGATACCTTATATTTTTTTGGGTGAACTAATAAGCAGTAGCAATATAACATTCACAACTAGGGCTGCAGCAAACGATTATTTTGATAATCGATTATTCTAATCGATTATTAGAACGATTAATCGACTAATCATCGATTATTTTGCCAGCTAATCATTAAGTTTGGAACGATTATTCAGCTTTTTCAATTAGTTAAAACATTGAGTAATACATATTCTTACTATAAAATAAAAAAGAAAATCAGTCCAGCTTTTGAAATAGTGGTTTTAATGAACTACAGCCAACTAAACAGGTCATTCTCTTTAAGTTTAACTCAAATCACACACAAATGCTCTCTAAGCATTGTTTAATAAGCCCACTGCTTTTCAAAGAACTTAAACAGAAAAAGAGTCATTACTTCAGGACACAAAAAGGGTAAAATATTAATCTGCAAACCATTATTATAGATATAAAATTACAATAGTTTTTTTTTTTTACCTGAGAATTGACCTGACAGAGATGTTCTCATTCACCTTTTAATTTACAGAATGAAAAAGAAAAAGTAACTTCCATGATATTCTTCCTAACATCTCCTTTTGTAAGTCTTCATGATTATGGAACAAAATACAGGCAAGTAATAAGACTAATACCTAATAGTGTTACAATAATAAAAACAGCTCTGACTCCTAAGCTCAATCAAGCTTATTCTATGCAATATAAATCATCACATTACTGTAATTATATTATTATTGATGATATTATTACTATTAATAGTATTGCATGATCTAATAAAGATATTTACACTAGTTTAGTTAGCTCCAGCTCGAGAACACTCGATTCTCACCGGCTCCTCTTTTGCCCGGATGTTTCCTCTTTAAGTGCTCCAACATGCATGTTGTGCTCCCGTGAAACGCAAGTTCTGCCTTGCATGTATTGCACATGACAGCATTGTTGGGTTTAAATTTTGTAAAACTTTGCCAAACCTTGCTAGTTCGGATTCGTTTGCACCCCGTCATAATTCGCGCTGTTTTTCTTTTACCGCACTTCTTGCATTTATAAAGGGCTGCATTACACTCTGGCGCCAAAGCGCCGTAGCGGTCAAATCGCGATATTGCACGCCCTTACATTAGGTCACGTGAGATCAAACGACTACTCGACAACAAAGATATTTGTCGACCATTTTTTATTGTCGACAATGTCGACTAATCGTTGTAGCCCTATTCACAACAGTCAATTTTATCACAATAGTTGGCCACATTTTAGTGTAAGATCAGACACACACATGAGCACCACACTATAAAGTTCAGACTCACTACAGCCTGACATCAGCTTGCCCAAAAGTCTCTGCTCAGGATCGACAGTTAGTACAATTGAACAAGACAGGCGAAGACCACCTCCGCAAGAACAGGGAAAAAGAAAATGACAAGACGTGGGCTAAGATAGCTTCTCCGTCTTTGAACAGCTGTAAAACCACAAAAGATCTTTCTAAGAGGATATGACTAGCTTCTGAATTTCCTCAGGAGACACGTGTATCCATTTCGCCTGGAGGCCCTGATGGGAGCTTTCTCACTACAGCAACCAGCTTTTCTCTTTTACCCAAAGTACAATTGGATTTTTCCAAAGCTCAATCATTTAAGAAAAGTAAACGCTCCTTATTGTTGATAAATCATAAATTATGTCCTTTCTCAAATGGATATGTTGTGAAGCAGGTTCTGGTGACAGGTGACATGTCAGATCAGACATCATGAATGACCTATTAACAGTCTCTGCACTATTTTAACGGCAAAAATACACACTGACTTCCTGCCTGAGGTTTACTGCAGGAGAACGAGGGAAGATGGAGAATGGGTAATCACTGTTATTACATGTGATCCTTCCGCCAGTTAATAAAGTGAGTAATAACTGTCCTTTTCTGAAACCGTTGTCTATTATTCTCGAGGGGGAAAAAAACAGGAGAGAGAGGCAGTGAGAGAAAGAGAGAGAGAGCTCTAATTTGGTGGGAAAGACAATTAAAAACCACCAAGTCAGTTAATATTTCATATAAGACATTAAATATCCCAGTCTCAAGCTGCTGCCACTGTTGTGTAATTCTATTACTGGATGAAGAATTCCCTGGCGAAACTCTCAAAGGCAAATTGAAGAGGTCGGTTTGAGGAAGAGATGTAATTACAATGGAGATTGCGCACTTCCATAGACTCACACACTCAAGGCAAGTAGACACACAGAACACACACTATTGTATCCTTTCTCCAATGCATATGTTGTGAATTTGACTACTCTTGTGAGGTCATGGAGAATTTGTCTTGAAATTGTAATTGCATCTAATTTGAACAATTAGAAAAACACGGCAGATGTGATTTGGTCCTCATTAAGAAAACATGCAGTTTAAAGATGCCATAATGCTTTCTGTCATTTGTTGCCATCTTGTTTTTACACTATAATCTTAAAGTTTTCTTTGCTGGTGGGCAACATTATTGTCATGAATATTTGCAATTTGTTTTCATGAAGCATTAACAGCACACCTGTTTTATTCATAAGCCCAAACTGAGTAACAATATGCTATTTGGTGGACATTTATAAAATTATGATAGCTTAATGTCAATCAAGGAGATATTTACAGACAGTAGATATCTGAGACAGACCATCTGACTACATAAAATGCATATACTGTAAATATCAGTGTCACTCTTTATCTCCCAATAATATGTCTTAGTAAGACAATATTAAAATGCTTAGTTTAATTATCAAAGCTGCTGAATGTAGTTCTGAAACATATAATGCAATGCAATACAATGATTATTGAGATATACATTTCTTTAATGTTCACCGTGAAAACTAGTCCCATCCAAATAGGGCTTTACTTGCTAAAATGTAAACTATCCATCAGTGGGTATAAGGCAGAAATACTAAATACTAGATTGTATGCAACAAGTTTTTCTGCAAAGTTCTGATAATAATAGCAATTTAGGGGTCTTAGGAAATTTGCGTATCAAACATGATACTGCAAGCTTTATAACTTTATATTAAAGAGTTACTATAGGACATGAAAGCTATATGTCGCCTGAAACGATATACACTCACCTAAAGGATTATTACTAGGATAGGTACATGGTGGCCATAAAGGGATGGACATGGTCAGAAACAATGCTCAGGTAGGCCGTGGCATTTAAACGATGCCCAATTGGCACTATGGGGCCTAAAGTGTGCCAAGAAAACACACCATTGCACCACCACCACCAGCCTGCACAGTGGTAACAAGGCATGATGTGTCCATGTTCTCATTCTGTTTACACCAAATTCTGACTCTATCATCTGAATGTCTCAACAGAAATCGAGACTCATCAGACCAGGCAACATTTTTCCAGTCTTCAACTGTCCAATTTTGGTGAGCTCATGCAAATTCTAGCCTCTTTTTCCTATTTGTAGTGGAGATTAGTGGTACCCGATGGGGTCTTCTGCTGTTGTAGCCCATCCGCCTCAAGGTTGTGTGTGTTGTGGCTTCACAAATGCTTTGCTGCATACCTCGGTTGTAACGAGTGGTTATTTCAGTCAAAGTTGCTCTTCTATCAGCTTGAATCAGTTCGGCCCATTCTCCTCTGACCTCTAGCATCAACAAGGCATTTTCGCACACAGGACTGCCGCATACTGGATGTTTTTCCCTTTTCACATCATTCTTTGTAAACCCTAGAAATGGTTGTGTGTGAAAATCCCAGTAACTGAGCAGACTGTGAAATACTCAGACCGGCCCGTCAACACCAACAACCATGCCACGCTCAAAATTGCTTAAATCACCTTTCTTTCCCATTCTGACATTCAGTTTGGAGTTCAGGAGATTGTCTTGACCAGGAACAGACCCCTAAATGCATTGAAGCAACTGCCATGTGATTGGTTGATTAGATAATTGCATTAATGAGAAATTGAAGAGGTGTTCCTAATAATTCTTTAGGCGAGTGTATATAGGCAATCCAAAGGATATTCAGGCAGCTTCCCATAATAATAGCCTGTGGGCTGACTTTGCCTTGGACAGACACTTCAGCTAAACGTCTGTTTAATGGTGGTCTGCGCTCATCTCAATAAATCGCAGCTTAAAAGTGCCCTGTCGATGGCCATAAGCGAAGTATGTCTCCGGGCTTTATAGCAATGGTGTTATCAAAAATGATTTAAGCTTTTCACATTGACATCAAAGGCCACCGCCAAGAAAGACAAGTGGCATTGAAAGAGCTTCCTCTGAGGTTGAGTACACAAGAATGATGGCATGTGTTTTCATAAGTCAGTGGAAAGGGATGAAGTTATTGGAGCATGAGTGCTGCGTCTAGAACGGTTACTTTCCATTAACTTAAGAGAGGCGGTAATTACTGTGAATGAAATTTGTGCCCATAAAACACGGTGAAATGTTGCTGTCATACGTTGTTGTAGGTAATGAGATGAACAGTTACATATTTTCAACTAACTATTTATATAATGCTACTCACAACGAAGAATAGAGCAAGCTAAAGAAATGAATCCACAAAAGAAAAATGCTAAGACTTTACCATACTGTTCTGTTATTGTAGTTATTCATTAGAGGAAGAGATTAGCAATATTGACATTCTAGTAACTATAATTGACTAACAAGAAACTTTGACACATTTTTAAGTAATGACTAGTGCAACTACATTATTCTTAAGGAATTACTATAGCCATTTGAAACCGCATGATCTCAATGTTACTAAATCCGTCATTGCTATCCAAAACCTTACAAAAATCTCTCAAGCTTAAAATGACTTCAGTATTTACCAGAGCGTTATTATGCTTTTTAGAATAAAGTTCCAAATAATTAGTATTTCCATCAGAAGCATTTGACATTTTAGAATTAGTTATGCATTATTTCCATTGATTATGGAACTTTTTATAGTTACTAATTCATTGATACGTTGTTTGTTAGTTAATAGTAGTTAAAATGTTAATATTGATACATTTAAGGCCAGATTTTTTTCAGACTTTGCCTTTTAAAAACTTCTGTCAGTATTGAAGTGAAGAATTAGCGCTGAAAAGGCATGGACAGGGTTATTTTTGTGACATTTGCCTTATTGCATATGCATTTGTAGAAGTTTCCAAAATCAAAAACAAAATTTATGGAGAGTATTTACATTAATCGTGTAAGGTGATTTACTAAGGTTTGCGCAAGTCAGTTTTAAACTGAACGCTAATTTTGCGCTGCTCTTGATAGATTGTGTTGGTCATTATGGAAAGGATGGTCATTATGGTTTTTAGATCATCAGCAAGAAATCATTTTTAAAGGGATAGTTCACTTTGAAATAAATTTTTGATATGTTTTAGCTTACCTCAAGGGCATCCATGATGTAGGTGTCTTTGTTTCCACTGTATTTTCAATTTTGATATTTGACACGTAAACGAGCGGTTTGTGTGAGAAAACGAACAGTGTTTATATCGTTTTTACCTCTTGTAACCACAGCCACGTCCAAGTACTGCGTAAGATTTCAGACGAGTTCGATTTATCAACAAACAACGTTGTTGTTGTTTTTCGCAACCATGCAAGAGATCACTACCGGCGCTTGCGCAAACTGAAGTGCCCGTGCCCTCAGATCACTTGGACGTGGCTGTGGTTACAAGAGGTAAAAGCGATATAAATACTGTTCGTTTTCTCACACAAACCGCTCGTTTCGTGTCTTAGGCCATAAATGTGTACTTACATTTACGGTTGATTAAATCATGTTTAATTTGGACTTCTCTGTGCATGCTCTTTGAGGTGGACCCCATAAAACTCCATTATATGACGGACAGACAATAACGGTTTGACCTAAAAATATCAAAATTGTAAATACAGTGTAAATAAAGACACCTAAACCTTGGATGCCCTTGAGTTAAGATAAAACATATCCAAAATTAATTTCAAAATGAACTATCCCTTTAACTACAATTTAGTCTCATCTTTTTTCGTCAATGATATTCCACGCATATAGTCACAGTTATCGTTTAATGATGTTGGTGTTGCCTCGTCATCATCTATCCATGAACAAAAAAGGTTTCCAATCTACAAACATGTCTTTCATTAACAAAATTAACACTAATTAAAAAAATAATAATTGCTATCAACAATGCCAGTTGACTAATTTCTACGTTGCATGGTGTGTAGTGTCCTCCCACCCAGCCCGAATGTAACGCATTATTCCCAACACTGGAGAGTTTCATGAATCAAATAAAACACACACACTATATTGTATGTGGAGGCAAGGCTCTGATTGGGATTTCAATGACAAATTGGCCTTGGCATCAAGTATCCTGTAATGATAATGATAAACACCAGCCAGCCCAATAGAGATACCCACATTTGCATCGCAAATATGCCCAAGGCTGTTAAGTCCCTGCCACTCAGTGTGTTTCTAACAGTTGAGATGCAGAGGATTAGCCTCTTCCTCTCTAGACAGAAAACACACATCCCAACAACTAGTGAATCAAGCTCCATTCTCCTCCAGCTTTTATAGGCCGGGTTACTCTGAGCCGTCAGTTGTCATACCGCTAGCAGCTGTAAAAACCCTGGAAATACACATAGGAAAAATATTTTGTTACAGACCAGTCAAACTCATTTACCAAACAATCTCAAAGCCCAGGCGGCAGCCACGAGCACGCCGAGTGATTTAATTATACCGTCTGATCATGTTGGACCGTGAGGAGACGTTTACAGACGCTCCCGTCCAAATCCCGAGCGTCTGAAGGCATAAGCAGAGGAGAATGCATGATGTGCTCAGGGTTGTTTTCTTCGTTGGCTGATTAGGGAGGGCTGTCCAGTGGTCAGATCAGGCCCCAGACCAGAGGATGATTAAACTGTCAGTGGTGATTTATGGACAGCATTATTACAGCGTTTTTAAAGTGTTTTTTTGTGATTTGTCAGCTTTCTTGCCCTCAGAATTCAATCATTTTCCTGCGCCGGCCTCCAGGGCTGGACTTCCCGCACTACTGAACACGCAACAGCCACCTGCGCACATACTGATACACATTCTGGCACACATTCCAGCGCACATCGTGTGACAGATCCCCTCATGCCTCCAACACAGATGTGGAAGTACACACATGACTTAATTACAGAAAATAGCTGAAAAGACCAGCTCAAACCAGCAATGATTTGCAAGCTGCTTTCGGCTAATTTATGTTCGTTAGTGCCAATTCTGGTCTAGGCGTGCTGTTGACCGCTTTTCCCAATCTACACTGCCGTGGCTGAATATACAGTCTGATGGCAGCATAAAGTCATGTTTTATCTGAGATTGCAGTCTGAATTAAATAACGATGAAATGCAAAAGAACACACATCTTTATAATTAACCGTGTGGGCTACACACAATAACACAATAAAACCAATACAGTCTGATTCACAAACAATCCAATTACTTCACTGATTGAACTTACTGACAACACCAACCATTTTTGCTATATTACATGATGAATATAGAATATTTATGAAGTGAATACTTTTATATGGAAGCTTGTTTCCATAGAATGAAAAATATAAAAGGTAATTGTGACTTTTTATATCACGATTCTGACTTTTTTTCTCACAATTGCGAGTATACTTCTTGCAATTCTGACTTAATATATTCAGAATTGCAAAATGGAAATTCAGAATTGCGTGATGTAAAGTCAGAATTGCGTGTTATAAAGTTGCAATTCTGAGTTATAAAGTCTTAAACTTTTCAAAGGGGAAAAAAGTTAGTGTTTTTCCCTTAGAATTGGCCTGATAAGTCGCAATTACGAGTTTATATCTCACAATTCTGAGAAAATATGTCAGAGTTTCGACATATAAACTCGCAATTGTATGTTATAAAGTAGAAATTGCGAGATATAAAGTCAGAATTGCGTGATATAGTCAGAATTGCGAGATGTAAACTTGCAATTGTAGAGAAAAAGTCAGAATTGTGAGATAAAAGTCGCACTTCTGTATTTTTTCTCAGAATTGCAACTTTATATCACCCAATTCTGACTTTATATCTCATAATTCTGACTTTATATCTCGCAATTCTGACTTTATAGCTCGCAATTTCTGACTTTATAGCTCGCAATTCTGACTTTATATCTCAATTCTGACTTTATAGCTCGCAATTCTGACTTTATATCTCAATTCTGACTATATAACTCGCAATTGCAACTTTGTATACTCGCAATTCTGACTTTATATCTCACAATTCTGACTTTATATTGCAATTCTCGATTTTATATCTTCGCAATTCTGACTTTATATCTCACAATTTCTGACTTTATATCTTGGAATTTTGATCTTTATAGTTTTGCAATTCTGACTTTATATCTCACAGTTTTGACTTTATATTTCTACAATTTTCCTACTTTATATTCGCACAGTTCTGACTTTATATCTCGCAATTCTGACTTTATATCTCGCAATTCTGACTTTTATATTCGGAATTCCTAACTTTATATCTTACAATTCTGTACTTTATATCTCACAGTTCTGACTTTATATCTTGGCTAATTTCCTGACTTTATAGCTTGCAATTCTGACTTTTATATCTCAATTTTGACTTTATAACTCGAATTGCGACTTTGTATTCTTGTAATTCTGACTTTATATCTACACAATTCTGAACTTTATATTCACTAATTCTCGACTTTATATATCGCAATTCTGACTCTTATATCTTACAATTCTGTACTTTATATTTCGGAATTTTCTGACTTTATATCTCGCAATTCCTGACTTTATATCTCTAGCAGTTCTGACTTTATATCTCGCAATTCTGACTTTATAGCTCGCAATTCTGACTTTATATCTCAATTTTTGACTTAATAACTCACAATTGCGACTTTGTATTTCGCAATTCTGACTTTATATCACACAATTCTGACTTTATAACACGCAATTGCAACTTTATATCTCGCAATTCTGACTTTATAACAAGCAATTGTGACTTTATATCACGCATTTCTGACTTTATATCTCACAATTCTGACTTTATAACTCGGTAATTGCGACTTTATATCACGCAGTTCTGACTTTCATCTCACAATTCTGAGAAATAAAGTCAGAATTGCGAGATATAAACCAGCAATTGTGAAATAAAAAGTCACAATTATTTATTTTATTATTTTATTCAGTGGCAGAAACATGCTTCCACACTTTCATTTACCAAAGAGGGAATGCATTTTTTTTAAATAAAAATAATTAAATTTTTTTTTTACTTTCTATTCATTCTGCATGAATCCTGTCAACATGCATCACAGTTTCCACAAAAACATTAGCAGCACAGCTTTGTTTTAGCATTGATAATAATCAGAAATGCAGCAAATCGGCATATTAATGATTTCTGAAGGATCATGTGACAGTCATGTGAAGACTGAAAATTCAGCTTTGATCACAGGAATGATTACAGTTTACAATATTACTAATAATTAATTGTAATAATATTTCCACTGTATTCTTGATAAAATATTTTATGCTTTTGAGAGCATAAAATACTTCTTTCAATGACAATTATTACCCCAAACTTTTGCACAGTCGTGTATGCAGTATACAGAATATATTTCAATGAAAAATTATTTAAAGGAGTAGTTCACTTAAAACAAAAAAAAAAAAAAACCTTTTGCTGATAATCCACCATGTCCTCCAAGATATCCACGTCTTTCTTCTTCAGTTGAAAAGAAATTAAGGTTTGTGATGAAAACATTCCAGGATTTTCTACACTTAATGGACTTCAATGGGAACCAAACGGTTTAAGGTCCAAATGAGAGTTTCAGTGCAAACTGCAAACTGTTCAAAGGGCTTTAAACGACAGAATTGCGATGCATAAGGGTCTTATCTCAGGACGCTTCGTGTCATGAAAAAAGATTTGTTCATTTTGATGAACGAGTCTGAACAGGAGAGTCACGAACATCACAGAACAGATTTTTTTAATGGCCGATTGTTTCGCTAGATAATACCCTTATTCATCGTCTGGTGTCCTTTAAAGCCCTTTGAAGCTGCACTGAAACTCTCATTTGGACCTTGAACCGTTTGGTTCCCATTGAAGTCCATTATATGGAGAAAATCCTGGAATGTTTTCATCAAAAACCTTAATTTCTTTTTGACTGAAGAAAGAAAGACATGGACATCTTGGATGACATGGGGGTGAGTAAATTATCAGCAAATGTTTTTTTTTTTGAAAAGTGAACTACTCCTTTAATTTTTTGTTCTCACATAGACCTTTGGAAAATGTTGCATTCAAAACAAATTCAAAACATATGTTGGTGACAAACCATGTGAGGGCTTTCAGCAGGCCTGTCAAATGTTCTTGCTTTTCTATAGAAAAGCAAGGAAAAGACCCTCATATGCATCCCTGCGATTCCCAGTCAATACACACGATCCATCCGCTCTGTCAGTACGACACAATCTGCCTTCCAGATCTCCCACAATTACATTCGCCTTTCAGCGGCATTGCTGACTATTATCCCTGCAGCCCGAGAGCGAATGACCCTCAACCACCGCTCAAGTCTATCTCGGCAGCCATCTCTAATCGTAATCACAGCTCCGCTCAATCAGAGGATTTCACACCGCGAGCTTCCTCTGGCCTCGTCAACATCACCAGTGACAGATCGCAGACACCTGGGCTTTCTTAATATTAATCAAACAGCTGGGAAATTACAGGGTCCGACCAGATGACGGTCTGTGCTCAAATGATCGTCGCACGGTGACATCACACAGCGCTATAGGTGTATGTGCCTGTGGCAAGGCCTTCATCTGAACAGATGGATACGCCACCACATCACAGGCTCTCGCTGCATGGAGAGATGCATGTGGTGAATGGAAAGAGAGAAACAAGAGATTTAAGAAGAGGCGCACATCCATACAAACATGCTCAAATGAAAAGAAAGGGTATTTTTCTAGACAGTAATGAGATAAAAGTGCATAAAAGTGCACCATTAATGTCAATTTCATCCATTAAAGTTCACCAGTAGTCAATCATCTTATCCCAAAATTACATCATGTTTTTGCCTTAAAATAGCTTGAATGTAACTCTACAACCTTGCCTCATTAAAGGGTTAGTTCACCCAAAAATGTATTTTGTCAGTATTTACTCTCCCTCATGTTGTTCCAACCCCATAAGACCTTCGTTCATCTTCAGAACACAAATTAAGATATTTTTGATGAAATCTGAGAGCTGGATCACTCCTGCACACTAGTCCATTGGCTTCTTGAGGGATTGAAACTTGCCGGCCTCAAAAAGTTACTAAAGGCATCGTTAAAATAGTCCAAGTGACGACAGTGGCTCAATCTTATTATCTTACTATTCATGTCCTTCTCTTTGCGCCTCTAGTCAGTTAAACTAGTGTAATTGCGTAGAGCTACGTCACGACGTACAACAACAGATCATACGCTGTTAAACTAGTAACCTGACTCAAGGTGTCTCAGACTCAAGCTGATTCTTGATATCTTTGAAACTGTTGCCGTGGCGACGCATCAAACTTTACCATTCTTTTAGGATGCATTCTTTTAGGGATTCGACACATTTGTCCATAAATCAAACACACGTGCATGGATTAATATGAAACTCGGTACACTCATAGATCACATCAGGCCAAACAACTTTCGTGCTCTAAGTTTTACGACAGTTCAAACGGAAGTCGGGAATTATGTTTTTTTTTTTAAATAAATGTCCTAGAAAAACATCAAATTACAACCCATGCTGTTACCAATCACCACCAAACTCGGTGTGCATGAAGTCAAGACATTGAGGATGCTAAATTCCGGACGGATTTGTGATATCTCGAACGGTTTGGCCGTGGCGGATTTTTTTGACTAAAAAAGGACACATAAAGTGTGTTATAACTTGGTTAGTTTTACTGACAGTTACAAAACTTGCCGTGTATATTGTTCTATTCAAGCCAAACAACTTTCTAATTAACAATAATAAGCTCAAACCCACAGAAAGTCAGATATTGTAGTTTGAATATGATCATGCTCTCTCTGAGCCTAGGCCTGTCTTTGCCTGTCACACAGTCTGTGTGTGTGTGTGTGTGTGTGATTTTGAGTCTCTTGACACACAGTCTGTGTGTGTGTGTGTGTGTGTGTGTAGGGGGAGGGGGCTTAACCATTTCACTGTCTGGCTGGCTAAAGTAAATACATTTCTTAAGCCTGGTATTTTTTAAATAAGTTTTTATTTTTATTTTTTTTATAAGTAAAGGCATATAACCCGTTTAATTGTAGTGCATTGACAATAGTTTTATATAATTAGTGTATTAATTAAATTAACTTGGTCCATAAATCAAAAAAGTAAGTAAATAAATCAAAAAGGAAGTGTGTTAAAACTTCTGCATACATTAACTGATCTTGATGAAACTTCAGCAGTGTGTTCGTTGTAAGAGGCCGATCACATGGATGTGACTATTGTGAGTCAAATATATAGCGCCACCAACTGGCAGCAGAAAGTGTTTCACTTTCAAAATGCTTTGAAATCGCACTCTTACTTTTACCCGATTTGTTTCAAACTTCATTTGTATAATGTAAACACACGCCAGATGAAGAGCTGTGAAAGCATTATTCAATATCTAAGATAATGTTGCCATAGCAACGCATCAAACTTTAACATTCCTTTTTTTTGATGATTTTGAGTCTCTTAGCGGCTTTTGGGGCCCTTAACGGGTTTGAAAACTCTTGAAACTTTGCACACAGGTCAGATCCCACAGCCATCAGAGCCGGGCTGAAGATGGTACCCGGGTGTGGCAAGGGGGCTAGACAGCGCCCCCTGGAACGGGGTCCAAAAACTTGGTCCATAAATCAAACACGCTTGCATGTAATAATATAAAACTCAGTACACATGTTGATCTCATCGTTTCATATATTCATATATTCTCCTCAAGCCGGACAACTTTCTAATTTACACTCATGAGCTAGGACCCACAGAAAGTCAGATATTTTGGTTTGAAAATGTTGAGTGTCTCTCTGAGCCTACACTTCTGTATGGCAAGCCCTTTTAACATTTAAAAGCTAAGTTTGACTATTCGTAATTAACATTGTAGATATCAACAACGTCTTTCTAGTCGTAATTACATTTTGGATAGTTTGTATTATCATTTAAGATATCTGTAACGTAATTGTGACTAGTCGAAACGACAGATAGAGTATGGCAAGCCGTTTTAACATTTAATCATTTTAACCTACTAGTCTCTATTTTCATGCTACTAGTACTTATTTTTAGATACTAGTATCTATTCCATTAAGTACTAGTACTTATTCATTAGCTACTAGTGCTTATTCTTTAGATACTAGTGCCTTTTCTTTAGATACTAGTGTTTATTCTTTAGGTACTAGTACCTTTTAAAGATACTAGTACTTATTCATTAGACACTAGTCCTTATTTATTAGATACTAGTACTTATTCATTAGATGCTAGTCCTTATTCATTACATACCAATGCTTATTAATTAGTTACTAGTACTTATTCATTAGATACTAGTACCTATTAAATAGATACTAGTACTTATTCATTAGACACTAGTACTTATTTCAATGGTGACTAGTAACTATTCTTTTGTTACTAGTCACATTTTTTCCATTGACTTCTATGGTGATCTGTCATTCAGATATCAACTATTCAGTTCTGGCTAGTATGTTAGTATGTATTCCAATTGTGGAATACATACTAGTATGTATTCCAAAGCAGGGGTTACGTTTTTGCACGTCGTGCAGAATAACCCTAAAGGCACCAAGGTGGCGGTGCCACCGGCTTTATATATATATATAAATATATATATATATATATATATATATATATATATATATATATATATATATATATATATATATAAATATAGCTGCGAGCAGCGATGGAGGGCCAAAGCCGGCGGTCCCGCCATCCCGGTGCCTTTAGGTAACTAAAGGCACCGGGGTGCGTGCCACCGGCTGGGCCCGCGTCGACTGCTCGCAGCAATATTTTTGTTGTTTTTTGCGCACAAAAAGTGTTCTTGTCGTTTGATAAAGTTAAGATTGAGCCACTGTAGTCACTTGGACTAGCCTGGCTAACGCCAGACCCAATTCTTCCTTTACCCCTTTTCCACCAAAAAAAAAGAGACTGGTTCGGAACTGGTGCTGGTTCAAAGTTGGTTTAGGAGTTGGTTCAACTTGCGAACCGCTTCAGAACCTGTTTGTTTTTCCACTGACTAGAGTGCCCAGGGAACAACGTCGTTACGTCACTGTTTACGTCCCCATACGTCTTAGCTAGAAACGCTTGCAAATACAACATTAATTTGGGATTATATCTAACTCGTGAAAAAACAATTCAAATATGTAAGTCTTTAAATCTTTCGTTTGATATGTATATTTGATAAGTTTTCTTTTTGCTTATAAAAAAAATTACAAAAAAAGAAACGCTTGCGTTAACTTCAAGCACAACAATTACAAAGGTGGACTCCATTGTGTTTCTGCAAATGTATCTCCTGGCTTTGCAATCCTTTATTGTGGTCAGAAAAGATGTTTAGAACACATCCAAACCCGCCACAGCCCCCGACGTAAGCATGACGTGGTAAAACAACGGTCTAGTCCAGCAAAGAGTTGGTGCCGCTTTGGAACCAGTTTTCCGTACCGAGAACCGGTTCTTTGGCTGTTGAAACATAAAGAGCTGGTTCGCGCAGGCACCGGCTCCGAACCGGCTCTCAAAATGCTTTGGTGGAAAAGGGGCTCTTGAGACTTGGGTCTGGGAACCACATGCACAGTTTCTCGTATTTGAGGCGTGGTTTATGAATGCCCAGAGCTGTATTATTGGGTGCTAAGAATGTCTATCAAATGCACATGTACGTAGCTCATAGCCAATCAGTGTCAATTAGAAAAACACAAATATTAAGTACAGTTTAACATAGATGTTGAAGTTGTTATTTGCATTGGAAATTGTTTGTGCTTGTACTTCACAAGTTAAAAAAAATAATAATTTAATGACTAAAGTGTCAACAACTTTAATCAGGTACATGTGCACAGCTGAAAGTTATCCTACTAAAGCGATACCGTTAGCTGTATTGATATTGAAAAGCAACACAACTTAGTGGCACTGTGACAACCACAGTAGGTAGTCTACAGGCATAATGGCCATATGATATTAATAAATACCACTTACCATTTATAAGTTAAATGGACTTTGTTGAAACGACGATGCCTAGCAGGTTGGCACTATACAACTCCGTGGCTAACATGTCTTGCCACTTTGCGCTCATCCAGGTTTCGGGACCGCCGAACAGAAGTTAGTCTCGACAATTCTTAATCACATTTTCTTTCTCGGGACACAGCTGAGCGGCAGATTTTGCAAGTTTGACCGCCTCCTGTACCTGGTCCTCCATTAGGGCAATTAATGGCGAGAAAACAATAACGACTGGGGTCTCGCGAAGTTTAACGCCAAAAGCGGCTCTTTTTCTAAATAAACTTGCATTCTAAACTACTTAAAAACAATACCTAAGGCTGCATCAAAAGCTTCACGTCTGCTGCCATGTTGAATCCATAAAATCTGGCCATGGTATCCAGACTGCCTTTCAGCGTGAATTAAATCGGCGCTGCGGTTAGGCAGTATGGGGAAACCCAGACTACACTTGGACTATTTCAACGATGTCTTTAATAACTTTTCAGAGGCCAGCAAGTCAATCCCTCAAGAAGCCTATGGACTAGTATGGAGGAGTGATCCAGCTCTCAGATTTCATCAAAAATATCTTAATTCGTGTTCTTGGAGACGAAGGTCTTCAGAGGTTGGAACAACATGAGGGAGAGTAAATACTGACAAAATTTTCATTTTTGGGTGAACTATTCCTTTAAGTATTCGCGGTTCAATGAATATGCAAATGAGCCCCGCCTTCACTCACTCGCTCAGCTCAGAGATCCACTCGTAGACGATCACACGTTGATCTGATTGGTTACAAGGTAGATTGTGACGTCAAAAACACCAACGATTTTAAACTGTCTTTGGTTCACTGCAGTTTTAACTTAAGGAGAAAATACTCAGGAATGGTTTGTCTTAAAACGTATTAAAAAGACCACATAGACATACAAACAACATTAAAAGCTTGATTTTCACCACAAGGGGACTTTTAATGAATCTTAAATGAGAACTGCATTAAGTCTGCTGAGCAACGAATGACACAAATACAAAGGGAAATGAGTGATCCTTCATTGTGGTGAAGACGCACACTCAGCAGTAAGAGTAATTGGCTATTCTTGAAGGTGGGCTTAGAGGTGGTGCTAGGTATCATGTAACAACGATGAATAAAGTGAGCAGAGAGACAGCACAGAGATAGTGATACTACCGAGAAGACTGCGAGAATAAAAACTACACCTGACCCGGAGCAAAGCAGGCTTTTACTGACACACTTTCCAGAGCATAAAGACAGAGCGATGAGAACCTCCTGAAAGACGGGGTAGATGACATCCTTCTGTGTTTGTAATTACGCGGCTCTGTCAGAGGTGACTGCATCACGAGCGAAGGTGGCGGCGAGGAGGAGAAAGAGGCGCGCTCTCAAACTGAGATGCCATCTGGGCCTGCGCTCTCCTCGGAATGATAATACTGCCCAGCCCTACAAAAAACCTGCTGCTTCCGCATGCACACACACATACACACCAGTGCTTGGATGCCCGTTGTGTGTGTGGATGAGACGCAAACAGCAAGAACAGTTCCGGATTCCTGCAGAATGAGACAGCTGAGCTGGATGGCTAAGATAAGACGTGAGAGACATGCTAGCAATTGAAAGAGGATGAATGCGACAAATGTGGAGGCTGAGACTACTTTTAATTGACTATGGCCAATCAAAAAGGGCCTGAGTGAAGGGAGGAGGGAGTATGACATCACATAAACAGAGAAAATTGTTAGTCGTTCATCAAAGCTTTGTTGGGAGAAATGTCAACAACAAAGTGATACGTGATTATTGCTCAAATCAGAGCAACCTTTGAACAATTAAAAAAATACTAAACCTTAATCATAGCATATACGCCACCACTTGCAACCCAACACAGTCTCATGAAGATGCGTATCTATACCATGAATGTCATTTCTTGTGGCATTTATCCGCCAAAAATGTGTTTTTTCTTGCATGCTTATGCTACGCACCTGGGGTAGGTTTAGGGGGAGGCGGGTGGGGAGTTTGTGCGCATTATACGGCAAAAAGTGCGTATCATATGCACGCGAAAAGCGCGTACCATATACATGCAAAAACTGTTTTTGGCATATAAATGCCACGAGAAATGACATTCGTGCTATAGAGGGAATGCATTGACGTCACTTTCCCGCCGGAACAACCCCCCTCAGCCTGACTGAGTGGCAAAAGATCTGCTGCGTGACTGGATTTAAAATGGGAAACTGCGAAAATGCGACTAAAACGAACAATTATATCAATTTAAACTAAATGTTGGACTCAATATAGTTTTCTTTACAACTTACTAAAGATCCAGTGATCCATGGATATTGACATGCAGCCAGAAATACGTGTTGCTGGACATTTATGTTTGCCTGATTTCGATGCTGGGAAATAAAAGCAATATAGACGGTAAACATAAGCAAATTTGCCTGTAAATGCTTTATATAAATACAATATAGGTAGGTCTAAATCCAGGTGATCACTTATATCAGTGTTATATATAGCCTATATATATCATCATATCGTCCAGCCATAAAACTTTATAGTTTTTTTTTTTTGGTCAGTGTTTATTAAGAAACAATATATACAAATATAAACATATATACAAAATATATGGGTATGGTTTTACAGCTAAATTCAGCATATTGACACAAAATGATAACTGCATATCCACCTTTCGCTGACTGGAGTCCAGTTGTTTCTGTGAATTGCAGTGATCCATTTGCTCCTCTTTCTATAGCAGTCTGTAAAAATATACCTCCAATTTTTTGTCAAATCTAGTTGTACAGTCAATCGCAAAGCTCTTTCCCACTTTATATGTGTTGTGTTTGTTTTTTGCGGCATTCACGCTGAACACATATACAGCCGCTCAGTCTTTTTGCCACTCACTGTGAGGAACTGCAGGCACGTGACCAGACGGTGACGTCACGCGCATACCCTCTATAGATACGAACTTTCATGAGATCGGGCTCTGCAACCCAGATTCAATGTAAATACTGTATGCGACTCTAGGTGAATATCAGCAAATCTCCCAAAACATTCCTATATGTGTGTAATTCAATGCAGGTTCCAGTTGAAATTAGCACTAGTGGCAGTAAAACACCAACATATATATATATATATGTATATATATATATATATATATATATATATATATATATATATACATATAAGCAGTTGCTTGCACAACACTATGTTGTGACCTCAAAACACATTTACCATAGTGCATGATTTGTAAATGAAATGTATTTTCACCAAATAGTTTTCATCAAATAGTTAGTTTTCTGGAATAGTAAATTTCACTGCACTTGTGATGTGGAGCGATCTAGTAAATACACAATTTATTGTAAAAACCTCTATAAAAGAGCTCTAATAAAAGACTTGCAGAAGCTAAAGTGACATGGCTGATTCAACGTAAGCATTTTAAATCTCACATTTGCTTTTGTCAACACTATTGGTTAGGTTTATAGTAGGGTTTAGTGTATGAGTCAGTGTATTTCAGGTTTTGCAGAAATGTAGCCAGTCACTTATGAACGTTGACCATTGACGTCTGAATGCACAATCTGAAAGAAGAAGTATTTTTCCAAGAATATTTTTGTGATGCTGTAAATAAACAGTGAGTCAGCAAGTTCGCAGTTGGAGAACTGCTAACTCAGTCCCACGCAACAGCTCATTCTGGCAAATATAGGTGGTTGCCAATCAAGGTTAAGCAGCATGGGTGTTGGAAGGAAGGTTGTGGGCTTCCTCTCTACCGCAACATGAACACGTTTGTGCTTAAAGGGATAGTTCACTTTGAAAATACATTTTTGGTATGTTTTAGCTTACCTCAAGGTTTCTGCAGTAGTTTCAATTTTGATATTCTTAGGTCAAACCGTTCTTGTCTGTCAGTCATATAATGGAGGTCTATGGTCACCACCTCAAAGAGCATGCACAGAGAAGTCCAAATTAAAGATGATTTAATGACTCGTAAATGTAAGTACACACTGATGGCCTAAGACACGAAACGAGCGGTTTGTGTGAGAAAACAGGATTTATTTTGTTTTTACCTCTTGTAACCACAGCCACAAAGCACCCGCACACTCTGATCACTTGCACATGATTATGGTTATAAGAGGTAAAAACAATATAAATACTGTTCGTTTTCTCACACAAACCACTCGGTTTCATGTCTTCGGCCATCAATGTGTACTTACATTTACGAGTCATTAAATCATGTTTAATCTGGACTTCTCTGTGCATGCTCTTTAAGGTGGTGACCATAGACCTGCATTATATGACTGACAGAAAAGAACGGTTTGACCTAAATACATCAAAATTGAAACCACTGCTGAAACAAATACACCTACATCTTGGATGCCCTTTTAGATAAGCTAAAACATACCAATAATTAATTTCAAAGTGAACTATCCCTTTAAGTGTGGGTGAGGCTGGAAATGCAACAAATGCAGTGGCGCAAACCCCTGCCATGAAAAGGAAGGAGGAGGGATACGCTCTGCGCATCACCGGCTCTGGCACAGACCCACTTCAATTAGCTCAGTGTGCTGTGGAAGAAGCAGACAGCAGTGCATCAGAGCGTCTGAACACACACCGTCTCTCCTGTGCAGGGAACACACGCTCTGCAAAGAAACACTTCACATGCAATGGCAAAAGGTTCATTTCTATTATGCAGTTCTACTGCACCTACTGAGCTCTGTAACTTTTAATGAATATGTTTGTGAGATAGTCTAAAAAAGCATTACTGTAAAAAGATAAACAAGACCTTGAGAAATATGACCTGGACATGCTCAGACAATAAAGTTTGATTAATTATAACTATTTGCACAATGATTGGTCAACCATGGTCACAAGTTCTGATGGTAATCGATGGAAACAGAACAGAAACAGAACCCCAGGAGGACCCCTAATTTAATGTTAAAATATTAATTAAAAATGATTGTGCTTGTTTTACACAATAAGGCAATATTCACAAGAAAAACATTTTTAGAAATGAAAAAATAGATATCCCCCAAAAAACCTGGAATGTGTTAAAAGCCCCCAGACAAATATGGCAACATCTGCTCAAACCTAAAACCAATTTATTTAAAATGAATCCCATTTTAACTTAATTTTGATATTGTGATAAAAGAATTGATTGAATTCTATGATGATTTACATTTTAAAATATATTGAGTTTCATCTGTTGTCCAATATACTAAGATAAAATCCCTAAAATCCAAACTGTAGCAGAAGCAGCATCTCGTTCCTGGACTTCGCACTGATACTTTATAATGAATTTGCATGTTCATATATTTCTGTGGTCTTGTCCCTTGTGTAAATGCCCTTGTGTGTTAAAAAACCTAGATCTGTCTACTTGCCCTGTTGTATGTAATGATTTCTGCCCTATTTAAAAGTGCAAGGCAGCACCTTCCTTTTCAGAACGCCACTGGTGCCATTTAAATAAACGTAGGGGGGAAGGGGTTTATCCCATCAGCCAGAGAAGCCAGCCCAAGGCCTCGGGGCAACTCCGGTGTGTGTGCTGTTTAGGCACATTTATAAAAGAGAAAGTATTTGTGTGGATGTGTGTGCTGCCTCAGGAGGTGCTGACACAGAGGAAATGATGGTTCTTAGTGGTGAATGCTACTAAGCTAATATGCAGCAGGAGTGAGATTCAGCTGGGCTCCATACTGAGGCCAGCATATGGCTACTCTGTCACACAAACATACGCCGCATGCCTCCAGGCTCTTTCACAGAACCACCAAATCCTAATAACTCCCAGCAAAATCATGCTGTACAACTAACCAAGCCCTTAAATGATCCCTCGAAATCCCACTGCACAACTAACTCAGCTCTTCAACAACGCCTCAAAACTCCACTACACAACTAACTCAATCTTCAACAAAGCCTCAAAGCTCCACTACACAACTAAGCTCAATCTTCAACAAAGCCTCAAAGCTCCACTACACAACTAACTCAATCTTCAACAAAGCCTCAAAGCTCCACTACACAACTAACTCAATCTTCAACAACACCTCAAAGCTCCACTACACAACTAACTCAATCTTCAATAACACCTCAAACTTATATATATAGTAACTCAGCCCTTCAACAACACCGTTAAAACTGAGCCCTTCATCAGTGCCTCAAGAACTAATTCAGCCCTCTCAAATTCCACTATATCTAACTCCAATAACACCTCAAAACTCTGTAACAGTAGGGTACGGTGCTTATGTCAAGTTCAGTGGGTTTGATTCTCAGGGAATGCATGATTAAATCTATAGCTTTAATGCAATGTAACTACTTTGGATAAAAGCATCTGCAAAATGCAAGTGGAAATGTTCTACACAACTATCTGGATCCTTTAATAACACTTTAAAATTTGTATTAAACAAGCAAAAACTCCCCTGAAGAACTAGACTCCTCGAAACCTTTGAAAATGACTCTACAATATCAAATTATCTCAACCATTCAACAATGTCTTAAAGCTCTCAGTAGACAGCTAACTCAATCTTCAACAATGCCTCATAACTCAATTTTCAACAACGCCTCGAAATTCCACTACACAACTACAATCAGTCTCCAACAACGCCTCAAAACTTCACTACACAACTACCTCAATCTTCAACAACGCCTCTAAACTCAATCTCCAACAACACCTCAAAATTCAACTACACAACTAACTCAATCTTCAACAACGCCTCAAAACTCCACTACCAAATCTAACTCAGCCTCAAACAACGCCTCGAAACTCCACTACACAACTAACTCAATCTTCACCAATGCCTCAAAACTCCACTACACAACTAACTCAGCCTCAAACAACGCCTCAAAACTCCACTACACAACTAACTCAATCTTCAACAACGCCTCAAAACTCCACTACACAACTAACTCAATCTTCAACAACGCCTCAAAACTCCACTACAAATCTAACTCAGCCTCAAACAACGCCTCAAAACTCCACTACACAACTAACTCAATCTTCACCAATGCCTCAAAACTCCACTACACAACTAACTCAGCCTCGAACAACGCCTCAAAACTCCACTACACAACTAACTCAATCTTCAACAACGCCTCAAAACTCCACTACACAACTAACTCAATCTTCAACAACGCCTCAAAACTCCACTACACAACTAACTCAATCTTCAACAACGCCTCAAAACTCCACTACACAACTAACTCAATCTTCAACAAAGCCTCAAAACTCCACTACAGAACTAACTCAATCTTCAACAAAGCCTCAAAACTCCACTACAAAACTAACTCAATCTTCAACAACGCCTCAAAACTGAATCTTCAACAATGCCTCAAAACTCCACTACACAACTAACTCAATCTTCAACAACGCCTCAAAACTCCACTACACAACTAACTCAATCTTCAACAAAGCCTCAAAACTCCACTACACAACTAACTCAATCTTCAACAACGCCTCAAAACTCCACTACACAACTACCTCAATCTTCAACAAAGCCTCAAAACTCCACTACAAAACTAACTCAATCTTCAAAAAAGCCTCAAAACTCCACTACAAAACTAACTCAATCTTTAACAACGCCTCAAAACTGAATCTTCAACAATGCCTCAAAACTCCACTACACAACTAACTCAATCTTCAACAATGCCTCAAAACTGAATCTTCAACAATACCTCAAAACTCCACTACACAACTAACTCAATCTTCAACAAAGCCTCAAATATCCACTACACAACTAACTTCAATCTTCACCAACGCCTCAAAACTCCACAACTAACTCAATCTTCAACAAAGCCTCAAAACTCCACTACACAACTAACTGAATCTTAACAAAGCCTCAAAACTCCACTACAAAACTAACTCAATCTTTAACAACGCCTCAAAACTGAATCTTCAACAATGCCTCAAAACTCCACTACACAACTAACTCAATCTTCAGCAATGCCTCAAAACTGAATCTTCAACAATGCCTCAAAACTCCACTACACAACTAACTCAATCTACATCAAAGCCTTAAATATCCACTACACAACTAACTCAATCTTCAACAAAGCCTCAAAACTCCACTACACAACTAACTCAATCTTCAACAAAGCCTCAAAACTCCACTACACAACTAACTGAGTATTACACAAGACAATAGTAAC
>JAQIUQ010006782.1:0-37118 GCA_030378365.1 Hybognathus amarus
ATACATATTGTCACTATCCACGAATATGTATTGTTGCATTTTTGTATTGCCGAGATATTGTGGCACGATATATTGTTACACCCCTAATACTAAATACACTAACTTTAATAATTTATCATTACAATTGCGATGAAATCTTGTGAAAGATTAAGATGGCCAAAAACTCTAATAGTATTCTCCAAAAAATGTTCAAATAACACAGAATTCACAGGAAAATAATGATATATTTCAGTGATGTGTGAATTTCCTCAGGAGAGTTTATAATAAACATTAATATAGTCAAACTATGTCTTTCTATACTTTTTGCCAACTCTGTGTGAGATTAGTTTAGAGAGTTTTAAAGTTTAGAGAGATCATATCATCGGCCCTGTGCTCTAACATATAACGTTAATAAAGTGTTTTGCATCATAATTTATTTTTTTTCATGCCCATTTTCAGCCTCTTTCTGACTTGTCCAATTAAACAGGCTGTTTCATACAGGCTGAGTTTTAAAGACTTCTATGTAAATATCCTTCTTCACATGTGAACTGAGTAACAGAGCTTCAGTCTTTATTTCCAAAATTTGATTAAATCGGCACATACACAGCATACAGTGCTCCGTTCCACTCGTTGCTGAACATGGCATTTCAACGAGTTTCATTCATTAATTAAAACTAGTCCCAGCAGTCGACCAAACATAAAACAAATGAAGTGATCTGTGACCTGGACAGTGATATTGGACACTGAGCCGAGGTATAAAGCCTTTGAATTAGACAGAATGAATTACAGTTCAGCAATCAAATGATAGATCGCTCAAATACATGTGGATTGTGTCTGAATGAGAGAGCTAGCCCAATGAACTCAATCTGACATGAGCCCAATGCCGTTTCAGTTTCACTTTAAATACATTTGTTTTAGCTGAACGTTTGTAAATTTAAAGGATTGTTTTTTTTTTTTTGTGGAGGGGAAAATAGTGGTGTTACATTAATATTAGGGGTGTAAGTGTTCACAAAATTCACGGTTTTTGGTCCCAGTCCGAGACACTTGTGTCACGGCTTCGGTACGTTTCAAATACAGCAAAAAGAAATGGCAGAGAAATTTCCTTGATTTAAATTTTTTAATTATATTTTTATTAAAACTAACATCATAAAGTATGATATTTTTTAACTTTGAGCAATGATGGAGCTATACTTGACTTTTCTTAGGAGCATTTAAAACAAAACAGCTCTTTGGACAAAATGAAATGTAGGCTAATATTGTAGTAGTTATAAACAAAGGTTTATTTTAGTTTAGATTAACATTTGAGGGAAGCAATTGTATTAATAATGCAATTTAAAGCCTTTTGCAATTTAAAGCAAACGTTATAATAATGTACAAAATACAACAGACGTGATGTTACTTGAAAGCATTATGCCTACTATTCCTGCCAAACGTTACAGATAGTCGTGTTATACAGTAAATCCTTGGTGATGTTGCTGATCTGTGGACACTGGATAGTTCATTCATGGCACAATGTTTCTTCCTGGTTTCCACATCAGGGCTGGTTTAATCCGTTAATAACGGAGAAATGTGAATGTTTCTCACTAGATCTCGCAGCGATGTTATTACTTCAGTGGCGAATTCAAATGTTTTCTTTACTGGATTTAGTCTGTGTAGTAACAGTGCTGATCAAGATTCGGCTTGCGCTGCATTGGTCCAAACTGATAAACGGTTCGTGATCCAGACAACCACACAATACACGAGTCAGCTCAGGTTCGTTCCGCTTACATTACATTTGCCATTTGATGTTGGACAATGTTGTGGTCACGCCAGCGCCTCTTACATTATGAACGCGGCAACAGCGCTCGACTGCGTGACACACATACATTTGAGAACGAAACGATTGCAGTTCGCAGGACAAATGAACTCGAACGAACCGTTTCGGCTTCAAAATGCGCAACTCTTGGAATTACGAGACTGTGAAAGCCCTTCGTGCTCGAACGGTTTCAATACGAATACGGTGTATCGTTACACCCCTAATTAATATACATTATATACAATAATTACTTTTTTTGCCATTACAAAGTTAACGGGTGATTTTTGAGTTTTATTATTTTCTTTAAGGGATACTTCAGGATTTGAGCATTTTAAGCTTGTGTACCAGTACAAAACATGTAGTATTTTCGAATTACCATGCTTTCCACCCTCATATCCCCCTGAGACGAGAAGATTTGTGTATTTTTTTGTCTGAAGAAAATCCCCCAATGACGAAAAAATCTCAATCATTTTGCTTCATCTGAGGATTTTTTGGGATAGGCTAAAGACTTCAGTCAGTAGTAGGGTCTGTCCGAATGGTCTCAATCGGTAATCATGCCACTGGCCTTGCGCCGTTCTCCCGCGGCCTCACTCCGTCCCGCTCGCCACAGTAAACATGACTCGCGCCGTTCTCCCGCGGCCCCCACTCGTCCCGCTCCGCCACAGAAACATGACTCGCGCCGTTCCCCCGCGGCCCTCACTCCGTCCGCTCGCCACAGTAAACATGACTCGCGCCGTTCTCCCGCGGCCCTCACTCCGTCCGCCGCCACAGTAAACATGACTCGCGCCGTTCTCCCGCGGCCCTCACTCCGTCCGCTCGCCACAGTAAACATGACTCGCGCCGTTCTCCCGCGGCCCTCACTCCGCCCGCTCGCCACAGTAAACATGACTCGCGTCGTCTCCCGCGGCCCTCACTCCGTCCGCTCGCCACAGTAAACATGACTCGCGCCGTTCTCCCGCGGCCCTCACTCGTCCCGCTCGCCACAGTAAACATGACTCGCGCCGTTCTCCCGCGGCCCTCACTCGTCCCGCTCCGCCACAGTAAACATGACTCGCGCCGTCTCCCGCGGCCCTCACTCGTCCGCTCGCCACAGTAAACATGACTCGCGCCGTCTCCCGCGGCCCTCACTCGTCCCGCTCGCCACAGTAAACATGACTCGCGCCGTTCTCCCGCGGCCCTCACTCCGTCCGCTCGCCACAGTAAACATGACTCGCGCCGTTCTCCCGCGGCCCTCACTCCGTCCCGCTCGCCACAGTAAACATGACTCGCGCCGTTCTCCGCGGCCCTCACTCGTCCTGCTCGCCACAGTAAACATGACTCGCGCCGTTCTCCGCGGCCCTCACTCGTCCCGCTCGCCACAGTAAACATGACTCGCGCCGTTCTCCCGCGGCCCTCACTCGTCCCGCTCGCCACAGTAAACATGACTCGCGCCGTTCTCCCGCGGCCCTCACTCGTCCTGCTCGCCACAGTAAACATGACTCGCGCCGTTCTCCCGCGGCCCTCACTCCGTTCCGCTCACCACAGTAAACATGACTCGCGCCGTTCTCCCGCGGCCCTCACTCGTCCCACTCGCCACAGTAAACATGATTAATGGCGACTGTAGAACGCAAAAGCCCAATCCCGGACATTTTGGGCGATCTCGAACACATTTTCGGGCAGACTCATCACTGAGACTCACTAGTAGCCTAGACTTGTTGTTTAACTACTGTGCTCTGTTACTGGTAGGCGTGGCCTCCTAGGGCAGCAAAAAAATGCATTCTGGGAGTTGTTGCCTTTCATCCACATTCTCAGTTTTCCGGCTTCTCTCAGTCTACAGTAGAAAGCTCCAGATTCAAAAATAATTTCACATTTCTTCTACATAAATGACCATTTTTAAATACACATTCATCTTTCCAGAGGTTAAATATCCCTTTAATGAGATTATATTACCTCCTTTTCTTGATATTCACATGATGATGTTATCTTCAGCCGCCACATTTATCCACGTACGATCATTCGTACGACGGGATTGGCAGCAAACGAATGATTCATGAATCACACGTGAACCCTAAGAGGATTTCTGCACTCGTTTCTTTGTAGATTGATAAATGAGGCCCAAACTGTTTAAACTACTACCATGGTTATGCATGAACAATCACTTTAATATGCATGCAAAATGCGAGAAGGAGACCCAGAAATAAAACACTGTCACACACACACACACATGCAGGTCTGTTCAGTGATGCTGCAAGAGGATGAAGTGATTGTGACAGCACTAATAACAGTAATTGCCAGCGGGTCCAACACTGCAGCTGAGTCTCTCTGACAGACCCAGTCAGAACAAAGACGACGGCAACATCAGCAAGACAACACGCTTCTTAGTAGCATTGAGTCCCAGAGCCCTGGCCTCTTCTACTATTCATTTAGTGTACACTACTTTCCTTGAATCTCATGGCTTTCTATTAAAGGATGAAATTAGAGATTTTTTGTTTATTTGTATACATCTATTAATAATTGAATAATATATATTTTTACATTTAAATGATATTTGCCATCATTCAAGTTCAAGTTACAAGTACTACAACAATTCATTAACACTTAAAGGAGTAGTTCACTTTAAAAGAAACTTTTGCTGATAATTTACTCATCCCCATGTCATCCAAGATGCCTGTCATTGTTTCTTCATGAGCGTTCATAGCTCTCCTCATTCAAACTCGTTCATCTAAATGAACAAATCTTTTCACAGTTCAACTTCGTTCATTTTGCTCGTTAAATGAACCAAATGACACGAAATGATTCGTTCATTTTCGATGAAGTTCGAGTTTGAACAGAAAGTAGTTATGAAAACACATATTACTGTACAGAGCAAAGGGGACATTTGAGCTTATAAAAATTAATTCGCATCCAAAATAAAAGTTTGTGTTTCCATAATAATATTTGGGGGCACTGTGTATAAGTATTTATATATATAAATACACACACAGGCTTGTATATATTTAAGAAATATTTTCATGTATATACTGTATATAGATTTTTATATAATTTATATTATGTATAAATATAAATATTTTATATATAAATAATATTTTTTTTCTTAAATATACATGCATGTGTGTGTGTGTGTATATATATATATATATATATATATATATATATACATATATGTATATATATATACACATATATATATATATATATATATGTATATATATATATATATATATATATATATATATATATATATATATATATATATATATGTATATATATATATATATATATATATATATATATATATATATATATATATATATATATATATATATATAATATATATATATATATATATATATATATATATATATATATATATATATATATATATATATATATATATATATATATATATATATAGATTATATACACTGTCACATCATACAGTGTATTATGTAAACACAAACCTTTATTTTGGATGCCATTAATCGTGATTAATCGTTTGAGCAGCCTAATATATATATATATATATACATAAATTCTGAGTTTTGGTCACTTTGTGATCAGTTCAGATTAGTGTTAGACAACAATCCATATATATATATATATATATATATAATATATACATAAAAAAATAAGATACAACAATAGTGTTCTATTACTGTAGTAGTAGTAAACTTTGTTATTTATTTTATTAAATAAATGACTCGTTTCGCTGATAAGACCCTTATTTCATCGTCTGAAATCGTTTAAAGCCCTTTGAACAGTTTGCACTGAAACTGTCTTTTGGACCTTGAACTGTTTGGTTCCCTTTGAAGTCCTTTATATGGAGAAAAATCCTGGAATGTTTTCATCAAAAACCTTAAGTTTCTTTTTGACTGAAGAAAGAAAGACATGGACATCTTGGATGACATGGGGGTGAGTAAATTATCAGCAAAAGTTTTTTTTTTTAAAAGTGAACTACTCATTTGAATATAATTCCTTTTAATTATTATTATTTTTTTTAAATCATTTACTACTCTACACCGCAGAATTTTATATTGGTCATTTGGTCATTTATTCAGTTATTGACCATAGAATGAAAATGATATGTATCGGTTTTGTATTTTTTTTTTTTTTACTGTACTCTAAATTCATACACAAGACAAATACAATCAAATGCTTTTTAAATGCTAAGAAATTATTTGTAACAAGTAATATCCACTTGGAAGCTGTGAAGTGTGTGTGTGTGTGTGCGTGTGGTCCTGGTAAACCCCACATTATGGGGAGAAAATCCACATCCCCACAAAGATGGCAATCTCTGATATCCTTGTCCTTGTGGGGATGTTTTTTGGTCGCCATGAGGAAAACTTAGAAATCCCACTAAGGGATGTTTTCTGAAAATGTAAACATGCAGCTCATTTTCTGTGATGGGTAGGGTTAGTATTAGGGGAGAGAATATACAGTTTGTACAGTATAAAAATCATTATGTCTATAGGAGAGTCCCACAAACTACATATACCCAAGTAGGTGTGTGTGTGTGACTGTTAATAACTTGTTTAGTCGTCTCTGCTTAAACAGCGGGGCAGTTAGTTGAAGGTGAGAGCTGAATGTCAGCTAATGAGTGCTGTTTTGCCACTTGTCTCTTTCCTTTACATCAAAGTTGTGCTCAAGGAGAAGGTTAGACATAAAAAGACTAACTAAATTATATTTAAAGGCCATCCACAATTAGATTTTTTTTTTACATTGGGAAACGCTCAAGGTATCTCATGAGATTAAGCTGTTGAAAGCTGCTGTTGCAACAAGTGTGAGTCCATGAACTACAGAGAAAATCTCCTCAACATTAATAATGATGCTTATAGACATGAACTGCCTGTGGAATTACTATTCAAATATATCTCTGCCGTACCTGGAGAAAGCTATTCAATGACAAAAATGTCACAAGAATGCATACAGTAGCAAATTACCCTTCACTGGAGACTATCCTGAGCTTTGACGGGAAACTCAAAGCTTTTAAGAGCTCTCCAAAAGGAATTGGGTGCTGGAAATACTTGAACTAGAACACTTGCAATTAACATGTTGCTGGGAAAATAGTGTAATTGGAATTGACGGCTAGTGAATCTCTGAAAGAGATCCTTAAACAGTTACCTTATATGAGGTATCACATCAGTAACACAAACAAGTGAGACACATCACTGAAGTTTAACACTCAGCGGATGTGTAGATTGTCATGAATGGCAAGTGTTTTGTTTCTGGAGAAATCTGCAGCGTTCTGTGGAGGATGAAGATTCATATGAATTATTGGCTTAATTACATGCAACTGATTAGATTATTCCTGTCTCAAGAAAATATCCTTGTCCTTCTGTCATGATTCTCACACATACATACGCAGAAACGCAGCTTAAGGTAAATTAATAGCATGCAGCTAAAATGAGTGTTATATATTGATAGATAATAGATGATAGATGATATATGTAAGCAATAAGTTATCGAGAGGCTGCTATCGTTAAATAAGTAACAGCTGAAGGGCGTTGTTAGGCACCAACACTTAAGCGGAGGCTGTATCCCCTTCAGCTGTTACTTATTTCACGATACAGCACTTGCCTCGAGTATCTTATTGCTTTTATAAAACGGTTGCCACACAATATTAAAGTAAAAAACAATATAAGTGCAACTTTCTTGAAGTAAAATCACTAAAAGCTTACCTTCCGCTGGAAAAAATAGTCCCCGAAGTGTGAACAGCAACAACGTTCCGAATGTGTAAAATGCATGAAAGCTCAAATGAAAACAACATAGAACCGCAGTGTTGCGCAGCGATCAATAGAACCGCTGGGGTGAAGCGGCTCGTAGGCGGGTTTATCGTGACAATACAAGCACAGCTCCTGACCGATCAGAATCAAGGATTTCAACTGATCCCTTGCTTTATAAATATATATATATATATATATGTGTGTGTGTGTGTGTGTGTGTGTGTATCATTAGAATCAAATTAAATTAATTAATCAAATTATTCCTTAAAAGTTAACCATTTAAAATGAGTAAAATTTACACCAAAAAAATTTACGAAAATAACAGATATAAGAGAACACGTCTAAAGATTAATTAAGTACTCTTTATTTTATATTGCCAACATTGAAGACGGCCTGATGTCAATAAGCAGAATCACTGAAGAAAGAAACCGCTCGGTTACTAGTGTAACCCCCGCCCCTGAGTAGGGAACGGAGACGTCACGTCAGAAGTGACGGAGATTGGGGGTTTCCGCATAGAAGCCAAATCCTCTTCCGAGTATTTAACAACGAGCCAATGGCATGCCGAATGCCTTGGGGCTGCGGAATTTGCATAGCGTACTCCGCCCCACCCTGTGGGTATAAAAAGGAGGAAGTAACGCACACCGCAAGATGTCTTCGCTGAGGAGCCAAGACTGAACTAGGCGTCTACCCAGCGGTACAGCAGAAGTGGCAAGGAGCACGTAACGTCTCCGTTTCTCTACTCAGAGGAACGAGGGTTACACTAGTAACCGAGACGTTCCCTGATCGGAGTCACTTCGAAGTTACGCTGAGAAGTGACGGAGATTGGGGGTCAGTGCCATCACGCCAACTTCAAGCTGTCTTCCAGTGCCCTGCGAAAGACTGGACTCCTGCAAAATGACATAACCAGGAGCTCCTTCTTTAACACAGGAATACCAAGGTACACTGGGAAGCATATCCCTGGGAGGAACATGCTACCAATGCCTACCGAAGGAGGACTTATGAACGCATGTGGCCACATAGGGACTACACATGGGGATCACTGGAGCGCCAACCGCAGGTGGCAAGAACTTAGCTCCAGGGGTGGCAGATGGCTTGCCAAGGGAAGACACATGCTCAGAGAGGCTTACAGTGGATAATACACATGAGACAGTTACCGTAGGGAACCGTGCACATGGATGCACCTAGCCGGCACCATAGCAACACGCAGTGGTGCCCGCATCATGAGTGCTGGAGGACTCAGGGCTTCATGGAAGACTCAACTGAGAAATAACGCACTTATCCAGTCAGAGAGTGGAATGGCGAGCAAGCGAAGACACTAAGCGGGTCCAGTACTGGCGGAAGCGAGTACGTGGAGAGGACACCGGCTCAATCCGCAGATTATAAAATCTGGCGAAGGTGTTAGGTGTCGCCCAGCCTGCAGCTCTGCAGATGTCTGTTAGCGAGGCGCCATGCGCTGAGAGCCCAAGAGGAAGCCACACTCCGAGTGGGAGTGGGCCGTCACACCAAGGGGGCACGGTCGGCCTTGCTGCTGGTAAGACAAAACAATGGCATCCACTAACCAGTGGGACAGCCGTTGCTTTGAGAGAGCCCTTCCCTTCTGGCTCCCCCCATGACAGACAAAGAGCTGTTCTGAGGTCCTGAAACACTGCGTTCTGTCAACGTAAGTGCGGAGAGCACGTACTGGACAGAGCAGTGTCAAGGCTGGGTCTGCCTCCTCCAGGGGCAGCGCTTGCAGGGTCACCACCTGGTCCCGGAAGGGAGTGGTGGGAACCTTGGGCACATATCCCGGCCGGGGTCTCAAGACTACGTGAGAGTAAGCCGGCCCGAACTCCAGGCACGCTTCGTCAACGGAAAATGCCTGCAGGTCCCCTACCCCTCTTGATGGAGGCCAGTGCAACCAGGAGTGCTGTCTTCATAGACAGAAACTTTAACTCTACCGATTGCAAAGGCTCAAAGGGAGGCCTCTGCAGAGCACTTAGAACTACTGCGAGGTCCCAAGAGGGAACGAGGGGAGAGCGAGGCGGATTCAGTCGCCTCGCTCCCTCAGGAACCTGATGACCAGGTCGTGCTTGCCGAGGGACTTACCTTCCACTGCAACATGAGAGGCGGCAATGGCCGCGACGTAAACTTTAAGGGTGGAGGGCGACAGCCTACGCTCCAACCCTTCCTGCAGGAACGACAGCACGAGCTCTGATCGGACATATCCGGGGGTCTTCTCGCGAGAAGAGCACCAATTGACGAAGAGGTTCCACTTCAACGCATAGAGGCGTCTGGTAGATGACGCCCTAGCGGAAGTGATGGTTGCCGCCACCGCAGGTGGCAGCGAACTCAGCTGCCTCCGTCCGTCCAGGAGCCACACGTGCAGCCTCCACAGATCGGGACGAGGGTGCCACAGAGTGCCCCGTCTCTGAGTGAGTAAGTCTTGCCTCAGAGGGATAGGCCAAGGAGGTGCTGTCGCGAGGAGCATGAGTTCGGAGAACCACGTCTTGGTGGGCCAATAAGGGGCTACCAGCAAGACCTGCTCCTCGTCCTCCTTGATCTTGCACAACACCCGTGCAAGGAGGCTCACTGGGGGAAACGCGTGATCCTGCGTGGGCCCCGCGGCCAGCTGTGCGCCAGCGCATCTGTGCCGAGCGTGCCCTCGGACAGGGAATAAAACTGGGCGCAGTGGGATGAGTCCCGAGAGGCGAACAGGTCTCATCTGTGCCTCCCCGAACTGGTCCCAACTGAGCTGGACCGTCTGGGGATGGAGTCTCCATTCGCCGGAGATAGGGCGGACCCGTGACAGCTCGTCGGCTGCTAGGTTCCGGACTCCTGGAATGTACACAGCACGAAGGGACCTCAGGTGCTTCTGACTCCATATCAAGAGGTGGCGGGCGAGCTGCGACATCCGGCGTGAGCGTAGACCACCCTGGTGGTTGATGTACGCCACTGTAGCGGTATTGTCTGAACGGACAAGTACGTGTTGACCCCTGAGCAGTGCTCGGAAGCGGTGCAGGGCCAGGCGTACTGCCAACAGCTCGAGGCAATTGATGTGCATGAGGCGCTGGGGTCCTGTCCAGGACCCCGCGGCTGCATGCCCATTGCACATGGCACCCCATCCCGTGGTAGACGCATCCGTGGAGACAACAAGATGCCTGGAAACTCGCTGAAGCGGAACACCAGTCCGTAAGAAGCTGAGGTTCGACCACGGGAAGAAGGTTCGGCGGCACGCTGGAGTCACTGGAACTCGGAGCGAGCCGCGATGCCATGCCCACCTCGGGACTCGATCGCGAAGCCACAGCTGAAGCGGTCTCATATGAAGCAGTCCGAGCGGCGTAGTCGCGGCTGCGGATGCCATATGCCCCAGGAGCCTCTGAAAGTTTCAGTGGGACCGCACTCTTGCCCTCGAACTGTCGAAGACAAGTCAGCAGTGAGTGTGCGCGCTCGCTCGGAAGCTGCGCGGACATGGCGACCGAGTCTATCTCCACACCGAGAAAAGAGATCCTCTGCACGGGGCAAAGTTTGCTCTTCTCCCGGTCTGACCCCGAAGGCCCAGACGGGCTAGGTGCCGGAGCACCAGGTCTCTGTGTTCGCAAAGCCGCTCTCGAGAGTGTGCTAGAAGTAGCCAGTCGTCGAGGAATTCAGGATGCGAACCCCGGGTTCGCGAAGGGGAACAAGGGCTGCCTCGACGATCTTCGTGAAGACGTGAGGGGACAGAGCTAACCCCGAATGGGAGAACTGCGTATTGATATGCCTGGCCTTCGAGCAAATCCGAAGAAACGGTCTGTGTCGAGGCAATATGGAGACATGGAAGTACGCGTCCTTCAGGTCGATCGCTGCAAACCAATCCTGTGGCCGCGACGCATTCGAAATGCATTTGGGCGTGAGCATCTTGAACGGCCTCCGATGAGGAGTGCGGTTCAAGACGCGCAGATCCAGGATCGGTCGTAACCCACCGGCTCTTTTTGGGGACGATGAAGTAAGGGCTGTAGAAGCCGGACCTCATCTCGGCTGGAGGGACCGTCTCGATTGCACCCTTCGCCAGCAGGGTCGCAATCTCCGCTCTCATGACCGGGGCGTAGCCACCGACCAAGGTCGAGCGAACTCCCCTGAAACGGGGAGGAGACCATGCGAACTGAATCGCATAGCCGAATCTGATCGTTCTGATGACCCAGCGGGACAGGCCGGGGAGCTCTAGTCAGGCTCCTAGGAACTGAACCAGCGGGGTCATGCGAGTTACAGATGTCCCCCGGAGGGGCAGCGAGGCAGAGCGACAGGCATGCGCCCAGGGGTTATCCCGAGCGGGTGCGTAGTCGAGTCTGCTCCTCGACAGTCGAGACCAGGGAAGGACCAGCGTTCCACGGGGGTACCCCAGTGCACCCTACACTGGCGGCCTCTATCGAGGGCAGAGAAGGCGGAAGAGGCCACTGAACAGTCGTGAAAGTCAAAGGAGACTTCCACGGTGTCATAGCCTCTTCATGCGCATCCGGGTAGAAAGGATTTGGGTACGCCACCCCAAAACCAATCATTAGCCAAGAGTGCTTGGGACATGGCAGAATTTTCCACACAAACCCAACACTCGTGGTAGCCCGGGAAGCATAGCTGTGAACTCTGAATGTAACTCGCTATGCCAGCACATCCGTTTTATGACAGCGGCACAGACGAGTCAGATCCAAAGAACTCCAGCTCACCTTGTGATGCGGCGATAAACATGATTTCATCAACTGGGGGACCAAATGAGAACGCGGGCTCTTTTATTTAAATTATATATATAATATATACATATATATATATATGCAACCGCGCACTCACTCGGGACCACGTGGGTTGCAACCGTGAAAGACGGGGTGTGGACTCGAGGAATTTTCGTCGGTTAAATTCCACACCTGATGTCTCACAATCCATTGCGATGGTGACGTTCCCAGAACGTGACACACCCACGAGCGCCGTCTGAGCGTGATCAAAGCCCAAACACGTCAAACAGCGCTCGCGCCCATCAGCTGAATCTATCAGAATACCGCACTCAGAAATACACGGGCAGATCGTCTTTAGAAAGACGCGTCTTTAGAAAGACGTGCCGCGTGCACACTCTTTTAGTGAGAGGAGAAACTCCGTGGATGTTGAAGCGACCAGGGAGAGACACACACACTGGCAGACCACTGCTCAGATCGCAGGCAATGTGAAACTCGCTGGATACCGCCGTCACACCAACACCAGAGAGATCGCTCGTCTCGAAGAGGTGAGTCACAGTAGTAGACTCAGATGTGTGGCTTGTGGAGTGAAGAATGCTCTTGGCTCCGAAGCGAAAACATACTGCGGTTGCGTTACTTCCTCCTTTTTATACCCACAGGGTGGGGCGGAGTACGCTATGCAAATTCCGCAGCCCCAAGGCATTCGCATGCCATTGGCTCGTTGTTAAATACTCGAAGAGGATTGGCTTTCTATGCGCAACCTCCAATCTCCGTCACTTCTGACGTAACTCGAAGTGACTACGACAGGGAACCGGTAATTATAAAACAAACCTAAAACAAACACCGATCATCATAATGGTGACTTCAATTTATGTTTTTGTCGGTTGTTGTTGTAAGTTTTACTCATTTTAAATTGTTAACTTTTAAGGAATTAATTAGATTAATTATTACTCAATTCTGAATTCTGTTAAATTTAATTAATAATATTGCTTGAACTCTGTTGCCACAATTCTTTTGGATAAGACAAAACATATTCATTTTTACAGTGTATATATATATGTATATATATTCTGAGTTTTGGTCACTTTGTGATCAGTTCAGATTAGTGATAGACACACTCTAAAAAATGCTGGGTTGTTTTAACCCAACTTTGGGTCAAATATGGACTAACCCAGCCGTTGGGTTAAATTTTTACATTACATTTTAACCCAACATTTGGGTTTGTCCATATTTGACCCAAAATTGGGTTAAAACAACCCAGCATTTTTTAGAGTGCAACAATCTATTTTTTATTTTTTATTTCTTAAAATGCAAATAGTGTTCTATTACTGTAGTTGAGTCAGTTTGTAGTCATAATTATTCTAGTAACATTAAATTCTATAAACTAAAAATTGCTGGGTTGTTTTAACCTAATTTATGTCAAATATGGGCAAACCCAAATGTTGGATTACAAATAGCCTATAATTAAAAAATGTAACTAGCAATCAACAGCAATATATTACAACAACAGTTTAATCAAGTAATTTTTTTAACTATTTATGCTCACCAAGGCTCTGAAGCACAAAACAGTAATATTGTTGAATATTATTATACTTGAAAATAAGTGTTTTCAATGTGAACATATAGTAACCTGTAATTTATTCCTGTGATCAGAGCTGAATTTTAAGCATCATTAATGCAGTCTTCAGTGTCACATGATCCTTCACAAATCACTCTAATCGCTTCCTCGTATTAACTCGTATTGAAAACGTATTATTATCAGTGTTGAAAGAATAATATTTTTGTAGAAACTGTTACAGCATTTTCTTCAAACAGGTCTTTACTGTCACTTTTTGTCTATTTAATGCATCCTGGCTGAATAAAAGTATTAATTTTGAATCAGCGAAAAATCGAATATACCACAAACTTTTAAACGGTAACGTATATGGTAACCAACATTAACCACAGATTATTATTTTCAATAAGTTACTGCATTAAGGGATAGATCACTTTGAAATACATTTTTGGTATGTTTTAACTTACCTCAAGGGCATGTGTAGGTGTCTTTGTTTCCACAGTATTTTCAATTTTGACATTTTTAGGTCAAACAGTTTTTGTCTGTCAGTCAATGCAGGTCTATGGTCACCACCTCAAGAGCATAAACAGAGTCTAAATTACTGTTCGTTTTCTCACACAAACCGCTTGTTTCGCGTCTTAGGCCATCAATGTGTACTTACATTTACGAGTCATTAAATCATGTTCTAATCGGGACTTCTCTGTGCATGCTCTTTGAGGTGGTGACCATAGACCTGCATTATATGACTGACAGACAAGAACTGGTTTGACCTAAAAATATAAAAATTGAAACTACTGCAGACAACAAAGACACCTACATCTTGGATGCCCTTGAGGTGAGCTAAAAACATACCAATAATTAATTTCAAAGTGAATGATCCCTTTAAGCAATGTGAACACCGAGGACATTGATGTGAAGTTTTACACTAGACTAAAGATGTGTGTGAGCGACAGATGCAAGGAAGGTAGGAGGTAAAGAGATCATGAGAAACAAAGGACACAGGCCTGAGATTTTCGCTGTCTCCTGAAGCAGCTTGAGACTGCAGAACCTTTAAACACACATGTGAATGTTCTGCACAAGAGCTTCAATTGACCCCGTCAACGTCTGAACGGGTCGGACTATCAGAACGGGGCCATCAGCGGTCCGCACACACACACACACAGCCGAGATCCGATACGCGGGACGACCAGCTGCGTCTCTGACAGGATGCAGAGCCGATCCAGATGTGCATGAAGCGATCGACGTGAGCAACTGGTGCTTTTCACAAAGCACTTGTTTTATTTTCCTCCCTGATCCTCCTCGCGGTCACACGGGATGGGCTCGGATAACTATCCGCTTCCAGCACTTGTCCAAAATATGGGTCCTGCCCAATCTCATGGAAACACAAACGCGCCTCCAGATCAGATACATATGTGAGACGGACAAGCGTGTGATCGCGCACATCTGTGTAAAAGCTCAGGCGTACTGTGTGCTTTGCTCCCAAAAATGCCAATAATCCCAATGATAATAAACTGAGTGTTTGTGTTCGAATGAACATGTGTGTTTGCTCAAGTGTTAATGATGGACAGTGAATGTGACCCCGTGCGTCCAGCCCGTCCCGCTGACCCCAGCGTGTCTCACATTGACTGGGAGAGAGGAGCCCTGGCAGGGCCACAGGATCCGGCCCCCACTCATCCAGGGCCAAGGACAATGTTTGAACACCTGCCCGCGGCTCTCCGGAGCGAGGGAGGGCTTGTTATTCCCCGCGAAGTCTCTCGGTTGGGCAGTGCGGACTGGACGGGGCCAGTCTACTCCGAGCAAACCCTTCGGACCGCGCAAAACTCGTCCCCTCGCGCCGCTGTGTGACAGACGTCAAGCCGCAGTTGCTGACTGAGGGAATTTGAGCGCATGGTAAAAGTGAAAGATATGCTTAAACATGATGTGTGAAGATTGTGCAAAAAATCTGCCAATCAGATTCCTCCATCTGGTGTGATTGTTCATGCGTCGTCCAGGGTCCAAAATTAACATTCTCCAATTGACAGTGTAATGTTATATAGTTACAATTTTAAGAATGATGACCAAAAGAAGTCAAAGAAATTTTGGTAATGCTTCCTTTACAGTACAGTGCTTCCAGTGCGGTACTTACCTAGAAAGTACTGCTAATATAAGGTAAGTACATGGAACAGGGGTAGGTTTAGGGGAAGGTTTAGGGTTAGTACTAGTTATTACCCAGTAATTGTAGTTACTAAAATAAGTACATAGTATTTCACATGGGTAAACTGGACTGTAAAAGGAAGCGTGACTGACATTTTTTCTTCACTGTTGGAAAATTAACCCAAGAACTAATTTTATCAGTAAGAATTGCAATAAGCCATTGGAATAAGGCTTCATTATTTCATTTCAATAATATAATATAAGGTTACCTGGTTTATTTTAAGGTGCCAGTATTACAGTGTAATTAATTAATTAAAGTTAATTAAAGTTTTGATAACATTTGTTTTTACATAGGTTTAATACATCAAAATAAGTTTATTAGGTTAAACACGATTGAACTCATTTTTGAAGTCGAAATCACTGAAACATCCGAAGTTGATTGTACTTACAAGCTACACTGTGTAACTCTTTTAGCTACACTCTTAAAAATGCTGGGTTTATTTAACCCAATTTTGGGTCAAAATATGGACAAACCCAATTATTGGATACAAAAATGCAATTTATAAATTTAACCCAACAGCTGGGTTAGTCCATATTTACCCAAAATTGGGTTAAAATAACCCAGCATTTTCTAGAGTGTAAAAACACTTAGTTCGTTCAAAAATAAATGTACTCATTAATGTATATTTACTTTGTTAAGTAATGAAGTATTCTTGTGAGTGTATAATATGCCATTGAAAATACATACGGTAAGGGGTTCTAATGTCGAAGAACAGAGGAACAGAAACTAGTATTCACTGGATGGTCATATACCTTTTAACCGCTAGAAGGGAGTAAAAATCACACAGTGTAGCTTTAATATTTAATTCAGAAATGAATAATGAATTTATTGGTTGTATTCACTGAATTTGAGATCAATTGGATAAAGTTTTAAAGCGCAATTATGTTTAGGATTGGGGATAGAGTTAAAGGGATATAACCATATATGAGTATATATATATATATATATATATATATATATATATATATATACATATACGAGTTCAAGAAAATGCTTAAATGTAAATACATATTTTAATGTATAAAGTCAATTGATAGACATTTATGCTTAATATATTTGTAAGCATGTTAGGAGCACTGTAAAAATATTGTTGGTTTAACTTAAAAAAATAAAGTAACCTGGTTGCCTTAATTTTAAGTTAATTGAAATGGAAAATTTAGTTAATATAGTGAAGGAGATTGATTTAATCACCAGAAAGTCAAAATATTATGTTATCTGAACTAAATAAATTATTTAAGTTGATTTGTACAAAAGAAAAAAATGTTGTGATTACAAATCATGAAAACATTTTTTTACAGTGCACTGAGTATTATAAGTACTACACTTTACAAACAATTATATGATCAATAAGTTATGATAACATTTGTTTTACATAGCTAGTTTTTTATAATTATACATTTTTATTTATTATTATGTTAAACACGATTGAACTCATTTTTTTAAAGTTCAAATGACTTAAACATCCAAGTTGATTGTACTTGAAAATTTATCGGTTGATTCAATTGAATTCGTGATCAATTAGATTAAGTTTTAAAACGCAGTTATGTTTAGGATTGGGGATAGAGTTAAAGGGATATATATCGTTACAATGTAAACACATTTTTATTAGGGCTGTCAAACAATTAATCGTGATTAATCGCATACTGTGTATAATTATTTTGTGTATATATATATATATATATATATATATATATATTAGAGCTGTCAGTTAAACGCGTTATTAACTGCGTTAACGCAAACCCATTTTAACGGCGTTAATTTTTTTATCGCGCTGATTAACGGTCTTTTTGTCCTAGCAAACTTTGTAGTTTTTTCACATACTTTTGCAACAGGACGCGGCATGTGTCCTGATCCATTTCAGCGTCTCGCGCTCGTCATCCACTCGAAGCCGGCTCGCAAGCCCAAACGAGTGTGTGCGGCGTGCCTGTTGTTTTGTTTCCGGTCTAGCTAGATCCGCTTGCGCTTTTGGTCGAAGAAGCAACGTGAACGTCCTCACGCGGGGCAAGCAATTGAAATGAATGGGTTTCAGAGCGCAGCGTCGAGGACGTTTTGTGCCGCACACACTCGTTTCAGCTTGCAGGCCGGCCAAATAGTAACGTTATGTTTTGAGTGGATGACGTAGCGTGAGACGCCGAAATGGATGCCAATGAGATTCTGAATGTAAAGTTTACTTTTAAAAAGTTGCCAAATTGTCCCATTGACAAGACCAAAGCGATCTGTATGTTTTGTCATTATGAACTGAGCTATCATCATCGCAGCACTGTCCAGCCTGAAACACCACTTGATGATGGCCAAGCAAACACACACAAACACATAATGATGCAAATTCTCCACCCCTCGTCAATATCAGGACCTCGTCAGTATTTCTTTCACCCTTTTATTGATGGACAGTGTTGCATTGTGTGAGAGATTATTTAGGCTATATATGTTAGAGGTGAAATTGAACACTATTCCAATGTTATTTTCAATAATAATAATTAAAAAAAAAACATTTGCACTAAACAAGCCAATCCACTTTTCCATGTTGATAAGAGCATTAAAATGAGAAAAAAATGTAACAAAAAGAATTCAAAAGACATTAAGAATAGATAAAAATGTGCGATTAAATCGTGAGTTAACTATGACATTAATGCGATTAATAACGAATTAAATATTTAAATCGTTTGACAGCACTAATATATAATATATATATATATGCATGTATATTTAAGAAAAATATTTGTTATATGTAAAATATTTATATTTATATATAATATAAATTATATATAAATCTATATCCAGTATATACATTAAAATATTTCTTAAAATATATACACGCATGTGTGTGTATTTATATATATAAAAATAATTATACACAGTGCCCACACACATATTTTGTAAACACAAACTTTGACTTTGGATGCGATTAATCCGCGATGAACGTTTGACAGCCTGAATTTTTATGATATCAGTCAAATTGATACACATTTATGCTTAATATATTTGTAAGCATGATAGGAGCACCTACTATTAATGTCTAATAAAGGTAGGCTGAACCATTGTCAACTCTTTTAATGGTTTAAAATACTGTACATCAGTTAGGTATGGTCAACAGTTTGTTAATAACACTGTCGATGAATGAAGAACTCATTGTACATGGCGTATGAATGATTAACAATGTAGAGTTTATAAACTATGAATTAACCAAAAACGAATAACTTGTAAGTGTTTTGTTACTGTATACATATTAAGTGAAAAATGACACCCCTGTCTTTATGAATATGTGTGCAAGTGTGTTGGTGAATGTGTGTGTGTGTGTGTATCAGTAGATCTTACCTTCTTTTTTGTCCCTCATGGAGCCTTTCCCTTCTCACCATGATCTTGCATCCGGTCTCGGCCTCCAGCTGCTTGGCTGTGAGCCCCCGCGGGCCCAAGATCCGGCCCACAAAATTAAACTGGCAACACACAAACACACACACGTCTCACTCACCTGCATCTGTGTCCGGATGGAGCCATATCCAATACATACTTTGGCATTTGACAAGTCACTGTTTCCATCAACAACACTGCAGTGTAAATCATTTTGAAGCATTATTATGTGGGAGCATTACTCATCATATTCTGAAGCTTAGTGCATTGTTAATAATGTAATTCTTAATAACGAACATGTAAGAATCAGCACATATCACTCTGACACTGGCTTATCACACACAGTACAAAAACTGCAATTACCATTTTTTTAAAGCTCTTTAATGGTCTCGACACGACAACATTTATTTGCCCTCCAGAGTTATTAACAGTTTTTCATTGGGTGTTCAATCTTTTAAGGTCTTGGCCACAGTAAATCCTTCCCTTAGCATCTCATTTTAGCTCATCCACATTCAGAAAACGCAAAACGCATCTGTTCACTCAGGGTAATTTGAATGTTTATGTATTGTAATCCATGTTGAGTAAGTTACTGTAAAAATTACTGTAATTACTTGTCTTAAAAGTATTGCATTCCTTATTAAACATTAACCTGTTAAAGCATACGATTACAGTAACTCCAAACTCTTAAAGGTGTAGTTCACTTTTAAAAAAACTTTTGCTGATAATTTCCTCACCCCCATGTCATCCAAGATGTCCACCGTCTCTCATTTTTCAGTCGAAAAGAAATTAAGGTTTTTGGTGAAAACATTCCAGCATTTTTCTCCATATAATGGACTTCATTGGGAACCAAACGGTTCAAGGTCCAAATGAGTTTCAGTGCAAACTGTTCAAAGGGCTTTAAATGACACTAGACGATGAATAAGGGTCTTATCAAGTAAATCACGCATTTAAAAAAAAATAATAACAAAGTTTAAGTTTTATAAGCTCAAATGCTCGCCTTGCTCTGTTCTGTGATGCATGTTCGTGACTCTCCTGTTCAAACTCATCAAAATGAACAAACCTTTTTTTGTGTTATTTGGTTCATTCAACGCGAATAAATGAAGGAATTGACTCGGAAAAGATTCGTTCATTTTGATGGTACAAGTTTTGAACAGGAGAGTCACAACAAAGCGCATCACAGAACAGAGCAAGACGACCATTTGAGCTTATAAAACTTAAACTTTGTTATTTTTTTTTAAATGAGGGATTGTTTCGCTTGATAAGACACTTATTCATCATCTGGTGTCGTTTAAAGCCCTTCTGAACAGTTTGCAGTTTGCACTGAAACTGTCTTTTGGACCTTGAACCATTTGGTTACCAGTAAAGTGTATTCAATGGAGAAAATCCTGGAATGTTTTCATCAAAAACCTTAATTTATTTTCGACTGAAGAAAGAAGACATGGACATCTTGGATGACATGGGGTGAGTAAATTATCAGCAAAAGCTTTTTTTTTTTTTTTTAAAGTGAACTACTCATTTAATGCATTCAAATAATTTAACACAATACATTACTGAAGCATGTGGAAATGATCTTCAGGAGTTTAAATCTACAATTGAGCAACTTGTAACCCTGGTTGGTGGAAATTCCTATTTCTAACTCTTTAACCTGGTTTCGCTTCTCTGTTTGCGATCAGACCATTTTAATCTGCTAAACTCAGTCCAATGATCCCAGTAAGCAAATTATTTCAAACAATCAGTCCAAAACTGCGCTAATACAAAGAAAAGCCGACTGATTACATCCGAGAGTGCAGGGAGAATAGAGACAATTTGAACGACTCATTCCTGTGTTTATTTCACTTTAAAACACGAGCACTGTCATTGTCTGTGGTTGTTTCTGAAGAGCTTCACGCAACGTCGAGTTCATGTGTTCACAACTTCACTTGTCTAAAACATAAACAAGCTCTTTGCAGTTGCAATGTATACAAGCCATACATTCTGAAAAGCTTTTTTTTCTGTTTTTCTGTCTTCGGTGTGCATAAATTTATGAATAATAAGGACTCTTTTTTTGTTGGAAAGACGCCTACATTTCCCTTGAAAAAAAAAAAAAGCTTGTAGAAAACTATAAAAATATTTTATTTAACTGGCACACTTTTTGCCATTGATTTGACTCTGAAAAAGTGTTCCAGTCAACCTGAATATATATATATATTAGAGCTGTGCAGTTAAACGCGTTATTAACGGCGTGTAACGCAAAACCCATTTTAACGGCGTTGAATTTTTTTTATCGCGCGATTAACGGTCTTTTTGTCCTAGCAAACTTTGTAGTTTTTTCACATACTTTTGCAACAGGACGCGGCATGCGTTCTGATCCCATTTTCAGCGTCTCGCGCTCGTCATCGACTCAAAGCCGGCTCGCAAGCTCGAAACGAGTGTGTGCGGCGTGCCTGTTGTTTTGTTTCCGGTCTAGCTCAGATCCGCTTGCGCTTTGGTCGAAGAAGCAACGAAACGTCCTCGCGCGGCGCAAGCAATTGAAATGAATGGGTTTCAGAGCGCAGCGCAAGGATGTTTTGTGCCGCACACACTCGTTTCGGCTTGCGAGCCGGCCAAATAGTAACGTTATGTTTTGAGTGGATGACGAGCGCGAGACGCCGAAATGGATGCCAATGAGATTCTGAATGTAAAGTTTACTTTTAAAAAGTTGCCAAATTGTCCCATTGACAAGACCAAAGCGATCTGTATGTTTTGTCATTATGAACTGAGCTATCATCATTCGCAGCACGTTCCAGCCTGAAACACCACTTGATGATGGCCAAGCAAACACACACACAAACATACAGATGATGCTAATTCTCCACCCCCTCGTCAATATCAGGACCTCGTCAGTATTTCTTTCACCCTTTTATTGATGGACAGTGTTGCATTGTGTAGAGATTATTTAGGCTATATATGTTAAGTGAAATTGAACACTATTCCAATGTTATTTTCAATAATAATAATTAAAAAACAACATTTGCACTAAACAAGCCAATCCACTTTTCCATGTTGATAAGAGCATTAAAATGAGAAAAAAATTTAACAAAAAGAAATCAAAAGACATTAAGAATAGATAAAAATGTGCGATTAATCGAGAGTTAACTATGACATTAATGCGATTAATCGCGATTAAATATTTTAATCGTTTGACAGCACTAATATATATATATATATATATATATATATATATATATATATATATATATATATATATATATATATATATATATATATATATAGCAATTTCAGCACGAGTAGGAGTGTGATATAGCTCTATATCTGCACGGCTGTGATTCGGCCATAGACATTTTCTTTACATTCAATCTTTTCCAAGCTGATTTTAGTGTTTTTTTATTTAATTTTATCAAAAAACCCTACCATAAGACTTTCCATAGACATAAAAACCCTACCATAAGACATAAGACTACCGTAATGTGTAATTATTACACATTAAACATCACTCGCCTAGTAAACTCTGATACCTCCATGTCTGCAGGCAGAGGCAGTGAACCCATAACTGTATATCACTAGACTAGAAATTAAATGAAATGCATACTAAATGGTGGATTAAAGAGAAAAAGAACATTTTTGGCATTTTTGCCATATAAGCCCTGGTTATTTTCTGACCCTGGTTAGTCCCAAAAGTGATCACGAACATGCAAGATGGTTTAAAGAGAGTAAGGAATTGTAATTCAGCAGAACTGTGTGAAAGAAATTCCCTGGGAAGTACTTTATTGGTGGCGACAGGCTAAGTGTTATCACAGAGCTCCACACGCCAGCGCCTCCTCTGGACCTTCACTGACAAGATAACAGCCGCCAATTGTTCACTTAATCGATCAGGTATCAGCACTGACCTGAACACTGTCGGTCTGAACACCGGCAGGAGATCTGACAGGCAAATGTTTTTGTGTTACAAACAATACCTTACCTATTCTGAACACTTCTAGGTCAAAAGTTTGTCAATGTATCACACGAAATACGTTCTCAGGAAACTATTTTGCAAATCGCAATTACGTTACATGCCAACATATAAGCAGTGCTATTACGTTGGTCCATAACCTAATACTATTGCAGTGCTATTACGTTTATCCTGAACATAATACATCCAAAGCAGGTTTCTTTACTATTTATGCATAATCGTGGCATTAAAGTTTTGACTCTATTGCATTCAACTGTCTTATCAATTAAGTTTTCATTCGCATTTATTAATATAATAGGCCAACGTTACTCATAAATATATTTACACAAAAGCATTTTCTCCAATAAAACACAACATACTGATACATTCACAAAAAACATACATTTTATTAGCTTGATGTAAACCAAATCCTAGAATCCATATGTTGTTTGCAAGAAACAGATCCAAATTCAGCCTTTTATCCAGTGATCTTCTTCTTCATTTCTCAGCAGCGACCGCAAACGTCAAATCCGCGCTGGTGATGAATTCAAATTCGAAAAATGCGCCTTCAAGAAGCGTTACGACATGTTTTACGGCAGTGATATCAAACGCTCATTGGCTCTCACCTGCTTCGTCACAGATTGCGACATGCCGTGTTTCAGTCGGTTTAGTACATTTGAAATGGAGAAGAGAGCGCGCCTTCAGACTCAGAGAGCGAACCAAAATCAGATTAACATTTTCATGGATTAACGTTAATAACTTTAATTCTGATCTGTAACTCATACACAACTACTATAACACTGCCAGAGGACTGCAACTGCAACGCATCATCATGTGAACGACGTTTGGTAATGTTAACGTTACCGGTTTTGACATGATTTTCTCAATAAATAAATTATTGTTAAATGTATACTTGTCTGTCTGTTATGTTTTTTTTCTTCATAATTGTGTTAGCCTACATAGTTTTAAGGAATGGTATGGTTAGGTTTAGGGGTAGGAGTAGGATTAGTGGCTCAAAATATATTTCAATGCTAAAACTAATTTACCTACACATCTACTCTGTCCATTACGTTTCATCCTTTTTATATTCTGTATAAAATGAATATGTTTAGGTTTTGGGAGTAGGATTAAGGGGTCTTGTTATATTTATCTTTAAAAGTGAAAGTATACAGATATCGTTATGATATGAAAACGTAAATATTCAACGTTTTGTAGCTGTAAAAACGTAATAATGTTACATTTAAATGTTGCAAATACGTCCATATTATACGTTTTAGCATCTATCCAAACGTATAAAACGTACGTTTTATATATTTGAAAATTACGTATTAGTATCTACGTATTAACAATGAGACATATTAGGTTACGGACCAACGTAATAGCACTGCTTTTATGTTGGCATGTAACGTAATTGCGATTTGCAAAATAGTTTCCTCAGAACGTATTTCGTGTGATACAGGGTTGCTTTATTCACGCTGAAAACAAATACAGCCGCTCAAGTCTTTTGCCGCTCACTGTGAGTAACTGAAGGCACTCATAAACTTTGCAACTACATGTTAAATTATTAACCTCTCAACAACTAACCCTAATCTAAACAGTCTATTAATACTCTAATAAGAGTTAGTTGTTATGGCAAAGTTACTTATTAGTAGTAAAATGTCTAAAGTGGACCATTGAAATACAGCGTAACTAAAAATTGTAATTATTGTATTATAAACAATGTTGGAAATATTTGTGTTGCTTAGTCTTTTTGAGGATTCTTTGATGAAACTTTATTTATAGAACGTGCAAAAGAAACAACGTTTGTTTGAAATAGATCACTTTTGATCAATAAAATAATTATATAATTTAATTAAATAATTAATTTGAATGTATCATTGCTGAACAACTATTAATTTCTTTAAAACAATCTTACTGACCTTTCCAAAGTTCTGCATTACATGTCTGTAAATTAAGCAAGCATTATGTATTTAAAGAATAGCAACTATAGTAATTATATTGTGTAAATTCAAAATATATAGAGCACAATATTTGACCTGTTACTTCAGATTATGTAACATTACTTGTAATCATCACAACACCCAATGATCTCCTCATACTTTGAGCTGTACAGTCAAACTGTTTTTAGAAGGTTTGCCTGTTCCCATCTCGATTTCTCTTCCTTAAGGGATCTCCATTCTAATACAGTCATAGTGTCGTGCAGCAGTGGTTAACTTTGGGGCTGAAACTTAACGCATGCAGCCTTGCGTTCTGCAAAATCCCATTTTACACGACACACCTCCTGCTCTAATCAATAAGCCTTCGGGGTCTGCTTTATCAATGTGTTTGGTATTCCAACGTTACGCTCTTTTCACATGACTGACTCCATGCATAATCGACCACTGGTAAAACACAGTCACTGAGTATGTGTTTGTGCATTTTTTTTCACTTATTTTGGCACCTCTTCATCCCTGTTCCAAGAGCCTTGCGGATATGGAATGAAAAGAAGCAATTAAATTTTACTTGGAGGCACAAAGCACCAGGGCGTGCATCACATTTGTATGCGTGTGTGCTCCAGCTTCGAATAAAAGTTGTGTGCCTGTGTTTTAATATTTCTGCATGTACATAAATAAATCAGCATCAAAAAGGATCTAATATGAGAAGACTATCACTCCTTCTTTTGTTATTAATAAACGTGTTAAAATATTCAAATTACACCTTTTACATGTACATATATAAATTAAAATGTGTTTAATGTCTAAAAGCAAAAAGCTGTCAATCCAATGTTCATTCATGTGTGCACATACTGCATTAGTGACATGCATCTATACAATACCTCTACTGCCTTGAAAACAACATCAATGTTAAAGGTGCAGTAAGTGACATCTGAGAAACACTGTTGAAAGTGGATCGGACTGAGTAGCACAACACACTTGTAGCCAATCAGCAGCAGAGTATGTGTCCACTCATGATGGGGGAGGAGAGAGAGAGAGAATCAGCAGTATGGGCGTGTTCACTCATAATGGGGGAGGAGAGAGAGAGCCAATCAGCAGTAGGGGGCATGTTCACTCATTATGAGGGAGGAGAGAGCCAATCAGCAGTAGGCGGCCATGCTCACTCATCATGGGGAGAGAGAGAGAAAGAGAGAGAGAGAGAGAGCAAGTCAGCAGTAGGGGCGTGTCCACACATTATGAGGGAGGAGAGAGAGAGACAATCGAGCAGGAGGGGGTGTGTTTACTCATAATGGGGAGGAGAGAGAGAGCCAATCAGCAGTAGGGGGCATGTCCACACATTATGAGGGAGGAGAGAGACAATCAGCAGTAGGGGGTGTGTTTACTCATAATGGGGAGGAGAGAGAGCCAATCAGCAGTAGGGGGCGTGTTTACTCATAATGGGGAGGAGGAGAGAGCCAATCAGCAGTAAGGGGCGTGTTTACTCATAATGGGGAGGAGAGAGAGAGGAGCCAATCAGGCAGTAGGGGGCAATGTCAACTCATTATGAGGGAGGAGAGAGAGCAATCAGCAGTAGGGGGCGTGTTCACTCATAATGGGGAGGGGAGAGAGAGAGCCAATCAGCAGTAGGGGGCGTGTTTACTCATAATGGGGGAGAGAGAGAGAGCCAATCAGCAGTAGGGGGCTGTGTCCACTCATTATGAGGCAGGAGAGAGAGACAATCAGCAGTAGGGGCGTGTTTACTCATAATAGGGGAGGAGAGAGCCATTCAGCAGTAGGGGGCGTGTTTACTCATAATGGGGGAGGAGAGACAGACAATCAGCAGTAGGGGGCATGTTTACTTATAATGGGGGATGAGAGAGAGAGCCAATCAGCAGTAGGGGGCGTGTTTACTCATAATGGGGGAGGAGAGAGAGAGCCAATCAGCAGTAGGGGCGGTGCTTACTCATAATGGGGGAGGAGAGAGAGAGAGAAAATCAGCAGTAGGGGGTGTGCCCACTCATTATGAGGAGGAGAGAGAGAGACAATCAGCAGTAGGGGGCATGTCCACACATTATGAGGGAGGAGAGAGAGAGAGCCAATCAGCAGTAGGGGGCGTGTTTACTCATAATGGGGGAGGAGAGAGAGCCAATCAGCAGTAGGGGGCGTGTTAACTCATAATGGGGGAGGAGAGAAGCCAATCAGCAGGTAGGGGGCGTGTTTACTCATAATGGGGGAGGAGAGAGAGAGCCAATCAGCAGTAGGGGGCGTGTCCACTCATTATGAGGCAGGAGAGAGAGACAATCAGCAGTAGGGGGCGTGTTTACTCATAATGGGGTAGGAGAGAGAGAGAGCCAATCAGCAGTAGGGGGCGTGTCCACTCATTATGAGGCAGGAGAGAGAGACAATCAGCAGTAGGGGCGTGTTTGACTCATAATAGGGGAGGAGAGAGAGCCATTCAGCAGTAGGGGGCGTGTTTACTCATAATGGGGGAGGAGAGACAGACAATCAGCAGTAGGGGGCATGTTTACTCATAATGGGGGATGAGAGAGAGAGAGCCAATCAGCAGTAGGGGCGTGTTTACTCATAATGGGGGAGAGAGAGAGAGCCAATCAGCAGTAGGGGGCGTGTTACTCATAATGGGGGAGGAGAGAGAGAGCCAATCAGCAGTAGGGGGCGTGCTTACTCATAATGGGGGAGGAGAGAGAGAGAGCCAATCAGCAGTAGGGGGCGTGCTTCACTCATAATGGGGGAGGAGAGAGAGACAATCAGCAGTAGGGGGCGTGTTTACTCATAATGGGGAGGAGAGAGAGAGAGCCAATCAGCAGTAGGGGGCGTGCTTCACTCATAATGGGGGAGGAGAGAGGAGACAATCAGCAGTAGGGGGTATGCTCACTCATTATGAGGGAGGAGAGAGAGAGACAATCAGCAGGAGGGGGCGTGTTTAACTCATAATGGGGGAGGAGAGAGAGAGAGAGCCAATCAGCAGCAGGGGGCGTGTCCACTCATTATGAGGGAGGAGAGAGAGCCAATCAGCAGTAGGGGGCGTGTCCACTCATTATGAGGGAGGAGGAGAGCCAGAGTCAGCAGGAGGGGGCGTGTCCACACATTATTAGGGAGGAGAGAGAGAGAGCAAGAGGGAGATTTGAAGAAAGACTGTAGAAAGAGAGATGGCTGAGAGACATTACAAGAGAAAAGTTTAAAGGGATATCTCTGGGAAAAGAAGGGTTAGGATCAGGCAACAGTGTTTCTGAGTGTTTCTGAAATCACTCACTGCACCTTTAAAAAGTGTTTTTCATATTTAATATTTTTAATAGAAATCCTAGCACTGAACAGGATGTCGATCGACTTCAAGCAACTCACAAAATAAATGTCATAAGGGAACATTCATTTAAAAATGTGACCTCCCCATCAGCCCCTTGCTTTTTACTATTCATAGTTTATTCCTATTCAATTTTGAAGACGCAATGAAATTATCAGTGCCAGTCCCAGGAGAGTCTCCAGCAAAATACATCTAAAATTAATTACTGACTCATGAATAATCACTTTACTTATTATTGTGCATGCACTGCACAGAATGTATATAAAACATACTGTATATACATTATATTTGACCTTATCTTTCATGCACAGTAACTAAGGTTTTATTTACTTAACAATGACAGAGGATCCTCTGAATGAATGCCATTTGTAATTGGTCCATTTGCTAATCAGATTATGCAATACAATTTGTCCATTCCAAATTGTGAACACAACAGGGAGACTACAAGAAATTCGCCTCCATCTGCTCTAATAAGCAGTTATCAAAGGTTAAAGCAATTAGATGCAACAGGCGAAGAATACTTAAGCATCAAAAAAAAAAAAAAAAAAAAAAAAAACGTATAAAGGATGGCTGTATATAAATATGCTATAGCAAAGGAGGAGGATATTCCACTACAAACTGGTAAGTACAAACTTGTACAAACTGGTCTAAGGTACACTTTAGACATCTATCAACTACATGTCAAATAACCCTCATTAGAGTATTAGTAGACTGTTCGGCTTGAGTAGTATTGACATGTAGTTCAAATTTACTTATAGTTAGTAGAAATGTCTAAAGTGGACAATCAAAATAAAGTGTTACCAAAGATTAAAGTAAATTTGGTTATTGGTTATTAAATGTGTTTAAATGCTTATCAGCCTGCCCGAGAAAATACCCCTCATGGACCGCCACTGGAACATACCAAGCCCTTCCAGAAACCAAGCCACCGCAAAGGTCATGCGTGTTCAGACTGTGCTGTCACAATGTGATGGAAAACTGCTCGGTATATCAAATCAAAGTCGTTTCTTCAGGCCTGCACAGGCCAATTTTCAAGGTGCCCTTGGAGACAGAGTAATCAGTGCGAGAGACTCCAGAAGGAACGGCTTCACTCTGAAACCAGCAGGCGCAAATTATACATCCGCGGTCTCCCTGCTGTATTCACACATCTGCCGGGATTACACACACAGCTCTCTGAGGCGTATCACAGACGCTCGGATGACCTCCGCTCTCTCCGTCTGGATTATGTGACGCTCGGGCCTGGTGAGAGCACTCGAACACAGACACATACGGACAAACCTGAAAAAACTCGCCTTTATTCAGCTGTTGGCTTTCAGAGATGTTCCCCTGATGGGAAAAATCTGTTGCAATGTCCTTCACGTATTGTGATTTGAGCTTGGACTATATATTCAACTACTGCATATTCAATGGACTCATTAGTGTATAACCCATCAATATATCACATGATTTTTTTATTATTTTATTAACTCTTTTTCTACTAGGTTTTTTTTTTTAATAATTTTCATAAAACTATCATAGCTCCCAGAATATTTAGTTCTATACATGTGAACATATATATCAAAGAAAGAAAGAGCATCTGATTTTGAACAAAAAATAAACTTTTTTGTCTAGATTTATTGATCTATTATTAACACTTGAATGTGGTTAAGTTTTATTGAAAACGCAACGTTTTGAACAAATGAGAAAATCGCGAAGACTTCATCCGTGACCGGATTCAGAATGATGATTAAAACACAGATGCAGAAAATTCGAGTCCATCAACACCACAAAGCTTCACATGTTCGTAAGTTTGATGATCGTGTTATTTTACATGCATGTTTAAGGAATGCTTCTATCGCTTGTTTCTGCTTCTTCGCTTGTGCTTTGATTAAGAGATTCTGCACTCTTTCAGAAGATACGTAACAGCAGATACATTGAAAACATGGATTTGTGGACAATTAAGTCAAAGGTGGAGAAATGGTTAATGTTACTTTTCCCTAAAAAGTTTAGTTTCACTTTATTTTACACTTACGTGTACTTAGTACCTAAGAAAGTACTGGGTAACTCCATGGGTTAAAGTTAGATTTAGAAACAGGTTACCAAGTTATTACCCAGTTATTGCAATTACTATAATACACTCTAAACAATGCTGGGTTGTTTTAACCCAAATGTGGGGAATATATGGACAAACCCAAATGTTGGGTTAAAAATGTAAATTCAAATTTTAACCCAAATTAAACTTTCACTTTAAGGCCTGTATACATTATTTGCGTTATTCGGCAGCGTTTTTCAAGGCGCTTTTTTGTGTTCACACCCAAGCGATTTTCGCTGACGATGAGTCTGAGTGAACATCCAAATTCATTCCCTGACATTAGATGGCGCCCATTTGCTCTGCAGTACCACTCAGTTCTCTTTTATCAAGATGTTTGTAGTCGCAGTCGCCTTTGTCATATAGTTCTTTATGTTCTAACACCAGCGAGATCAGCAGCTCTACATTCATCTTGCCTCCGCATCTTCCTCGTCTTATTTCTTCCTGGCTGTGTAGACGGCGATCACTACTTGGCGTATATCTTTTTCTCCGTTACGTATGTGTGCTCGGCAAAACTGTTTTGTGTTTGAGCGCCCCCAAGTTATGTTTTACTGTAACTTTAGAAGCTCCAAATACGTGCGCAAAAGCGGCAATCTCATTGGTCGGATTGTTTTTGGCGCGGCGCGTGCAAACTAAAAAACAAAAAACAAACCCGAGTGCATTTTTTTAAAATTACGCTTTTACGTGTGGCGTTTTATCACGTTGCGGAGTTCTCACTCACATTGGCGCCCTTTGTTTAATCATGAGGCATTAAACGTCAGCGAATATCGCGCAAAATTCGTCCCGGTGTGAACAGTCCATTAAACTGTGATTTTTTTAATTGCATTTTTAACCCAACATTTGGGTTAGTCCATATTTGACCTAAATTTGGGTTGAAACAACCCAGCAATTTTTAGAGTGTAGGGGAGCGCCGGGCACAACCTAACGCGGGGTTAAATGTAACACGGTCCGTATACATAGTTCATCAGGATCAAGCAGGTTGTCTTTCCGCTATTTTTCTCTTGCTGCCAGAAGACGGTCTCCCGCGAATTTGCGGAAAGTTTTGATTATATTTCGTGAAGATACTGGACAAAGAGTGTTTTGACACCATGAAAGTAATTTTTTTCATCATAGGTTTTTTTTTCGGTTTCTGAGTTGGGTGTATACGTTTCCAAATCTAACTTTATATTGCCTTAATCACCGTCTTGTTGGCTCAAACATAGCACTGTTTTGAAACATGTCAGCAATTCCTAGCGACTGTTAGCTAGGCTTAAAATATGAAATATACAGCGGGGTTGGTTGTAACAGAGTGTACAATGATAATCAAATGAAAACGGAGCCACACAACTTTTCAGGTTTGAGTATTTATTTATACATTAAACTTTGTTAGACTTTCACAAACAATGTTGGAATTTAAAATGTTTAAAATTTAGTGTACTATGAATGATAACTTGTTTATTTATTAAAAATATGGCCTGTTTTTAATGCAATAAACCCTTTAATTTTTTATTTTAAGCTCATTTGTATTATTATTACTGTTATTATTATTAATAATAATATTTGTACATGCAGCTGCCACACACAAATCTAATTTAATTGCAATTACAATATTTATAATTTTATTTATTATTATTTATTGCAAAACTATGCTAGCCCTTTTCTATGTCTCTATCCATGATATTGATCCATAATAGAAGGATGATTGGATGAGGGATGGATGTATGGATATCTGTCTATACAGATGCACAAACAATATCAAACTATACAAATAAAATAGTACTGAATTATGTGTGTTACACACAAGTGTTACAACTAACCCCTCTGTCTGTTACAATTAACCCCGTATATGGGGTAATTGAAGTTGTAACATTTGCACTTCTGTCACTTTCAGTGCAACTGTACGAAAATGGTAGGTCTTAGAAAAAAACTTTCAGTGGTCATTTGTAGCAGAGATGTGTATGTTGCTTGTGTAGAAAAAGTCTTAATCTAACCTAATTATTTTTTAATTGATTGAGCCAAAACCAAAAAGCGTTAGGTTGTGCCCTGCTCTCCCCTAAGTGCACAGTATGTACATGGGGAAAAGGACTGTAAAGTAAAGTGTTACCAGAAGAGGCAGAGAAAGTACGTTTCACTATAACATTGATGAATCGTATAGCGAATAAGATCAGGGTAATTTATTAAGAATTGTCGACTGTAGGACAAACTTTCTATTCTGGAAGCCACTTGACAAACATTGCTGGTATATAGCACAAAAAATATCACACAAAAAAGGCAGCCGCACAAAGACTCGATGTTTCCTCATGCACACCGCACACCAAAAGCGTATGTGACAGCGGCGTCTGGCCTACCTGAATGGATGCAACACTTCTCCACCTCTCGACTCGCCGTCTGTCACCCCGAGCTCTCCTATCAAATGCACACAATCTCACTCTCTTGTACCTGCGTCTTTTGTGTGGGCCTGCTCCTGCTGCGCGCGTCTCACACAGCTCCTTTGATGCTTTGATGAATGTCTGCATGCAAGTGTGTGAGGAGGGCTGTGCGACTGTCTAGGTGTGTTCTTGTAGAGAGTGATGAGAAGAAAAGATGAATTGAATTTTCATCTTCGTTCGCTGGCAGGTGATGTCAGGGCTATGGATGGAGCAGGCCGGCGTGTGTGAATAGGTTAGCGTGAGATGTGTTTGTTCGTGCGAGAAACGCTACCAGCGTGACGCTGTTGAAGCGAGAGCAAACTATACTGCAGCATCAATGGTTACATGAAGAACCTTAAAGGAGTAGTTCACTTTAAAAAAACTTTTTCTGATAATTTACTCACCACCATGTCATCCAAGATGTCCACGTCTTTCTTTCTTCAGTCGAAAAGAAATGAAGGTTTTTGATGAAAACATTCCAGGATTTTCTCCATATAATGGACTTCAATGGGAACCAAACGGTTCAAGGTCCAAATGAGAGTTTCAGTGCAAACTGTTCAAAGGGCTTTAAACGACACCAGAAGATGAATAAGGGTCTTATCTAGGATCCTTCGAGTCATGACTTGAAAAAAGATTTGTTCAGGGTTTAAACAGGAGAGTCACAAATGCACATCACAGAGCAGAGCAAGGCGAGCATTTGTGCTTATAAAACTTCAACTTTTTAATTTATTTTTGAAATGACTGATCGTTTCGGTAGATAAGACCCTTATTCATCGTCTGGTGTCGTTTAAAGCCCTTTGAACAGTTTGCACTGAAACTCTCATTTGGACCTTGAACCGTTGGTTCCCAATGAAGTCCATTATATGGAGAAAATCCTGGAATGTTTTCATCAAAAACCTTCATTTCTTTTCAACTGAAGAAAGAAAGACATGGACATCTTGGATGACATGGGGGTGAGTAAATTATCAGCAAAATGGGAAAGAATTTCCGTATGCGTTTTTTAGTATTCATCATTCGGTGGCTTTGAATTGTTAAAGGGGACATATCATGCAAAATCCACTTTTTTAGCCCATAAATGCATTTTGTTGTAGATTTGGAGTGTTTATAAGTACAGAAAAGATGAAATTATTCTCTTCAGGTGCTTCGTTTATATCTTTATATTCTGTTTTGTTCATATTTTTCAACCTGTTCAGATTTTTCTGTTGTCTATGATGTTTTTTGAGCAAGTACTTCATCGTATTTGCAGTGGAACTGACAAATAAGGACATCGACTGACCGGTCCAACACTTCCAGCAATCCGCCATTATTATTTCTCGCTTCAATTTTGTAGTCCAAGCTCAATGATGCAGAAGTTACGAGAGGGCTAGTCAAAATGTTCGGTTGTTGGATGTAGTGACCTGAAGCACTTCAAGGATCCCCACTTCAACAACCTCAGCCAGTATACAAAAGGGTTTGCCGATCAACTTCTATCATTTAGCTGCTGTGTTTCCTGATGCTTTCTGAACCGTAAGTTATCATTTTATTATCAATACAGATTTTTTAGTGGTAAGATCAGACCGCAGTCATTTATCTTGTCAGTGTGCTTGTTTTAACAAGAGAAATAGTCGACTTTCACTAATAACACAACATAGTTAACTTACATACCTGCCTCCATATGAAGACGGTTCATCGTCGTCATCTTTTCAAATCGCTCGCTCTGGCTCGAATATGTAAGGCTTGGTGGACAAGCTCTTCCGTTGTTGACATTCTGTTAACGTGTGAATAAAAATGTTCTTTGAAGCTATAGTAATCGTATCTCTTATCAAACTACAATAATGGCCAAACGCGGAGAAGTCGAACCTGAGTTCAGCTGACCGCTGAACTCAGCTGACCTGGAAAGCAGGCGGGGTAAGACGGTATGCCTTTTTATTCAAAGGGGCCGCATTGAAAAGACTTGCTCACAGAAGCACATCAGAAAAGGGGTAGAAAAGGGGCCTGTGGAGCTATAATAATGAGGAATTCAGACCCAAGCATTGCAGTTATGCTTTATATATACCACAAATGTATGATTTATAAGTAAAAATTAATGATTTAAAAGCATGATATGTACCCTTTAAAACACTTCTCAAGATGCTAGCTACGGATGCGGAAAACACAGACAATTGAACCCGAAGGCAGTGTGTAAATCGTGATTGACACCTCAAAGAGGGTGTATTTATTTTTTAACATGACCACCAAAATGATGGTTTTATGGATTGCCTGTGAAAACCCTCTTTTGGGACCTTTATCAGTCTCCATCCATTGCCCTGACACTCGTCACTCTCTACAAGAACACAACAAGACATTTACTCTTCACACACATTGCATGACATTCATGTGTGTGTGTGGTGAGCATTTAACCTTTTCTGTGGGTCTGTTTAGTGATCAGGGTGGCAGCTGCGTCCTTGGATTCTCAAAATTCTTTTGCTTTTTAAATCCCACACAACCCTTCTAAGCACATGCAGGACCACAGGACCAAAGACCCGTTTGTTTGGTGACAATCTTAGCAAAACCATGATAGGGACCGTCACTTGAGAGGAGCCTTGTGTTAAAGACATAGGTCTACCCAACTGACATTCAATCACAATTGCTTTAATTGAATAACTGCTTTGGTCGGAGGTATATTTTTACAGACTGCTATAGAAAGAGGAGCAAATGGACCACTGCAATTCACAGAAACAACTGGACTCCAGTCAGCGATTATTTTAATAATCGATTAATCTGTCGATTAATTTGTCCATTAATCGATGAATCGGATAAAAAAAACATTATTTTCCAATCCTTTATTAAAAAACAGAACTAAAAGGTGCAAATTCAGTGATCCAGTGCAAAAAAATGGACTAACAAAAAACATACACATGTATGCTTTACATCTGCCAAATATATAGGCCTTTTAAAAAATAAAGTGCACAAAAAGATGCATATTTTCTTTTTTAAAGGGGCCTGAGCTGTCAGAACAATAAATTGATAAAAAAATACAGAAAAATACAAATCAGAAAACTTAACAGGATTTGTTTGAACGTCAGAACTTGTTCTCTACACCACACTCGCACACACTCACAAACTCACACTTACAAACTTGTGTTGTGTTTTTGTCAAAGATGTTATAATCTTTAACAAAATGTTTGAAACTTTTAACAAGCAAATGCACTTATGATCATTTTACCTAGGTAATAATAGCAATAATAATAATTATATCAGAATATAATATCTCTAGTTTATCCTAATATTAATTATAAATACAATGAATATAAAATATAAATACAATATAAAGTAATATATATATCAAATACAATGGATTGACCATCTCCTATGGTGTAAGGTATTTTTCCGCTCATCCTTTCCGAGCATATAGTGAAGTCAGTGAGTCATTTAGAGTGAAGTTTGAACAATTCAGTGCTTCAAATTGTGGAAAAAATATTCCCCTTTGTAGTGGTAGGCAGGCTACTTGGACAGTCAAGAAAGTGTTTTCATCTGTCTATCTGATTCAAATCACAGTTTGCTAATTCAGTGGTAAGAATTTAATTGTTGTTTTTATTTATATCTTATATAATATGCCTAATTATGTATTACTATGGTATCAGAGAATGTCTAGTAGGCCTAGGCTATGTACCAAATTACTAATGCTCAGACACACTCGGTTCTCTCGTGTGCAATCTTGGACAAACGCAGCTGCGCGCGAGCATCCGGACACACTCGTGTCTCTCCGTGATCACGGACGCATACGGTCTCTCTCGCTCCCGCTGAGTCGATCTCGGACACATTTGGCTCTTCTCTCGTGATCACAGACACACTCGGTCTCGCTCCCATGTGAGCGATCTCGGACACACTTGGTCTTCTCTCTCTCGTGATCACAGACACACTCGGTCTCTTCGCTCCCACTTGAGCGATCTCGGACACACTTGGTCTCTCTCTCTCGTGATCACAGACTCTCTCGGCTCTCGCTCCCGCGTGAGCCGATCTCGGACACACTCGGTCTCTCTCCTCGCGATCATCACGGACACACTCGGGTCTCTCTCTTCCTCCGCGATCATCACGGACACATTCGGGTCTCTCCGTTCGACAAATGCGAACTCCGCGATTGAGCGACAGTGCGTGAGAGAGACCGAGAGTGCTCTGCGCTAACTCAAACTTTTTTTTTTAAATATATATACAAACATTTCCGTGTCGCGTGACGCAATCGAATCGGTAATGTAATCCATTGCCAACTCTTTCAGAAATCCACTTTAATCGATTTAATCAATCCGTTGTTGCAGCCCT
>JAQIUQ010006783.1:0-67500 GCA_030378365.1 Hybognathus amarus
CTGATGCTCTTCGTTCAGTTACGTATTGCTATTGGTATGTAATGAATAAGGACTAGCATCTAATGAATAAGTACTAGTATCTAATAAATAAGGACTAGTGTCTAATGAATAAGTACTAGTATCTTTAAAAAGGTACTAGTACCTAAAGAATAAACACTAGTATCTAAAGAAAAGGCACTAGTATCTAAAGAATAAGCACTAGTAGCTAATGAATAAGTACTAGTACTTAATGGAATAGATACTAGTATCTAAAAAATAAGTACTAGTAGCATGAAAATAGAGACTAGTAGGTTAAAATGATTAAATGTTAAAACGGCTTGCCATACTCTATCTGTCGTTTCGACTAGTCACAATTACGTTACAGATATCTTAAATGATAATACAAACTATCCAAAATGTAATTACGACTAGAAAGACGTTGTTGATATCTACAATGTTAATTACGGAATAGTCAAACTTAGCTTTTAAATGTTAAAAGGGCTTGCCATACAGAAGTGTAGGCTCGAGAGACACTCAACATTTTCAAACCAAAATATCTGACTTTCTGTGGGTCCTAGCTCATGAGTGTAAATTAGAAAGTTGTCCGGCTTGAGGAGAATATATGAATATATGAAACGATGAGATCAACATGTGTACTGAGTTTCATATTATTACATGCAAGCGTGTTTGATTTATGGACCAAGTTTTGGACCCCGTTCCAGGGGGCGCTGTCTAGCCCCCTTGCCACACCCGGGTACCATCTTCAGCCCGGCTCTGATGGCTGTGGGATCTGACCTGTGTGCAAAGTTTCAAGAGTTTTCAAACCCATTAAGGGCCCCAAAAGCCGCTAAGAGACTCAAAATCATCAAAAAAAGGAATGTTAAAGTTTGATGCGTTGCTATGGCAACATTATCTTAGATATTGAATAATGCTTTCACAGCTCTTCATCTGGCGTGTGTTTACATTATACAGATGAAGTTTGAAGCAAATCGGGTAAAAGTAAGAGTGTGATTTCAAAGCATTTTGCAAGTGAAACACTTTCTGCTGCCAGTTGGTGGCGCTATATATTTGACTCACAATAGTCACATCCATGTGATCGGCCTCTTACAACGAACACACTGCTGAAGTTTCATCAAGATCAGTTAATGTATGCAGAAGTTTTAACACACTTCCTTTTTTGATTTATGGACCAAGTTAATTTAATTAATACACTAATTATATAAAACTATTGTCAATGCACTACAATTAAACAGGTTATATGTCTTTACTTATAAAAAAATAAAAACAAAAACTTATTTAAAAAATACCAGGCTTAAGAAATGTATTTACTTTAGCAGGCCAGACACACAGTGAAATTATTAAGCCCCCTCCCCCTACACACACACACAGAGACTGTGTGTCAAAAGACTCAATCACACACACACACAGACTGTGTGACAGGCCTAGGCTCAGAAAGAGCATGATCATATTCAAACTACAATATCTGACTTTCTGTGGGTTTGAGCTTATTATTGTTAATTAGAAAGTTGTTTGGCTTGAATAGAACAATATACACGGCAAGTTTTGTAACTGTCAGTAAAACTAACCAAGTTATAACACACTTTATGTGTCCTTTTTAGTCAAAAAAATCCGCCACGGCCAAACCGTTCGAGATATCAAAAATCCGTCCGGAATATAGCATCCTCAATGTCTTGACTTCATGCACACCGAGTTTGGTGGTGATTGGTAACAGCATGGGTTGTAATTTGATGTTTTTCTAGGACAATTATTTAAAAAAAAAAAACATAATTCCCGACTTCCGTTTGAACTGTCGTAAAACTTAGAGCACGAAAGTTGTTTGGCCTGATGTGATCTATGAGTGTACCGAGTTTCATATTAATCCATGCACGTGTGTTTGATTTATGGACAAATGTTCAAATCCCTAAAAGAATGCATCCTAAAAGAATGGTAAAGTTTGATGCGTCGCCACGGCAACAGTTTCAAAGATATCAAGAATCCATTCATAGGTCTTCATCTGCCGTGTATGTACATTATACAGATGAAGTTTGAAGCAAATCGGGATAAAAATAAGAGGGTGATTTCAAAGCATTTTGAAAGTGACACACTTCCTGCTGCCAGTTGGTGGCGCTATAACTTTGACTCACAATAGTCACATCCATGTGATCGTCCTCTTACAGCGAACGCACTGCTGAAGTTTCATCCAGATCAGTTAATGTATGCTGAAGTTATGACACACTTCCTGTTTCACGTTTCTCGCCATAGTTTCGTTTCCTCGCCACGGCCAAACACGTTCGAGATATCAGAAAATCCCACACAAACTTTCATCCTCAATGTCTTGACTTCTACGCTGACCGAGTTTCGTCGAATTTGGATCAGAGCTCTCAGGAGGAGTATTTAAAAGTTCATTGCGTGTGTTTTACAAAAAAACCTCAATAGCCAGTAAGGTTAAATTGGTTGGGTTTTATCCAAATACCAGTTCCTATTATTTTTTAAATGGTTCCGGTGTAAACGGTTCTTGAAACGGTACTTAAGAAAATGAAACCGCACACACTTTGTCAAAAAAAAAATAATACCCCTTTATTTACAGGGCCAAACTGGACACAATATTAACTTACATAATACAAGTAACATATATAATAAATAAACCAATATAAAATAAAAGTTCATATTTACATAATATCAAATAAAACAATATTATATCAAGCAATGTAATCATACTGGAGATTAATAGAGATTAGGCTATTACCAGGGTAATATAATATCGACATGGCTACAGGTTCCCATGTTTTGTCTGCTTTAACTAGTTGTGTAAGTTAATTTGTCATTTACTAGTTAAGCTCTTCTTAGCCAGTTTGATATTTCGTTCCCACTCCGTCTTATGCGCAGCTTTGAGTAAACAAAGAGAACGTCTCTGTGTAACCCATGTTCTCTGAATAGGGAACGAGACGCTGCGTTCGCTGCCACATCTCACGCTGCTTTTTGGCAGAGAATTATGAGGAGCAGATGATGCGCGCTAATATAATATGACGACGTGATCGTCAAGGCGGCGTGAATGGTGATTCTATATCCATAGACAATCGTTATTCTGGCGCGTAATTTTGCCCATGAATTTCAGCCAAACATTTCACGTGTACATTTCACGTGTGTTTAATCTCCTCGCTATCAGCTGACGTTCCGGGAGTCTCACGCATATTGATAACGGCTCCCGGATGATCGCTGAATTAGTTCAAATCTCCCGGAATCTAGTGCGAGCGAGCAAGCGCGCGTGCGAGACAGATCAGACAGTGCTTCAATAAACCGCATACATATCATATAGAGACTAGATACCCTATTGGCCGCTGGAAATACGAGAAATCCGGCCGCCATCTTGAACCGGTCGTATTCCTAGTCTCGTTGCGTGGCAGCAGATCAGATGTCAGAGCACTGTGGAGCATTTTCCTGTTCTAATCGTCGGACCACCGAAAATAGGGCCTTTTACAAGTAAGTCTTAACATTACCCAGGGATGTGATTTTTCCGGATTAATCCGGAATTCCGGATTTTTCCGACCTGAAAATGTGACCTACGTGAATCATGCAGATCTGTAAAAAAAATAAAAGGGGGAGGGGGACGGGTGTCGGCTTGGTCGGCTGCCGGAGTGAAAAGGAGAGGATATGAGGACATAACTGGCTGACGTGCGTAAAGATTCTCAATATCAACAAGGACGTTCTTGCGTTCAGCTTGTTCACCTGCTCAATTTCGTACCTCAGTCGCTCTCGCGCTACTGTGTTATCGTTGTCAGTTGACAAGAACATCACCGTTAGGTCCCCAGTAGGGCTGGGCGATATATCGATATAGTTCAAATTTGCGCTATGATCCTTGCTCCAAGCAAACTGCTGACTGCTTTTGTAGAAATATGTATATCGTGCATTCTATCAGTTGCAGTTCTGACGCCTCGGTCTCAACAGCATTAGTGTACAACGCGACAAATACTCACATAAAATATTAACGCAGAGGAACGGCCAAATCAGTTCAGTGAGTTCACAAAAGTTCATTATTTGCATGTGCTTTAAAGCCTTGCCGGTTAAACGTCATTCCCTGCTGATGCACTGTTCTGAGCGTGAACATCCGACGCGCACATGCACTAAAAGCTTGTCTAACAGCGCCTGGTTGCTGGACTAAGTTATCTTTCGAGTCTTATTCGCTAATACTCTCAAATACAGGCACGGTTTACAGAAGAAAATTTGGTTATGTCTAAACTGAAAGCAAACGGAGAAAATTGAGAGAAATCTGCTTGTCAAATGCCCGTGTATATTAGACGCGTCGCGTACAGGTCTTAAAGTGACAGTAGCCCTAATAATAAACATGCAGCCGCTTGTCCTTAAAGGGATAGTTGACCCAAAAATAAAAATTCTGTCATTATTTATTCACTGTAATATTGTTCCAAACCTGTATTAATTTATTTCTTGTGCTGAACTCAAAAGAAGATATTTTGAAGAATGTGGTTAACCAGAATGTGGTTTACCAGTTGCTGGTCCCTATTGACTTCCATAGGGAAAAATGTACTATGGAAATCACTGGGATACATCCACTGTTTGGTTACCCACATTCTTTCAAATAACTTTAACAGAAGAAATAAACTTATTCAAGTTTAAAACAACTTAAAGAGAGTAAATGATGACAATTACAATTTTTAGGAGAACTATCTATTTAATGATAATAAAACAACAAAACACAGAGGAAAAAATCAGTCACTGCTCTTGACTTAGAACTTAAATAGTAGCTTTAATATGAATCAATTTATAATTTATACAGTAAAGACTATATTTGGCAGGGATGGATGGGGGGTGGGGGGCATGGGATGCGGCTCGGTATATTTTCCTGCTTTTTTGTCCTTAGCCAATCACATGCCTGATTACCGTACTATTGGTTGTATTTTGTGAATAGAATATTACCAGATAATCAAGAAGGAGCAAGGATATTTGCTATTACTGTACTGAAATCGTTGTGAAATGCTGTTTACTGCATTCGTCGGTGTTCACCCGGCATGGAGAGGTGGGGTAACTGTTAAAGTAATAACTACAAGAGCTTCTAGGTTATCAGATAAGCATTCAACTGCCCTGTTGAATAGGTTATTTGTGTTTGCGCACATCAGGAAGCAACATACACGCATGACAGCGATGCGCAAATTTAGTTACCCCTCCAACTTCTAGTTTTATTGATAACCTATATCTTATCACATGCGATTTGGCTATTGATATTACAGAAGTCCTGTGGTAAAATTACATTAACTTACTCCATCTGCCCTTGTAAAGTTAATCCGAATAGGGCTAAGTCTCGACAACCACGTGTCCTGTATCATAGCTACATGAATGACCTTTGCAGCAAAAAAAAAATAAATAAATAAAAAAAAAAAAAAAACGCGTGAAAATCAGTTTAGTATTCAGTGAGATATGATTAATTTAATGAGCTGACAGCTCATTTCACCTGCCATTCAGATTACACTGAGCGGAGCGGATGACCGGTTTAAGATGGCGGCTCTAATTCTTGTCCGTGCCAATAGGCAGTAGCGGTCGATAGGGCGTCTACCTATATGATGTCTATGATAAACCGTATAGTGCGCGCACGTCGGAGAAGGAGAGGGAGACAGCGAGAGACTGCGTGTGTGCGCCTCATGCCGCCTCATGCCACAGACTCAGGCGTCGAAATCAGGCACCGAAATTTTCATTCTTATTCGGTATGGTTACTACCGGTTTACGTCAGAACCGGTTCCCTATTAGAACCTGAGTTTCGGTACCCAACCCTAAAGAACAGTAAATGTGTCTTGATGTCAAGGTGACAGATGCTTATTTGTTTTTCATACGGTCTAATCTCTTTCTTTTCTTTTTTGGTAGCACTTTACAATAAGGTTCATTAGTTACTACATTAGTTAACATTAACAAAGAATGAACAATAATTCTTCAGCATTTGTTAACCTTTGGTAATGTTAATTTCAACATTTACTAATACTTTATTAAAATCTTGTTAACATTAGTTAATGCACTGTGAACTAACATTAACAAACAATGAACAGCTAGATTTGTATTAACTAATGTTAACAAAGAATAACAAATACAGTAACAAATGGTTAGTTCATGTTAGTTAATGCATGAACTAATGTTTAATAAATGAACCTTATTGTAAAGTGTTACCTTTTTTTTGCCGTTATTGACTGATTTAATGATAAGTTAATTTCCTTATTATAACGTGCGCTTTTTTAAAAACTTGTATTCAAACTATAATATATTTGTTATTTTATTTGTCTAAAATTAGGGATTAAAAGCAATTATTTTGTTCTGCTAAGCAAAAACTTTCTGGTTTTAGAGTTCCAAGGTCTCCTTAAGCCGCTTAATAAAAATTACTGCTTTATTTATTTAGAAACAGAAGTTACTAATAATTATATTTGGGTATTTTATTTATTTATTTTTGTTCATGTTTTACTCTAAAGCAGAAGTATAACGCTCGGTATCTACTGTAACAGACCTCCCAACATTGCAAACTCTGAACACGTGCATGAGATATTCAAAACAACGCAATTTCTTCATCCATTTGCAATACAACAAAAATTTAATTTTAATTACAATGGTCATGTTTTTTTCAGTAGGTCTATTTATTATGTGCAACATTTAAATTAATATTCAGAAACGGGTAAAGTTACTTTTTCTGATGAACTTTTATACTAAACCAAAATAAAATATTGGAGGTATCTCTGCTATTCTGAATTAACAGGATAGTTATTTTATTTTATTTTTTTGCCTGCAGAACGTAAAAGATAAAGATCAAGAAATCCCGGAAAAAATGTTTAGCAGAATTATGAAAGTGATAAATGATCTTTGACGGGTAACGCATCTCAAAGTCGCATACACAGTCCAACACCGACTCGTTTTGCTGTTGGAGCAGTCAGCGCAGAACAATAGGCACACATACAATATTAAGTTTAGGCCTACTGTTAGAAAAGTTCAGCGAGTGATTTTCTTTATCCTTTGTTCTTTGATCAACATTAAATATTGGCACAGAGTACAGGCTGTCAATGCACGGATTCAATAGACACAGGCCTGCTTAAAGACAACTGACTGTGTTTACGGGGATATTTCGAACTTGAAAAAAGATGTGTAATGACGTCTTTCCATGGTTGAAACAATTCTTCTGATGTTTAATCATGTTTATTATTTCATGCTATAAATTAACAAGAAGGATATTTGTGAGATATTGTATGCACATTTGTCCGTGCACGAGAAGCGGCTGTGTGTGCAGCTCAGAAAACGTGAAGTCATGCAGACATGTTCTCTCACGTCTTGCTCTTAAAGAATGCTATCAAGAAGAATCGATTTTCTATTCCTAACCCTACTAACTAGCCTACAGAAAATATTTAAATCATGCTATGGCATGTAAATAAATATGTGTATAACTATAGGGCTATGTGAAATATGTTTGTCTTTTTTTATTTTTTAATTGACAGATTATCGGCTGGAAACAGACTTCGATATCGCGAATACTTGCGAGACATCGTCAATATACGATAATATTGTCATATCGCCCAGCCCTAGTGGGCACATATTTAGTATGTGTTTTGTGGTCTAATTTCAGCAACTTTCATTAATTTTTTTAAAAAAATAATCAAGCATAAACATTATACTCTTAAAAATAAAAACATGTACATACACATATTATGGTAGCCCCATTTGTGCCATATAGAGTGAATTTACACCTTTGCCATTAACATGTTTAAAAATAACTGAAAAAAGCACGGAAAAAAGCAAAGAACATCCCAAGGACCCCAAATACACCTTGGTCCCCAGGGGTTAAATGAAGTAATTTATATAAAAAGCAACTATTCTCAGTTGATGTAATCTGTATGAAAAGAGAGAGATATCAAGTCTATTTCCTAGAGAGCGTGCGCTATTCAAACGCTAATGTTGAGGCAAGCCATGAAAACGCCCACATCAGCTCGATAAAACATCCAGTTTATCACAAATCATATCTGAGATTTGTTTTCATGATTGCTGAATGTAAATAGTTTATCTCTAAAAACAGGTTTAGCCTAGAATGCTCAGTATTACGCTAGTATATAGGGCATAGAGTAATGACAAATAAAAATTGCTTGTTATTACCGCTAGCCCCACAATAACACAGTAGCATAATAAGGGTCCCTACATTCAAACCGAAGCATTGAGAACTTTGTCAGTGTCCATACAGTTTAATAAGAAGATATTTTATACATACAGTCAACTTCGAAACAGGAAGAAGCCATCTTTGAAATATAGTCACTACCAGTCGAAAATATACGAAGGCCGATCCAAGTGCGCATGAACTGGGCGAATCTCCATGCTATGGTCCATTGTTTCTGGAAGATACCCAAACACAGACCCAATTTTTTCTTCTCTTCGGTATGTACACAGTGGCCCTGCTGTTCGCGCTCCCCTCGTCGCCTCCTTCACATCTCACCAGCAGCCACTGGTGTCAGTAAGATGGCTAAGATGGCGGCTCTTCAAGATTCTTGTCCAGTGCCAATAGGCAGTAGCGGTCGATAGGGCGTCTACCTATATGATGTCTATGATAAACCGTATAGTGCGCGCACGTCGGAGAAGGAGAGGGAGACAGCGAGAGCTGCGTGTGTGCGCCTCATGCCGCCTCATGCCACAGACTCAGGCGTCGAAATAGGCACCGAAATTTTCATTCTTATCGGTATGGTTCCTACCGGTTTACGTCAGAACTCGGTTCCCTGCATTAGAACCGAGTTCGGTACCCAACCCTAAAGAACAGTGAATGTGTCTTGATGTCAAGGTGACAGATGCTTATTTGTTTTTCATACTGGTCTGTATCTTTTCTTTTTTTTTTTGGTAGCACTTTACAATAAGGTTCATTAGTTACTACATTAGTTAACATTAACAAAGAATGAACAATAATTCTTCAGCATTTGTTAACCTTTGGTAATGTTAATTTCAACATTTACTAATACTTTATTAAAATCTTGTTAACATTAGTTAATGCACTGTGAACTAACATTAACAAACAATGAACAGCTAGATTTGTATTAACTAATGTTAACAAAGAATAACAAATACAGTAACAAATGGTTAGTTCATGTTAGTTAATGCATGAACTAATGTTTAATAAATGAACCTTATTGTAAAGTGTTACCTTTTTTTTGCGCGTTATCGTACTGATTTAATGATAAGTTAATTTCCTTATTATAACGTGCGCTTTTTTAAAAACTTGTATTCAAACTATAATATATTTGTTATTTTATTTGTCTAAAATTAGGGATTAAAAGCAATTATTTTGTTCTGCATGAGCAAAAACTTTCTGGTTTTAGAGTTCCAAGGTCTCCTTAAGCCGCTTAATAAAAATTACTGCTTTATTTATTTAGAAACAGAAGTTACTAATAATTATATTTGGGTATTTTATTTATTTATTTTTGTTCATGTTTTACTCTAAAGCAAAGTATAACGCTTCGGTATCTACTGTAACAGACCTCCCAACATTGCAAACTCTGAACACGTGCATGAGATATTCAAAACAACGCAATTTCTTCATCCATTTGCAATACAACAAAAATTTAATTTTAATTACAATGGTCATGTTTTTTTCAGTAGGTCTATTTATTATGTGCAACATTTAAATTAATATTCAGAAACGGGTAAAGTTACTTTTCTGATGAACTTTTATACTAAACCAAAATAAAATATTGGAGGTATCTCTGCTATTCTGAATTAACAGGATAGTTATTTTATTTATTTTTTTGCCTGCAGAACGTAAAAGATAAAGATCAAGAAAATCCCGGAAAAAATGTTTAGCAGAATTATGAAAGTGATAAATGATCTTTGACGGGTAACGCATCTCAAAGTCGCATACACAGTCCAACACCGACTCGTTTTGCTGTTGGAGCAGTCAGCGCAGAACAACAGGCACACATACAATATTAAGTTTAGGCCTACTGTTAGAAAAGTTCAGCGAGTGATTTTCTTTATCCTTTGTTCTTTGATCAACATTAAATATTGGCACAGAGTACAGGCTGTCAATGCACGGATTCAATAGACACAGGCCTGCTTAAAGACAACTGACTGTGTTTACGGGGATATTTCGAACTTGAAAAAAGATGTGTAATGACGTCTTTCCATGGTTGAAACAATTCTTCTGATGTTTAATCATGTTTATTATTTCATGCTATAAATTAACAAGAAGGATATTTGTGAGATATTGTATGCACATTTGTCCGTGCACGAGAAGCGGCTGTGTGTGCAGCTCAGAAAACGTGAAGTCATGCAGACATGTTCTCTCACGTCTTGCGCTTAAAGAATGCTATCAAGAAGAATCGATTTTATATTCCTAACCCTACTAACTAGCCTACAGAAAATATTTAAATCATGCTATGGCATGTAAATAAATATGTGTATAACTATAGGGCTATGTGAAATATGTTTGTCTTTTTTTATTTTTTAATTGAAGATTATCGGCTGGAAACAGACTTCGATATCGCTAATACTTGCGAGACATCGTCGATATACGATAATATCGTCATATCGCCCAGCCCTAGTGGGCACATATTTAGTATGTGTTTTGTGGTCTAATTTCAGCAACTTTCATTAATTTTTTAAAAAAAATAATCAAGCATAAACATTATACTCTTAAAAATAAAAACATGTACATACACATATTATGGTAGCCCCATTTGTGCCATATAGAGTGAATTTACACCTTTGCCATTAACATGTTTATAAATAACGGAAAAAAGCACGGAAAAAAGCAAAGAACATCCCAAGGACCCCAAATACACCTTGGTCCCCAGGGGTTAAATGAAGTAATTTATATAAAAAGCAACTATTCTCAGTTGATGTAATCTGTTATGAAAAGAGAGAGATGTCAGTCTATTTCCTGAGAGCGTGCGCTATTCAAACGCTAATGTTGAGGCAAGCCATGAAAACGCCCACATCAGCTCGATAAAACATCCAGTTTATCACAAATCTCACCTTTACCTCGTCTTGCTGTGCTGTGAGGGATAATAATACTGTCATAATAATCCTGGAAAAGTTACCTCAGTTACCTGTTTTAATTCACGGACTCAGATGATGTAGTAAGTCATTTTTTCTTAAGTGCTTTGTTCTAATCGCGTTATTGAATATTGTCTGTAAAGTACACAAAGACTGTTTAAATATTAAATGTGCGCACAGACAGACGTTCATTCACTCTACATTAGTAAGTTTTGTTTCCAGATATGACTAAAAATGTTTTTTTGATTTTCATTTATAATGTTGTCCTTTCAAATTTTTCTTTTCTGACTCACCTGAACGAAAGGCTCGTTATTATGCGGGTCTTTGTCTCTCTCAGGTGAGAATCACCCAATTATACATGATGAGGGCTGCCAGTTCACGCCCATTCGCATATTGCCTTGGTAAACAAAAAAATGTTTTCACAATATAACCCTGTGAATGATTTAGGCAGGATGTTTTTCAGATCATTGTGAAGAAAAACTCTAGGCCACAACATTCATTAGTCAAAACTATTGTGGACACATTTTGTGTTTTGTGACCTTATTTCAGAAACTTTTTTCAATAACCACACATAAACAATATTCTCTTAAAAATACAAACATGTACATACATGTTGCTCACATATTATGGTAGCCCTGTTTCTGCAAAATATAGTGTAATTTCACCTGTGCCATTAATAGGTTTATAAGCGACTGAAAAAAGCACAAATGTCAGGGCATCTCAAATATCTTCAGAGGGTTAATGTATATTAGTGTATCAGAGACCTCAGATGGTTAATGTATATTTTCAAAGTTTTCTTTATAGTAGCTTGAAAGAACACATATTGAAGGAGTAAACTACTCAAAAGTCTCAAAACTGATCACTGCATGAAAAATCTATGTTTTTGCCTGCCATGTCTCAGCCTTAAAGGAGAACTCTGACGCAAATTGAACCTTTGGTCTAATTACACATTGTTACCTAGTCAACCGTTATCTGAGATTTGTTTTCATGATTGCTGAATGTAAATAGTTTATCTCTAAAAACAGTTTAGCCTAGAATGCTAGTATTACGCTCAGTATATAGGGCATAGAGTAATGACAAATAAAAATTGCTTGTTATTACCGCTAGCCCCACAATAACACAGTAGCATAATAAGGGTCCCTACATTCAAACCGAAGCATTGAGAACTTTGTCAGTGTCCATACAGTTTAATAAGAAGATATTTTATACATACAGTCAACTTCGCGAAAACAGGAAGAAGCCATCTTTGAAATATAGTCACTACCAGTCGATCTACGAACGCCGATCCAAGTGCGCTGAACTGGGCAGAATCTCATATGGTCCATTGTTTCTGGAAGAAACACAAACACAAACCAAATTTTTCTTCTCTTCAGTATGTACACGTAGCCTACTGTTCGCGCTCCCCTTATCACCTTATTCACATCTCACCAGCGCACTGGATCGGCGTTCGTAGATTGACTGGTCGAGACTATTTTTCAAAGATGGCTTCTTCTATCTTCTTATTAAACTGTAAACAACTTTCGGGAGATTGGTATGGTAATAGAGATTGGCATGGTAATGTATATGGCAATGTTAATGTATTTGGCCTTGGCCAAATACAATAACTTGCTCCTGCCAATACATTCACAGACATTGCTAAGACCCTGTTTGTGCTCCCTGCACATGCAAGGTCTCGCTCGCTTATCACTAGAATTACTAGTCATACTAGTCGATCATAAGTGGCTCAACAGGTAGATCTATAGATAGAACTAATCTTTCAGGCATTTGACCAATCGGGTTGACAAAGAAATCAGGGGTGTGGCGTGAGCACCACTCTGCATCCTTTCGCACCCTCCGGGGTATGAGTGTCATGGCATTAGCAATCGGTCTGGCAATGTCAACCTTCAGTGGTCCAGGAATGCAAAATTTTGCTCAGCGTGGGTTGATATGGGGGCTGCGGACAGAGTTCGGTTCCTGGTCTCCCTAATTTCCCAGGTTGGGCTGGTAGGCGATGCGGCGGAGAGCTGCGCTCAACAGTCTCTGCTGCCTCAAGCGCAGGTGGAGGTATCAGGCACATCCTGCCCCGGTGGCCCGCTGCTGCCTCCACACAGTTCCTCCACCTGCTCATCGCTGAGGGCGTCCCTTGGCCGCTGCTCCTGCTGGGCCTCTGCAGCAGCCTCCACCCAGGCCTCAGCATGAAGCCGGCCCCAGTAGGGATGCCCAGCTCGCTCCAGATGCTGCCAAGCCAGGTGGCAAGCGACAGTAAGAGACTTCCGGAGCGGGCCACCCAGGATGAAGGAGGATGCTCTTGGAGTTGGTCACCGATCCACTCCCTCCCCCGGGTGAGGGCCGGGTGGAGTCTATGTTGGTGTGTGTGTTCTGTTTCACCACTTTGCTCCCAAAAGAGTGGAGCAAGTGGTACCCACATCTCAAGGAAAGAGAAAATTCCTGCCCCAAGTGGGGAAGTCTGGTGGTGTGTGACCCTGTAAAGCCTTGCAACCCTCATTCCCCTCTTGGTCACCAGCACGGCAGCTGGGTGTGGTTCGAGGACCTGGTTATCCGCCTACTCAAGCATCCCTGGTCGTCTCGTGGAAACAGTTATGTGTCATGTATCACACTCAGGCCCTGCTTCGGGCCACCTCGCGGGCCTTCCGAGTAGGGTCCCTGTCCTCCACTTTGCTGCCCCACCACAGGTACATCTGCCATCAGACTCGGTTGTGATTTAGGTCGCTGGCTTCCGCCATGGCTCAGTGATTTTATTCATACCTAGGTGTTGAGCTGAGATGCTCCTAAACTAGTGATATGTATCACACCTACGTGTTGAGCATTGCTCCTGTCCTGTGTGCGCACGCTTGTGTCCTACTGGCGAAGGATGCGATGTAGCCTTCCTCCAGCCCATATGAAAACCAGTTTCTATTAACCTGTATTTCACCATACCTTAGAGTGGTGGGTCATGGCTTCGGTATGATACCAGAACCTAATACCCTTGGTATTCAACACTGAAATCCATACCACAGTCCGAAAAAAAAAAAAAGTCTAAATTTAAGTGAATTGAAACAATTTTATTAAACAGTGCTTGAAACTCTCCACTACCATATGTGCAAAAAGTATCAAAAAAATGTATAAAATAAATAAATAAATAAATAAATAAATAAATAAATTCAGTCAAGGAACATCCAGTAGGTAAATTTTTGATTTTTTTTAAAAAAAAATGTTAAAGAAGAAATTATACCATTAAAATAGGTATTAGTGACTGGGCCGTTAACAGCGTTAATGTGCTGCGTTAACGTGAGACTCTTATCAGGCGATAAAAAAATATTCGCGTTAATCAAAGTTGGGTTGGGATCATAAATAGCTTTTTCAAATATCGTTATATTTCCGCGCAATTCTAATGTGTAGTATGACATAATTGATCGCCGCACCTACTGTCACAGATATCGCGCAGCAGGGTATTTTCCGGTCAGGGACACAAGGTGTTCTTTTACTTTGTTACATTGGGCGATGTTCCTCTCCTTGTTAAATGAGTTTATTCCAAGCGCACTGTATCCTTTTTATGGGCATGAGCTGATGCTCATTTACAAATGAATCACTCTTTTGAGTCGATTTTGTTCATCAAATAAGTTGTCAGATCTGTCTGCAAATCGGTTCGCAAATCAGTTGATCTGTTCAGTTCCTCATGCACTGAATCGTCTGAAGCGCTTTAAATTCACACTCGAGGAGTTGGTAAGTAACAGGGAAGATTTAAGAACATCAAGAGCATTGGATGAAGTGGCCGTGGATCTACAGCTCAGCTCAGTGTAAAGCAAATCTGCAAATGCATCATATTTTTGCAAGTGAAGTAAGATCTTTAGTAGTGGAACATCTTCGTATGCTGTCTGTGAATGAATGATTTGACAGGATGATACAGATTATTATGCTATCAGTATTACTGAAAAGTATGACATTATCCGTTTTTTGGACATACATTAATTTATAGGCTACTAAAAAAACGCCTTCGCGTCAGTGCACTGGTTAACAGGTTAAATAAGCTACTATTGTCCACAGTTTATGAAATATACACCTGCCATCCGCTGGTAATGTGCACGGTGGCATAATCACATTAATAGTTTACATTGATTGAAACTAATTTGGTTTAAAAAGGAGGCTATTGCAATAACAAGGCAGGTTCACATTAAATCATTATGACATATGATGACATTATTTTTTGATCTAATGAGCATTGGCTATTCCAAAACGGACTTATTCTGTCGTAATTGTTTTTTTTTTCAATTAGCTGACAGTGTTAAATAAAATTACGAAAACATGTTACTTGTTCAATTAATAAACAGTTTGTTTGATGACAAATCGCTAAATATGAAATTGGCCTCCCTTTCTGTCATTGCGTATTTTTGTTTTGTTTTTTTTAACGATATTCAGCTTTTGCTCCTCGATTGTCGAATGGCATTTTTGGTCCCTATGCGAGGCAAACTATTCTCAAAGACTTACTTTTAGTCATTATTTGAGTAGCACACATAACATGTAACAGGGAACTATTAACATGTACTGTATAGCGTTTATTCCTCTTGGTTTGGTTACTGTTTGGGTTCATATTATGCATATAATGCATGTAATAAAGTAATGTTAAGATGCTAAACATTAGTATTATTAGTATATTACATTTTTAGGTCTAAGGAAAATTTATCCTCTTTATCTTCTTGGGCCTTATTTCTGGTGCAACTCCACTGCAGAGACCACCCCTGAGCCACTGCAGCGAGTTAAAAATTCTGTGAAAACAGTTCTCCTGTTTGCATGGTCTCTACTAGAGGTTAGGGACTTGCTTGCTTTCGGTCAACGAATGTGCCTGGAGTTCACGCCGACTGACTTTCACGAGCTGAGACCCTGGCCTGGATTGTGCCCAAGGTTCCTACCTCTCCCGCAATAGGAGCAGGTGGTGAGCCTGCAAGCGCTACCCAGGAGGAGGCAGAGACCCAGCCCTTAATTTTTTCTGTCTGTCCGCTTCATAATGATAAGATGGTTACAGAACGCAAGACTTCAGTCCTCAGACCAACTCGTATCTGTTAGATTCAGCAGAGAGAGAAGGCTGTTTCCAAGATTTCCTCTCAACATTGGACGTGTGGAACGTCTGTGTGTTAGGCCTGCCACTCTGTAAGCAGTGTGGAACCTGTGTTTGGCTGGGTCCATATGTTGTGGTCCCTACGGTGACCCCATATGTGTTCTCTTCCGCAATATGGCTCCCTTCGGGTGGGGGATTGCTGGACCACCGCTGACTCCGGGTTACTCTTGGCTCCTCAGCAAAAAAAGCAACTAGTGCGCGCATCCACTTTCACATGTAGACCCGCACGCGGGAGTGGAGTGGGTGATGCGAATCACGCATGCCAAATATTACATTGGCTCGGTCAGTACTCGAAGAACAGAGGTCAATGCATGATATCAAAACCAAGGTTTAACTCTATCTCACAGCGAAGGCTTCCAGGAATATGGCACGGTTTGAGCGACAGGTTTGTTAGTAGATTATGAGATGTGATTTAGGCTGTCTGAGTATTTGTTGCCTGAGTGTTGATTCATGTGTTCGTACACTGAAATTTCTATGACTTCATTGCTTTGATAAAACTGCTGTTGGTTTATAATGCTTTTCATCTACTGCCCCTCACTCAGGGATACAGTCATCAAACAGCTGTCCAGACTCTTCATACGTTAATGGATGGATTTGTTTATGCATGCTATTATGGGAAGCCGTTATAGCATTTATTCATTTCCAGGATATGAATTCTTGATATCAACAATTACATTCTTGATAACAACAATTACATTTTTGATATCAAGAATTAAATTGTTGATATCAGCAATTAAATTCTTGATATCAACAATTGAATTCTCTGATATCAACAATGTAATTGTTAAATGTAAAGAATGCAATGTAAAAAATTAAATTGTTGATATCAAGAATTACATTTTCGATATCAAGAATTACATTTTTGATATAAAAAATTTAATTATTGATATCAACAACTGAATTCTTGATATCAATAATTGTATTTTCACTAGTGAAATGTCACCAAAGGCTGTCATTCAAAACAAATTGTTGATATCAAGAATTGATTTCTTACTAGTTGAAATTCTAATTTCACATATCAGAAATACAATTATTACTAGTAAAAACCTTTATTTTTGATATCAAGAATTCAATTGTTACTAGTTGAAATGTCTATTCTTGATATCCACATTGAATTGCTAGTAGTATCAATGTTCATTTTTGATATCAATAATTCAATTTTTACTAGTGACAATGTTAATTTCTGATATCATGAATGTGATTGTTACTAGTAAGAAAGCCATTTTAGATATCTGAAATAATATTGATATCAGAAATTATATTAATATTGATATACATTTTCAGATATCAAAAATGATAATGTTTACTAGTAACAATTGAATTGTTGATATCAAGAATAGACATTTCAACTAGTGACAATTTAATTAATGATATCAGGAATTCACATTTTTACTAGTAACAATGTAATTATTGATATCAAAAATTATATTTCTATCAGTAAAAAATCTATTCTTTATATCAACAATTCATTTTGAATGGCAGCCTATGGTGACATTTCACTAGTAAAAATACAATTACAGATATCAGCAATTCAGCCAACAATGCCATTTTTGATATCAAGAATTCAATTGTTGATATAAAAAAATGGCATTTAGCTTTTATTCTTTTCCAGGATATGAATTATTGATAACAACAAGAATTCATATCCTGGAAATGAATAAAAGCTAAAATGACATAGGCTGCCATTCAAAATGAATTGTTGATATCAAAAATTGTTTTTTTTTTTACTAGTAAAAATATAATTTTTGATATCAATAATTACATTGTTACTAGTAAAAATGTGAATTCCTGATATCAATAATTAAATTGTCACTAGTTGAAATGTATATTCTTGATATCAACAATTCAATTGTTACTAGTAAAAATGGCCATTTTTGATATCTGAAAATGTATTCCTGATATCAATATTATTTCAGATATCTAAAATGGCTTTCTTACTAACAATCACATTCATGATATCAGAAATTAACATTTTCACTGGTAAAAATTTAATTATTGATATAAAAAATATCAATAAAATATCAAAAAACATTGTTACTAGCAGCTATTATAAATCAAAAATGTATTTGCTTGATATCAACAATTGAATTCTTTACATCAAAAATGTAATTGTTGATGTCAAGAATTTAATTGTTGATATCAAGAATTTAATTGAATTGTTGATATCAAGAATGTAATTGTTGATATCAAGAATTCATATCCTGGAAATGAATAAAAGCTAAAACGGCTTGCCATATGCAATTTATAGTCAACACATTATTAACATGACATTTTAAGAACAACCATTCCTGCATTGTTTTTTTTTACAGCTCTTGTTTTCTTTTACAGAAAATTACAGCTCAATTGTGGTGGGATGCAGGTGACTGAGCTGATCAGTGAGAGTTTAAGCAGAAGAATGAGGCACGTGTTTGCATTTACCCAGTGGTCTAGCAACATATAAAATCACATCAGAATCCATCTGAATGAACACATGGCAATGCTGAAGGCCATGGCAACTCAAACGCAGCCTTATTCACATTACATCATGGTGGTTTGGGATTTTCAGGGAGCACCAATGCTGAAATATCACAACCAAGTAGAGAGGGAACTTTCCAAACCCTTTCAGTTCAGCACATGAAATCAAACATTGTTATGCTTTTAAATGTTGTACTAATATTGACCAACAGCATAATTTGATGTATAATGTTCTCTTCATGTGGTGATGACTGATTTGTGAGTGTGACAGTATGAGGCTTTTTTGACAAACACTGGAATGTTTACCTGTTTGCTGGACTCATTTTAAAAGGAGTATCACACTCTAAACCAATCCATCCTGCACATTCTGGCAAAAGTAATAGTCTATGACTTTTGTCTATGACATAGAATGTTTGATGCATATAGTGTGCAGTATGTCAGTTGTCTTTTTGTTGTGAACATTGGAGATGGTGCTAATCATCAGAGCATATTATCACACAAAGTTCAAGGCTAGTTTATGTGGTTCACTTTGAGTAGACAGCAGAAGAACGTCAGCTCTAATAATTATTTGTAATTGGCTGGTTGGTGTGAATGAATGTTATTTAATATCTGCTTTAATATATTTTAGAAAAAATAATTATCTAAGATATAATTATAATATAAATATTATGAAAAGTAGTTTGTAAGAAAGTCTGTGCAGTTTAAGAAAAAATATCAATAAAGTATTTGAAGGTTAACTGGCTCCTTTCACTGACTAATTGTGGACTAAGAAACAGAATGCAGCTTTTAAAGAGACCCAAATTTCATACCCTGTTTGTGGAAAGTGCCATTTCTCTCTGGAAAAACAAAAGAGTAGGACATCATTCTCAAATATCAATTGTTTATGATGTTGTACGGACTTGAAAATGAGCGTCGAAAGTCTTCAGGAAAGTGTCACAGCACAGGAGCCCATTACATTCATGATAATAAAAAAAGCAAATGACAAAGAGCGTAAACGAGAGAAACCCTGAGAACAGACGGTCTGAAAATGAGCCCTGCTCATCCTGTTAACAAACATGAATAACAAAATGGAGGTATAATGGTTTCAATTTCAGGCGTGTGTGGAGATGAGCGACCTCCCGCCAGCAGAAGACAATCATCTCATCGGGAGGTTGTGCCACTGTCGCCGTGGGCCGTTACCACAGTGTGTACAAGTCTTTAATAAAACTGACTTTATACAACAAAGTTCCACATTACAAGAGCATAATCATCTGTTCAGGCACATGTCGTCCATTAAACACCATGACAGCTGGAAGGATTTTCAATTTGATATATTTCAGGACTTCGGAGCGTAAAAATGGAGTGTGGCACATCTCTAACACACCACTTGAAGGAATTTTCTCTCAAGATGTTCTAGTTGTGTCAGTTACCTAGAAAAAACAGGGGGAAAGTAATTAATAAGTGTTTTTGTTTAAGTAAAATAACATCATAAACATTTGAATTGTGATTATATTATATCTTTCAAAGAATCAAGTAGATTTTCAAAAAAGTTCAAAAAATTATATTCCAAATGTCTGTTAATAACGTGATGTTGATGGAACAAAGAGCAGTGACGCACCCGGACTTTAAAGCACAGGCTTATACAACTGGGACAAATTAAGTTTACTTGAAAACAACAGTTCCATTTCAATATTTTAACAAATGGAAAATAGACTTAAAGGGATAGGAATTATTTATCATTTACTCACCCTCAAGTTGTTTCAAACCTGTACAAATTACTTTCTTCTGCTGAACACAAATATTTTGAAGAATGTTGGTAACCAAACAGTTGATGGGCCCCATTGACTCCCACAGTATTTTATTTCCTCCATACCATGGAAGTCAACTTGAGGGTGAGTAAATGACAGAATTTTATTTTTTTGTGCTAACTATCCCTTTAAATAGTATATAAATGTGCATTCACACCATGTCATAATTATCACAATTACATGATTTCAACTTGTTAAAAGCGTTCATGTCCCTGTAGAGCTCGTAATTACAGCTTGTAAGATGGGAATTGTTTGAGAGCTCTTGTATCACATGACTACTGTACCAACTGACCACAACATTTGTTTAGGTTTTGAGAGTGGTGCCATAGAAATGAATAAATGCAGCATAATTACTTTTTTTGTGGTACTTTTTACACACAAGAAGTGCATTCAACATGGACGCGCAAGCAGTTGCAGTGGTAACAAACAATATCTCCTTGCAAAAAGCGAATGAACATCCTGTATCTGAAGGTAAATCGCTAAATATTGAGAATACAACAACAGGTATTATACTTTTCTAACTCCAAACGATTTGCCAATGAACGGACTCAGCTGGTAATCAAAATGCTAAAGATGCGTGCATGCTCAAATGAAATGATGAGCAGCGACAGTATCTCAGTCTCCACCGGGCATAAGAAAATGTATTTTTAATCGAATCGTCAGCCCAAGAATTGATTTTAATTTATCGTGAGATTCCAAAAGATTCACCACCCCTATGAACTAGAGGATGTCATTTTTAGAGAGTATCTGTATAACCACATTTTTCGCTCATAAAAATATATCTAAATTATGCCATATGCTCTCATTGACAAATGCGGAACAGTTAGTTCATGCGTTCATGACATCAAGGCTAGATTATTGTAATGCTCTACTGGGTGGTTGCCCTGCATGCTTAATAAACAAACTTCAGATAGTCCAAAACGCAGCTGCTCGAGTTCTGTCCAGAACCAGGAAGTATGACCATATTAGCCCAGTTCTGTAAACCCTGCATTGGCTGCCTATTAAACATTGTTTAAATTTTAAAATATTGCTGATTACTTATAAAGCACTAAATGGTTTAGCCCTGCAGTACTTGAACGAGCTCTTAACGCATTATAGTCCTTCACATCTATTGCGATCTTAAAACTCTGGCCAGTTGATAATACCTAGAATATCAAAATCAAGTGCAGGTGGTCGATCCTTTTCCTATTTAGCACCAAAACTCAGGAACAATCTTCCAAACATTGTCCGGGAAGCAGACACAATCTGTCAGTTCAAATCTAGACTAAAAACACATCTCTTTGGCCTTGCATACACAACACATAACACAATAGACTTCCTAAATTCAAATTAGGCTGCATAGTTTAGATCAGCTGGAACCGGGAACACGTCCCGTAAATCCTGATGTACTCGGTACATCATAAGAAGGATGGCGTCTACGCTAATATCAGTTTTTCTGTTTATCCTGAGGGACCCTCTATAGTGGACCTGCGCCTGGACCTATCCCGACTCATCGCGCCGCCCTCATCGAACACGACACCCATCGGCACTGTTCCTCAACATCTTGTCTCCAAACCGGCGTGATTACTTCGACTTACAGACAGATGGAAATGGATAAATTCTGTTTCGATCCAATTTGTTTTGTAATCACTGTTCCTTCGTTGGCCAGTTTTTTTTCCTCCATTCTGTCACCCGATGGAGGTTTGGTTCCTTGCCACTGTTGCCTTAGCTTTTTGCTTGCTTAGTTGGGGACATTTAATATTCAACAATATTATTGATCTGTGTTGTATTATTTTCATGTTATCACTGTGAAGCTGCTTTGATACAATCTGTATTGTAAAAAACAATATAAATAAATGTGACTTGACTTGACCTTGATGGATCAAGTGGGATATTTTGCTAATAAAACGATGTGAGAAAGTGTGAGAAATTTGTAACGTCCTCTCTATTGGTATTATCTCTGTGAGCTTTTATTACAATTTCCATGAGCAGTAACTTAGTTTAAGTGTTTTCCAACGTTTCAGCGTACATGAGAAAAAATGCAACACATGTATCCAGATTAATTTAGACTGTCTTAGTTCACCTTTATGTCGTAACTACGCTGAAGTTGTAACCGGCACTGGCACTGGTCTAGCTGGTGAGTAGCTAGTTTAGATGGTCTCTGATTTTGATCAGCTGACATGTATATAGCAAACCAGCAATACCAACAGAGATACCAATACATACCATACATACATACATACATATAACATATACATATATATATATATATATATATATATATATATATATATATATATATATATATATATATATATATATGTGTGTGTGTGTGTGTGTGTTAATGATTAAAATTATTAATAAAAGTTAGTGTGTTAAAAATTAATGCTAGATTTTTTTATATTTGGGCGAACAGTTCATAGCAGATGTAGAAATATCTCAGTCAAAATATACATCCAGCCCTCCCCTCCCAGAATCCATCAGCACTCAGATGCCTCATTAATATCAGGAAGGGCTGGAGAGCCAGAGATTATGGCGTCTTTCCACTGCAGAGAAACTCGCTCGGCTGTTACACAATGGAGGAGCCGCACATTTTGAGAGCCATGCAGCAGCATGTGTCCTGATACACAATGGAAATGCCAGCTTTTCCTGCTCCAGATGGGTTTCTCTCATCTGTTACAAATACCAGAATATTTCTCTCATCCCCATCATTGCATATGTCTTTCTATAGGAATAATCATCGTAAAATACGACAGCATTAACCATTAACACACCGCAAGGAAATTAATGGGGCTGAATTGCACCAGTTGATGGTGTGTTTGATTTGAATAATCTCTTTGTGCCTGAATAATCTCCTAAAAATGCCAAATGAACTGCACTCCACTGCACATTGGGTCTGGATATTGTGCAACAACAGGTATTATACATAAAAGTAGATTGTATACATATATACCTTAATTACAGACATACATACCTTAATTTATAAACTGAAATACTATTCTCCATCATTTGTTGGATTACCATTATGATCTCTAACAAATGTAGACTATTTTGAAAAATGCAATGAACCCTTGTTCTCAAATGTTTAGTCGCAACCCAAAAGTGGATCATTCTGTAAATTATGACACATTTAATGCAAAGTTGACATTGTTTAAAATGTCTTTGTTATGACAACTTGACATTAACAAAGACAAAAATGTCTTTGTCATGACAACTTGACATTAACCAAGACAAAAATGTCTTTGTTATGACAACTCTGACATTAACCAAGAAATCATAACTAGTCCAACGTGTTCCACTTTACTTGAGGTAAAGGGAAATATTAATGACACTGTTGTAGCATTTGACAGTCTAATGACCCTTAATGACATCTTTATAACTAGTACAATTTGTTCCACTTTACTTGAGGACAAGTAAAATATTCATGTCACCAAAGTTAAAACCAACCATAACATATGAGAGGGTAATGTAATGTTAACACATTACAGGTTAACAGGTTATGATTTCTTGGTTATGTCAAATTGTCATAACCAATACATTTTCGTCTTGGTTAATGTCAAGTTGTCATAGCAAAGACATTTTAAACAATGTCAACTTTGCATTTAAAGTGTCATAATTTACCGAATGACACTTAATGACAACATCATAAACATTCATAAAGATTCCTTCATGTTGATGACAGGTGTTATGTCATGTTTATGACAGTGTCATGTCAGTCTTATGCACACCCCTTCAAATAGAGTGTTACCCTTATTTTCTTTTAGTCTGCAGGTTGAAGCGGGTTTACCGGGAACTGAACCTACTTGGGCAGGTTTTAAATGGCAATTAGGCTGGCTAGATGCAGTTTAAGTAAAGAGTGCCTGAGAAACATGTTGTCCTGATTCAGTATCTGTGGTCCGATTAGATGTTGTCAGGCTATGGTTGCATATGAAAAGTAAAACGTAAATGCTGCCTTCGAAGGATGCATTCCAAAAGTAGGAAGGCTTTAAGACATGTCTGAATAATGTTTTCTTCAATTTCTGTCTCCTGATATACTTTTATCTGATCGATTTTAAGCAATCCCTTTAAGCAGCATAGATGTATCCTTTGCTGCCTTTTATATCCCACAAACCTGTGCTGTCCATTCTGTAACAGTTGAGCTAAAAAATAATATGGCATATAAAAGTGGTGGTTGGTGGTCAGTTTGTGTGTAAATGTACATTTTTGAAAATGTACATTAAATGTACATTTTCCACTTCTGATGTAATTTCTAGCTAGAATTACTATTTTGTAGTAATTAAATATTTCCTTAGTTATCACCAAAGATCAGGCTATTTTGCTGTAGATCATTAACCCATTGCACTGTCTTAGAAGTCTGTCAGAAATCAGAGGTACCTTCATCTGCACATACTGCCTACAAAGTCATTGTCTGATAAGGCAGTGAGGCAACACTTTTGCTGACTAAGCTTCCGACGCAATCCATGTGTCAGTGCCATTACTTCTAATGTTATATTCGTCACCTCAGAAAAACAAACTTTTCTGCCCTGACCAGTTTCCATAAGTTTCATTCATGTTGTATTTACCATAGTAACTATATTTACGTAGAAGTGGTGCAACTGCTTGTTGAATTCAGCCCTCAGTGTTTAAATTGATCTGTCACCACCCAACTTCATGTTAAATTCATGAATGTAGTGAACGATGAACTATAAAATTATGCTGCCTGACAAGAAATGGCTGAGGATGAAGGTGAATGTGCTGCTAACGTGGCATTCAGCTTGACGATCATCTGTTTTGGAGTCTAATTTTCTATTATAATGTTGTACGAGAGGAGCATTTGGCTCAGCGCCTCTTCAGAACACTTAACCTGATATTCACCCCATCATTTACACAGATAAACACACTGAATAACAGCTAATCAGTAAGCGGGGCTCTGAGAGAATGCGGGCAGATGCGCCCCTGTATAGCAGTTACTGAACTTCAAATCAATCTGCAATTACCCAGCATTCACCACAGATGTTTCTGTGGCTCTGAGACGGTCTTGGCTCTCCTTAGGTGCGAGAATGATATATGCAATAGGAACGTGTCAGTACAAATGAAAAATACTCCAGCTGTGTGACTCTGCTGAGGTTATTTGTGAACAGGCAATGTGCGCGTGTCTAAGGTCTAGGGTGCTGATTAGTCAGTTAGGTCAGCCACTAGGCGACCTGTTGAATCTGTGTCGACTAGTCGCAGATCACCTGATGTTAGTTGAACTTGTTTGATAAATTGAGGTAACACTAGGACCTTATGAAATATTTTATTTTTGAGATTACATAATTTTTTTTTTTAAATTATGTATACAATTTTAAAAGTTAAATTAATTTTTAATAATAAAAAAGCATGCTAATGAATTTAAATCAATAAACTTGTACAATTAAACAATAATCTTATGACCCTATGGAATTGTCTCAGGTTATAACTGTAACCAGGGTTCCCTGAGAAGGGGAATGAAACTGCATTTTGGATCAATGCTATGGGGCGATAACAGTTTAACCGGTGTCTAAAGCCCTTGTGAACACACTCCAATTTGATTGGCTTGCAACAGTCGGTGACATAAATATCGTAGTGCCCAAGAGGTGCCCGTGTGAAAAGGTGTGAATGTAAACAATGAATGGCGACTGCAGAAAGCAAAAGCTGAATCCCAGACATGTCGGGAAAAAGATGATGGTAACCCCTAGAGGCCTGCATTTCAGCCCGGGATATATATATATATATATATATATATATATATATATATATATATATATATATATACACACACACACACACACACACATACACGTACACACACACATATATGAAGAGTTTGGTTCCAAAACGCTTTAAATCCATTTTGATGAATTTGAGTAAAATGTGTTTTCTTTAGCAAGAAAATGGGAGGATGAAAACCACTATTTTCTGTTTCAAATTTTCACATAGCATTTGTAGGTTATAATAACAATAAAAAATTAAATCCAGGTTTAGATTTTCAAAGATTTATTATAAAAACAGAACATACAAAACGTTTTTCAAAAGATCCCCTGAGGTCAATGTGTCAGCGTGACAGAAGTTTGATGCTGTCGTGTGAGAACAAGCAACAGCCGGCATTTCCTCCTCCAGAGTGCCTCATCTTCTTTATCTCACGTAATTGATTCGATTTAGAGGTCACATTTACCCATGCAGGATGTCTTACCCTCCGCAGGTTCACTAATGCTGTCAAAATTATTCATTTTTTTGTTTGTTGATCGAAAAGTACAAAATAGATGAGAAAACCTAGGAAGCCGGAGTTAAAGCGCTGCCGTTTCTGTTTACATTGCGTGGAATGGTGCGTTGTGATTGGTTGAGTGGATGTATCACATTTTGCAGAGAAGGGAGACTGGCGTTTGTCACGGTTTGGAAAGAAAGGGAGAAAACATTACATAATAACACGGTGGATATCGCATTTTACGTAAAATGAAACATTGACTTTTCAATAACGACCAGATACAATACAGATTTTTGCAGTAACTAAAAATGTTGTTTATCACGTTTTGGAACCAAACTCTTCATATATATATAAGAGAAGACAATTATTGTCTTCTCTATGTTTTAGTAGGCCAATACATTTTTATCATACATTTGAGTGACCAACAGTCCTGTTCCCTTTGAAGGGAACTCAACAATACATCAATTGACGCTATGGGGAACGCCTCAGGCATGACAGGTGTCTGAAATCAAATACCAACTCATAGCAATCATGTAGACCTGCGACAGCCCATGCATCATCAGCTCGAATGATGAGCGCTTCAATCTGGATGTATAAAAAGGTCGCCTTGAAACTGGGACAACATCCTTTTCGTCTTCAGCCCTCCTGCCCAGTATATGCTGAGGTGGTTGGTGTTATGGGGCGCCGCCACAGACAGATTGCAGTTGCAGTGGAGGCTCGTCCGGGAGGAACCCGCTCATGGTATTTTGGATAACCTCCCCACCCGTAAGCCACCAGCCCAGATGAGCCTTCCATTCCTTCCCGATCTTCAATCTGAGATCGAGAGGGTATGGAAGAATCCGTTCTCCTCTCCGTCTCTATCTGCATCAGCGGGCTAGTTTTGCTGCTGTGGAGGGAGCTGTGGAGCACGGATATGTGTCGATGCCGCCAGTGGCGAGACGTTGGCTGACTATCTCGCCTCTGGTCTGTCTTCTTCACTAAGAGCTCCAACCCTGCCATCCAAGCTGCTCAAGACAACTTCACGCTTGAATGACAAAGCATACACGGCAGCAGATCAGGCAGGTGCGGTTCTGCACACCCTTGGAAGTTGTGGTCCTAAACCTTTGAGCTGGCCCAGATTTACCCCCGTTTATTGCGTTCTGGCTTTTCCTGGTTAATTAGCTTGGGCTATGACCAGAAGGGAGTGCTGTTACTGACAGTCCGATGTGACTTAGGGTGAGTGGTTTCAGTATTCCTTGGAATTACTGGTTCTGACAGTTATAACTGCCTTTAGGCAAGCACCCCTCAGCATGGCGGAGTGGGTATTTCGTTACTCATACCGTCAATTGGCGTATTGTTGAGTTCCCTTCGAAAGGGAATGTCTCAGGTTACAACTGTAACCTATGTTCCCTGAGAACAGGGAACGAGACAATACGTCCCTTTGCCATGCCTTGGAGCCTGCCTACAATAGTCCCTTCAGACGATAGTATGTTGGCACGGTTTCAAGACGCCCTTTTTTATACATCCAGATTGACGCGCTGATCATTTGAGCTGATGATGCACGGGCTATCGCTGGTCAACATGATTGCTATGAGTTGGTATTTGATTTCAGACACCTGTCACGCCTGAGGCGTTCCCCATAGTGTCAATTGACGTGTTGTCTCGTTCCCTGAGACGTTTTCCCAAGACATGTCCTTTTTTCATGTCCTATTCTGGCTGCCATGGCTGTTTTTTTATAAAATGATGAAAATGTCTTGGTTTTCAAAAAAATGCTGGGTAAGATGAGCTGGTAACACTTTACAATACGTGTGCACTAATATGCATTAATTCACACTTAACTAATGCACAGATAATAATGAGTTAATGTATAACTAATAAAGAACTAAATCATTAATTAATGATTACTGCATCAGCAACTAATAAAGAGTCTATATGATTAATAGATTAAGTAATACATGAATTGCTATTAATTCAATGTGTCATTGTGTATTAATTCCTTAATAACATATTTTATTAACTAATAGTGTAAATTAATGTGTTAATTACCACAATTAGTCAAAGCTATGCACTTCAACTTCCAGTTGTCTGCCTTAATTAATCATTAGCTAATGATTTGCAAAGGTATCATTATGTTATGACTTTACTTGCTGAGGCACATCATTATTAACTAGTCATTTAGTAATTGTAGTAATTTGCACATGAATTTGCATTAACAATTAATTAATTAATCATGTATTAATGCATATTAGTGTACCTGTCATATTATCTGGAAGTTGAAATACAAGGCTTTGGCTCATTCTGGTAATTAACATATTAATTAACACGATTAGTTAAAAAATGAGTTATTATGGAATTAATCCACAATTACATATTTAATTAATAACAATTAATGTATGAACTAATACATTAACCTTACAGACTCTTAATTAGGTCCTAATGTGGTAATCATTAATGAATAGCTTAGATAATCATTAGTTACACATTAATTCAGTATTATCTGTGCATTAGTTAAGCATGAATTAATGCTTATTAGTGCACACGTATTGTAAAGTGTTACCGATGAGCTCTACAGCAAAATATAGATGGGCAAATGTCACAGCTGGATACTTTGTCTTGTCTTGCCGTGTTTTGGTGTGTTTGCTCCTCCTACAGGTGCGCTGAGGAGCTGAGTTAATCAGGTGGATTGGGTGCACCGGTGCACAGGTGTGCCTGTCAATAAAAGCTTCCTGTTTGGCATCCTCATTGAGCGTTCCATTCTGTCTCATCGATCCCTGGCCAGGACCGAGATGTTTGATCGGCGTTGCGGCGTATTGAGAGAACTTGCGAGTCAGACTTTGTTATGAAGATTGTGTTAATAAAGAGATTATTGTAACCGCCGTGATCATTTTCTCCCTCCTTCTTTGTTGCTCCCGATTAAGGGCGTAACAAGTAAGGGCTCGTCGAACTAAATTTGTTTGGATTCAGTACGATTGTTTGAGAAAAATAAAAAATAAAAATCGTTGTCTTTGAAGGAGTGTAAAGGTAGGATATTTAATTCGATATTTTGAATATTTGGTAATTGTCCGCCTATTTGGAAACTGAAAATTTTGGAACGCTCCAAATTAGGCTCTATATGAAATAATTTGTGGGGAGAATTTGGGAACGAACCTTCCAGGTAGGTTTAGTGCGTGTCTTTGGACACATAGTTTTTTATTTTAGTTTGTTATTTTTGGTTGGCTCGGGGCTTAGAGCAGTTGTCTCGGGAGCACATCCGAGGTTTGGGGGGCGATTTGGCAATTGGTTGTCTTCCCAAACTTGCGGGATTTAGGAAAATCTTGAGTGGAAAGTCTGATCCTGCTGCATTGTTCGGCCATAAGTACGCCTATTCCAACTAATCGTCCGCTGTCTGCTGTAAACACTCTTTCCTTTGAGCAACAGAAGGAGTTGTTGATCCAGCGTGATACTGAGTGTGAGAAGCGACGCTTGGAATGTGGTAAGCTACGCTTGGAGTTGGAGGAGAGCCGGCAACAGGTGGAGGAACAGCGTTTACAGCTTGAAAGGCGTCGACTGGAGTTACAGGGAGAAGGTAAACCAGTAGGTGCAGGATTTGATGCTGATTCGACGAAACTGAGCGGAGCTCGTAATTTACGTTTAGTACCGCTGTTTAATGAGGCTGAGGTGGAGATTTTGTTTCTCCTATTTGAGTGAGTCGCAGTGGCGTATAAGTGGAGTGATGTTGAACACGCAATGTTGCTTCAATGTGTTTTAACAGGTAAAGCCCAACAAGCCTATTCTACGCTGTCTGATGTTAACAGCCAGAATTATGAAGCCATTAAAGCGACAGTGTTAAAAATTAATGAGCGTGTGCCAGAGAGTTATCGGCAAAAGTTCTGTGTGTTACAGCTAAAGGTGAACGAAACAAATGTTGAGTTCGTAAGAGAGTTGACTGTGCAGTTTGATCGGTGGTGTACAGCGGCAGAGTGTACAACAATAGACAAGCTGAGAGAGTTAATTTTATTCGAACAATACAGAAATACACTTCCTGAGATTGTAGCCACTTATGTTGCGGAGCATCAGGATTAAAACTGCTTCAGAAGCTGCGCTGCTGGTGGATGACTGGGAACTTATTCATAAGCCCCGTGCTGATAAATTTGGAGAACACCAGGTTCATGCACGGGATAATTTTTCTAGTGTCCCTATGGGTTCAGCCAGGAGTTTAAGAAAGAAAAAATCAAGTGACTATGATAGCTGTAACTACTGTCTGGGTAAGGGACATTGGAAGTCAAACTGTCCGGTCCTTAAAGGGTTAGTTCGCCCATTTAAGACATTAAGTTGTATGCAATCCTTACCAGCACTATAGTGTATACACACTGACCCACTCTGTTGTCACCCCTGGTCAGAGTTCTGACCGCTGGAAGTTTTTGAATTAAGTACTCCGGCTACTTTCCGGGGCCACAAAACTGTGCGTTTTTACGTGAAAAAATTATTTGCGTTTCAAAGCTTGATTAATTTAACACACAAAAAACACGCCGGTCAAAATTCATACCTCGGTTTTAATGCGGCACTATTTTCCTTCCGTTTCTATCAATCCGCGCTGCTGCAAACGTCAACAGTGCGCACGTGACGATCAGCTGTTGATAGCGCGACTAGCTGACAACATGTCTGACTACAAAACTTCAGATGATGAAACTAATTTTAGCACAATGTCAGACGGATCAGATGATGAAAGTAATTTTAACTCAATGACAGAGGGATACCTTTATGAACCGGAGTATACCGATGCCGAACTTCAGCAGATGGAGAAAGAACGGGAAGAGAGCGAGAAGACAGAAATGAAGTTGTCCAAGTTGATGCTGGGCCCACAGCTGTAGCAAGAGCCAGGATAAACGACAAACGGTGGTGCACTTGTTCAAATTGTCAAGTTATGCCAACAGAGGTTGAAAGCTATTGCTGCCACGAATCATGCCACAGATGCAAAACCTATCGATTAACGAGGAGTCTGCATTACATCCAATGACGTTTTCCCTGCAATGCTAAATGCAGGTGTCCTAGATCGAGACGTTCTTCTACATACCTAAAATAAATTGGAAAAAGCGACCCAAACCAGCTGGACTTGACGGTCAGATGACGGCAGAGTAAGTGTGATCGCTCATGTTGCTTTGTAGTTATTTCTTTATTAATTTAACGTTTTCTTGACTAGTTGGCTATATAATAGTCTATCTGACTGCATTATTATTATTATACTGAGTGGACAATAATACAATTAGATATTACATCAGATTGTTTACTGTACAGTTTAGACATGGGATCATAAAGTTAGTAAATAGAGCTTACCTGTGGTACTGGTACAGCAAAACTCTTTAAAATCTTTTTTTTTCCTTTTTCCTCCTTGGTTGGAGAGCGTAAGCGTCTTCGCTGAAGTGAGCACTACACACACGAAAATCCTTTATTCGAGATAATTTAGCTCCCGCAGAGTAGCCGATGGCAACCAGCCAAAGCTGTCTATAGTCATATTAGAAACAGGAAAACGAATCTGAACGGTGATCCCAGTACATCCTTGTTGTCACAGCCTGGGAATTTACAAGTTCGCACCATTGTTAATTTAATACTTTTGTCGATCGATTGTGTAAACACTATGGAACAGCTAATCGTCACGTGCGCACTGTTGACATTGACAGCAGTGCGGATTGATGAGAAACGGAAGGAAAATAGTGCCGCATTAAAACTGAGGTATGAATTTAGTTTTTTGTGTGTTAAATTAATCAAGCTTTGAAACGCAAATCATTTTTTCACGTGAAAACGCACAGTTTTGTGGCCCTGGAAAGTAGCCGGGTGTACTTCATTCAAAAACTTCCAGCGGTCAGAACTCTGACCAGGGGGGTGACAACAGAGTGGGTCAGTGTGTATACACTATAGTGCTTGTAAGGATTGCATACAACTTAATGTCTTAAATGGGCGAACTAACCCTTTAAGTCAAAATTTGTCAGACACGCCCACTCTGTGAAGCCGGTTGTCTTGGCTGCTTCTGTTTCTGTATTAAATCGGGCCGGTACTTGTGAAGGAATACCGGTGGTAACACCCGAGAAAGTAGACAATCACCGGCAATTATTTGAACCATTTATTTTTAATGGTTTTGTGTCGCTTCCTGGTGGTGTTGAGAAAGTACCAGTGAAAATTCTCCATGACACGGGGTCATCCGAGTCCCTCATTTTGGAGTCTGTGTTGCCCTTTTCAGCTGAGTCACACACTGGTAGCTCCCTTTTGATTCGTGGCATTGGGCTTAATACATTGTCCGTACCCCTGCATAAAGTTCATCTAATCTGTGAACTAGTGCATGGGGTGGTAGATCTTGGTATACGCCCCAGTCTACCGGTTGAAGGCGTTTCATTGATTCTGGGAAATAACTTAGCCGGCCTGTACTGTTGCTCCGGATGAGAGTGTGCAGCAGTATCCGAAAGTGTTTGTTGCCTGTGTAATGACTCGTTCTGGCGCTAAGCTTAAGGCTGAGGGGAAAATCAGTGACGCTGAGTCGAGTTTCGTTTTGAGTGATTATCCCATTGAGGTTACTCGGGAGGAGTTGTCTATTGAACAGCAGATTTACGAAACATTAAAACCTCAATTGAACAGGTTGTTGACAGTACTGAAATCCATGACAGAGCGCAAGGCTATTTTATTGAACAGAATGTGTTTTTGAGAAAGTGGTCCCCGCATGCTGTTGATGGTATGGGAGACTCTGCTCATCCAGGTCGTGGTGCCAGTGAAGTTTCGTTCGTTAGTGTTGAGAATGGCTCACGATCAGCTCGCCAGTCATGCTGGTGTGCAGAAAACGTATGACCGAATTCTTCGTTATTTTTACTGGCCTCGTATCAAAAAGGACGTTGCCAGTTTTATTAAGTCCTGTCATACGTGCCAGCTCACCGGCAAACTCGAACCAGCCGTTAAAACCGGCTCCCTGCGTTCCAATCCCGGCTGTATGTCAACCATTTGAACAGCTTATTATTGATTGCATCGGGCCTCTTCCTCATTCGAAAACTGGAAGCGAGTACCTGTTGACAGTGATGTGTCAAGTGACGCGTTACCCAGCTGCGTTCCCATTGTGATCGATTAATACTAAGTCTATTGTGAAAGCACTCACTCAGTTCGTGTCTATTTTTGGGTTGCCAAAAGTTATTCAATCAGACCAAGGAAGTAATTTTACTTCGAAATTGTTTGCGGAGGTGCTTTGCGCGCTGGGTATTAAACACAATTTGTCAACAGCGTATCACGCACAGAGTCAAGGGGCACTCGAACGTTTTCATTCTACATTGAAATCACTGTTGAGAGCCTACTGTCTGGAAATGCAGCGAGACTGGGAAGTGGGTCTCCCGTGGTTGATGTTATCAGCCAGGGAGGTTACGCAGCAGAGCATTGGGTTTATCCTGGACGAGCCCCCACTTGTTATGCCCTTAATCGGGAGCAACAAAGAAGGAGGAGCAAACGATCACGGCGGTTACAATAATCTCTTTATTGACACAATCTTCATAAAGTCTGACTCACAAGTTCTCTCAATACGCTGCAACGCCGATCAAACATCTCGGTCCTGGCCAGGGATCGATGAGACAGAACGGAACGCTCACTGAGGACGCCAAACAGGAAGCTTTTATTGACAGGCACACCTGTGCACCCAATCCACCTGATTAACTCAGCTCCTCAGCGCAACTGTAGGAGGAGCAAACACACCAAGACACGGCAAGACAAGACAAAGTATCCAGCTGTGACAAGGAGGATGAGGAAAAAACAGGAATAAAGAGAAGAAAACTAAAGATATATATATATATATATATATATATATATATATATATATATATATAGATATATAATGTATATTTTGTTAGATCATTTTTGTAAGTTTGTGAAAACTATTTTTGTTCAATTTGGAGATATTTCTTTTAGCTATTTATTATTTATATATTTATTTTTCTAGAAGAGACATTATTTTTATCACTATTTCATTCATTATTTTTGAAACATGAAGAGTAACCTCTGAGCTATCTGAACCTGTATCTTTTAATATAACATTTTCTATCCATACAGAGGAGGCATAGCTTACTTTAAATGCATTGAAATTGATAAGGCATCTTTGAGTAAACTTTGAGTATCTGTTTGCTGGGCCAGAGTGTCCTGGTTTTTGGTAATCAAAATATGGTCACTCTATCATACATATTTTAAAGTTAAGGATTCATATAGGATTGATATAGCTTGCATTGGAACAAACACTATAACATCTTAGTTGATTGGTTTATTGACAAAACACTATGTATGTAACATATGAGCAGAAACTACTAACAAAAGCTTATTTGATGTCTATTTTAGAGTAAAAACTTTATAATATATCCAAAACTAGTCAAGGAAATGTTGTCTTTTATTTCGTAAGTAACACTGCGCATCTCTGATTCGTTCATTCATTCATTCATTCATTCATTCTCTGACTTCGCGTTCTTTCCACATGCACACTATTCATTCACACACACACACACACACACACACATATGATTCGGATTTAAACAGTAGGCTTTTTTGCATTTACAGACACTAACTTTATTATATATTGTGATTAGAACAAAGCACAAGAATAAAACACTTACAGAATTCTCAGGTCCTAGCTCCTCGAAGTGAAAATAAACCAGCACTTGTTCTGAGCTAAATGTCCCAGGATTATAGATCCTCAGCAAGACGACATTACATAATCTGACAAAAAAAAAGTGTGTTTACCGAGTTGTGTGGGCGTTTACATGTCTCAGTGTGTTGCTTCAGATCATTTGCGTTTGAATTGAGCGCGCTCTCCGTGGGCTTGTCACATTAGTAAAATAATGAGCTGTGAGAACGAAAATGGAAACGGCTGATATACTTTTTATACAGATTAAATAAAGTAAAGTAAATAAATAAGAGAATATTTATTTTAGTTTAAAATAAGATAGTTTAAAAGTAAAAACTTTTAAAGATGAAAACTTTAAAAAAAATGATTAAACTCTAAAAATTGCTAGGTTGTTTTAACCCAACTTTGGGTAAAATATGGACAAACCCAGCAATTGGGTTACATTTTTTAAATACATTTAACCCAACGTTTGGGTTTGTCCATATTTGACCCAAAGTTGGGTTAAAACAACCCAGCATTTTTAGAGTGTATAAACAAATAATTGATCCTTCCTTGGTGAATAGTGTTCGCTGAGATTTGTTTAAGCCTCTGGCCAAAAAATTCTCAGATGACGCAAAATCATGACAAAACATACCCTCTGGCCAAAAAATCCTCAGATGATGCAAAATGACAACAAAAATACATAAATATTTTGTCACATGGGGCTATCAGGGTCCCAAGCATGGTGATTCTAAAATACTACAGGTTTTCCACTAATACAAAGCTAAATCCTGAATTTGTCTTCTGAATTTGAATATATATATATATATATATATATATATATATATATATATATATATATATATATATATATATATATATATATATATATATATATATATATATATATATATACATACACAGTGGGTACTAAAAGTATTCAGGCCCCCTTAAATTTTTCACTCTTTGTTATTTTGCAGCCATTAGCTAAAATAATTTAAGTTCGTTTTTCCCTCATTATTGTATACATAGCACCCCATACTGGCAGAAAAACACAGAATTGTTGACATTTTTGCACATTTATTAAAAAGAAAAACTGAAATATCACATGGTTCTAAGTATTCAGACCCTTTGCTGTGACACTCATATATTTAACTCAGGTGCTGTTTATTTCTTCTGATCATCCTTGATATGGTTCTACACCTTCATTTGAGTCCAGCTGTGTTTGATTATACTGATTGGACTTGATTAGGAAAGCCACACACCTGTCTATATAAGACCTTACAGCTCACAATGCATGTCAGAGCAAATGAGAATCAAGAGGTCAAAGGAACTGCCTGAAGAGCTCAGAGACAAAATTGTGGCAAGGCACAGATCTGGCCAATGTTACAAAAACATTTCTGCTGCACTTAAGGTTCCTAAGAGCACAGTGGCCTCCATAACTCTTTAATTGAAAGATATTTTGGATGACCAGAACCCTTCCTAGAGCTGGCCGTACCGGCCAAACTGATTATCTGAGGGAGATGAGCCTTGGTGAGAGAGGTAAAGTAGAACCCAAAGATCACTGTGGCTAAGCTCCAGAGATGCATTCGAGGAGATTGGGAGAAAGTTGTAAGTCAACCATCACTGCAGCAATTCACCAGTCTGGGCTTTATGGCAAAGTGGCCTGATGGAAGCCTCTCCTCAGTCAAAGTTTGCTAAAAAAAACACCTGAAGAACTCCAAGATGGTGATAAATAAGATCCTCTGGTCGGATGAGACCAAGATAGAACTTTTTGGCCTTAATTCTAAGCGGTAACTGTGGGGAAAATCAGGCATCGTCATCATCTGTCCAATACAGTCTCAACAGTGAAGCATGGTGGTGGCAGCATCATGCAGTGGAGTGTTTTCAGCTGCAGGGAAAGGTGATGCAGATTCGAGAGGAAAGATGAATGCGGCCAAGTACAGGGATATCCTGGACAAAAACCTTTTCCAGAGTGCTGTGGACCTCAGACTGGGCCGAAGGTTCACCTTCCAACAAGACAATAGACCCTAAGCACACCGCTAAAATAACGAAAGAGTGGCTTCACAACAACTCTGTGGCTTTTCTTGAATGGCCTAGCCAGAGCCCTGACTTCAACCCAATTGACCCTTCGCTAAGCCACGCCTGAAAACCGCTACTGGCCAATCGTGTTCGTAGCAACCGTAACTATGCGCGGGAGGTCTGGCAAGCTTTCGAACGAGGGAAACATGCTGAAGCTGGGGAGAGGAATTGTTTTCCTTCCAAAAATCTAAAAGCCAAAGGGAGAAATGATGGGCGTGATCAAGCAGTGTGCAAGACCCATTCACAACTACCTGTAAATGTCGACATGATTGACAAAAACAGCTTTTGCTTGGAAATATTGACGGTTCTTTGGTCATAATGATATAACGTAAAATAAGACGATTAAAGACAAGACGGAGACTCACTGACATACTTTAAAATATATTTCAGCATTTTGTTAATCAATGTCCTACTACCGCTGACTAACTTTAACCCAATCAGATCGCGGCTCTTTCCGGTATTAGTGTTATTCCACAATAGTTCTTGGATAAGCTGTTTGATTTATAATTATTAGGATTATTTTCACATACCATGCTGTGGAGCGAGCATAGCTGTTCCTCAATTTGTGTTTCTCATTTGAATGGTCAGCGAGGCAGTTGCTGCTTGAGCTGGGACTATAACTTAGGCTTTAGCTTCAAATTTAAAAGAAATTATTCTCTAATCGGTTGCATGTCGTGAATATATCCCTCGACTGGAATACTGCAGTCCCTTTTGTCTTGCTCTCTTAGATATTTCACTTGTTCACCAAAAATTACTAATTATATCATTGGGAATGTCTGACATCGGTGCATCCACAATATGATAGATGTGCCAGCCGTGAAAGCTTGACAGGCATAGCAACAGTAACTAAGGAGGGCGGGGCTTAGCGGAGGGTCAATTGAGCATCTCTGGAGAGACCTGAAAATGGCTGTCCACCAACGTTCATCATCCAACCTGGCAAGAACTGGAGAGGATCTGCAAGGAGGAATGGCAGAGGATACCCAAATCCAGAGTGAAAAACTTGTTGCATCTTTCCCAAAAAGACTGTATTAGATCAAAAGGGTGCTTCTACTAAATACTGAGCAAAGGGTCTGAATACTTAGGACCATGTGATATTTCATTTTTCTTTTTTAATAAATTTGCAAAAATGTCAACAGTTCTGTGTTTTTCTGTCAATATGAGGTGCTGTGTGTACAATAATTAATCCATCTTGCCTTCCACGTGTCCAGTGGCAGAGGATGCAAAGCAGCTCCAGAGCATCACAGAGACACCAAAATGCTTTACTGTAGGCAGTGATTTTTCTTTTTTTTTTTTTTTTCAGCATATGCTTCATTCTTCTTCCTCCCAGACATACCGCTGATCTATAGGGCTGAAAAGTTCCATGTTTCATCGCTCCACAGAACAGAATATCATAACGTCTGTGGTGTATTTATATGATTTTGAGCAAATTGGAGCAGACTTTTCTTGGGATTTTTATTTTTTGGGTCAGTAGGGATATATATGCCTTGGAGTTCTAGCATGCAGTTCATGCCTTTTTGTGCAAGCTGCAACCTTAGTGCCTGTTGCCATCAAGTCTTGCTGCAGGTTTTTGCAGTCATTCAAATAGTTTTTCAGAAATCTGGTTGCAGGCATTGATAGCTGCCTTTTTCTGTCCCGTCCAGGATGTGTAACCACTATTCCTTTGACTTTGAACTTGCAAACTTTGTTTCCAACTGTGTCTTAAGGAACATTTAGTGCCTTTGCTATCTTTTTTGTATCATATTCTTTGTTTGTGATTGATTTGCAATGGGGGTTGAATAATTTTGATTGCAACGGTATATATAATAGGGCCCTATGAAATGTCTTATTTGGCAAAAATTATGTTGTTTTAATTTTTTAGGATTTATGATTTAATACAGTTGTTATATAAAAATAAAATGGTGGTAACCAAATGCAGGCATAAAACTAACAATTTAATCGTTTAAAATATAATCAAATGAAAATTAACAATTCCTTTTATTTATTTTTGGCAAACAAAGTGTTGTACAAAAAAGGTTTACTCTTAAAAAATTCCCACAATTTGCATATATTGCATCAAAACAGCCCTAACCCTAGGTCCTAAATAATGGATGCAGATTATGTTTCTTCATCATTCAGTTGATAAGAATAAATAATCTAATATCTGCATCCACACAAATACATGCAGAATATCTGACATTATCTCAACCACAAAAGGGGAATAAAAATGTGTTGGTCATATGTTCCTGTAATCAAAGTCAATATGAATAAATAAAATCCCAAAACAGTCTTACTGGACACACACACACACACACACAAACCACAAATAACTCATCTGGTGTGGCGTGACTCACTGACTGATAAAGAGCCAAAAGAGGAAAACTGTTTGGTTTCTATGGAAACCGCTTAACATTTTCACCATTGCAAAACTTCACCCGCACTCTGTCTGTGGTCACACGGATTTCAATCCCTTAAACACACACTGAACAGTGATGTGTTGACCACTTAGTTACGCTTCAAAATACTTGAATCATTGAATTCAAATCAGTTCATATATTCCTTCCAACAGACCAATAAACCTGCAGTGACAGCCCTTGACTTGGGAACAGTTCAGACAATTCTGTCGCCAATTCATTTACTCACCTTGATGTTGCTCCAAACCTGTTAGACTAAAGAAAACAAAAACAGATGTTTAGAAGAATGTTCACACTGCTCTTTTCCACACAATGAAATTAAAAATGCATGTACTCCAAATACACTATATTCCAAGTCTTTTGACATCAGTGTAAAGAAAAGACTTTAAGTTGCACATATCAGACTTAGTGTATGCAACTGGTTAAGTAACACATGAGAATCAAAGCCATTTAGTAATATATAGTAGTGGCCAAAAGTGATGTCTGGATATTTGTTTTTAATCACCCACAAGTTTGAAACCATCAAAATGATATACGTATAACCATATTATTTTAAATAAGAGGAAGAACAAAACACTAAACTTGGTTAAGGTATTTATCTGACAAAATTATTTGACAAAAAAATAAAAAAACAGCTATACAGGTTTTATTTTACTATGTCAAAACAAAAATGCATGGAGAAAACCTCACAGGGAGAAGCATCCACTGACAACACATTTTTGGTGTGACACGACCACTCAACACGTTGGTCTTCTCTTGCTTTTTCATGTGTTCATAATTTCTTTGTATGACAGCCTGACCAAAAATTAAGTCTGTACAATTTGGCATTTTCATTGGGTTATCACAAATAAAATAATTGACTAAATTTAATTGAATAAAATTTGAATGAAGGGTCACATTTCCTAGGCCGGACATCACTTTTGGCCACCACTGCACATCTTTTCACATAAAACATGTGAATGATGAATGATAAATGTGAATGATATTGGTTTGCTATGGCAGAAGACAGAAAAAAAATATGTTCCCTAATCTGCTTTCATTAGGACAAAATCAGCATGAACTTTCTGCTAATCAAATTTTTGCTTCAGTTTGGAATGACATGAAGATGAGTAAATGTTGACTTCTGTTTAGGATGAAGCATTTTTGTAATAAAACATTGCCTGCTTTGCCTGATTCCATTGGATTGGATTGCACTGATCGCAGCAGGCTTAAAACCTTAAAAAAAGGAAGTGCTGTGACTTTGGGCCGGTCATGCCTTTCCTCTCTCCCCACCAGCCACCAGACCAATAATGTTATTGTCATATGTTTGTTGTATATGTTAGTGTTCTTTGTAGGGATGACCTGTCCTTTTCTTTTGTGACAACATTCACTCTCACTATCTTTTTTGGTAACACTTTATAATAACTGCACGCTATTAATCATTAGTTAAGTATGAGTAAACAGTTAATTCATCATTTATAAAACATTAATAGACATTAATAAGCAGTTTATAAATATAGCTATAAATGCTTTTTTCCTTGATTTATAAGCATATCTATAATGCGAAAATATAATAATTGTATTTTCATACTTTGTTAATGATCAATTAATAATTTCTAAATGAAGTATAGCATTATTTACAAACCAGTTATTCAAGAGTTGTCAGTTATTCATAAGATCACTTAGAAAGTGTAAGTAAATGTAGTAAATACAGGTAGTTATAAAGCATTTAGTAGTGGTTAGTTAACTATTTTTGTGAGCTAATCTAAAGTGAGGACTATTCATGCTTTGTAAAGCATTTATATAGGTGATTTAAAGACTCGTCGATCTTCTAAATAGTAAAATGTAACAAACACAACGCAGTCATACAGAACATAGAAATATTTAACAGCCTTTAAAAATGCTTTACAAGGCATGAATAGTCCTCACTTTAGATGAGCTCACGAACATAGTTAACTGACAACTACTAAATGCTTTATAACTACCCAAATTAACCCTGAATTACAGCATTAATGCATGCTAATAAAGCATTTATTAACACACTAAGTAACCATCACTATATGTCTGAATGATAAGCTGTATGAATGTACATTTAAACAGTTTTTGAATCATTTACTTACACGCTCTAAGTAATCTTACGAACCACTGACAACTCTCAAATAACTGTCACATGTCTGTCCTGTCCTTGTTGTGCACATGAGTTTATGTTGAGCCATGTGCTCTTGTCGTTGTTTGAATCCCTCCCCCTTGTTATCTGATCATTGGTTTATTTGTTCCACCTGTTATCCTCGTTACCCTCCTTGTTTGCCTGCCTATTTAGTCTTCCTGTGTATGCTGTCCTGTGCTCGTTCGTTGTTAATGTTATGGTTATGTTGTGTGTAGTTCTGTGCCTGCCTTGCAACGTCATGTCCTTGGATTTAGTTTTGAGACCTGGATTTCTTTTGTTTGGTTTGTTTGATTTATGTTTCACTTAATTAAAAGCTTCACCTTTACTCTGCATTTGAGTCCTAACTCCACTCTACACAACCCGCACCGTGACAGAACGAACGAGCCATTTGAGGACTCAGCGGAGGGAGAGATCGGAAGCAATGATGTCTGGTTCAAGCAGAAAGGGGGTTCGTATTCCTTTCCCTGCTACCCAGGAGGAGAGGAAGCAGCAGAGGGGGAGTTCGCAATCTGGGGAGGTGCCGCCTCGGATGAATATTTTAGAGTGCTTTGCATTATGGGCTCGCATTACAGAGGAGACCGTGGCGGTAGAATCTTCCGAGCCCCCTTCCACCGAACACGGACGGTCGTTTAAGGGGACTCGGTTGGCCAGAAGAAGGGTCCCTTTTCTGGGGGACCCAGTTCCGGTGGTCCCCAAACGGAGGAGGAGAAGGAAGACTTCCTCTGTGACTGTCCCGGTGGTCCCGGTTCCCGGTGATCCCGGTCCCGGTGGTCCCGAGTCCGGTGGTCCCGAGTCCAGTGGTGGTAGTCCCGCGTCCGGTGGTCCCGAGTCCGGTGGTGGTGGTCCCGAGTCCGGTGGTGGTAGTCCCGAGTCCAGTGATCCCGAGTCCAGTGGTGGTGGTCCCGAGTCCGGCGGTCCCGGTCCGGCGGTCCCGAGTCCGGCGGTCCCGGTCCGGGTCCGCGGTCCGCGAGTCTCGGTGGTGGTGGTCCCGAGTCCGGTGGTGGTGGTCCCGAGTCCGGTGGTCCGGAGACGGAGGAGGAGGAGAAAGGCCACCTCAATGACTTGTCTGGCGGCTTCTAACACAGAGACCATCCCCGAGGTGACGGCCATCCCTGACGCGCCGCCCAGACGCCCTGCTTCTGCCGGCCCCGCCCAAGCTGCTCGCCCTGACGGCCCCGCCCAAGCTGCTCGCCCTGACGGCCCCGCCCAAGCTGCTCGCCCTGACGGCCCAGCCCAAGCTGCTCGCCCTGACGGCCCCGCCCAAGCTGCTCGCCCTGACGGCTCCACCCAAGCGCCTCGCCCTGACGCCGCCATCCATCAAGCCTGAATCTGTTCAGCTCAGATCTATGGTTCCAGAGACTGTCCACAACCCGTCTGTCCAGCAAGAGTCTGTGTCCGCTCCTGAGAGAGCATCACCGCCTTGGCTGCCCGAGGGGTCTTCACCGCCTTGGCCGCCCGAGGGGTCTTCACCGCCTTGGCCGCCCGAGGGGTCTTCACCGCCTTGGCCGTCCGAGGGGTCTTCACCGCCTTGGCCGCCCGAGGGGTCTTCACCGTCTTGGCCGCCCGGGGGTCTTCACCCGCCCTGGCCGCCCGAGGGGTCTGCTCCGCCCCGGCCGCCCGAGGGGTCTGCTCCGCCCTGGCCGCCGAGGGGTCTGCTCCGCCCTGGCCGCCCGAGGGGTCTTCACCGCGCCTGGCCGCCCGGAGGGGTCTTCCACTCCGCCCTGGCCGCCCGGAGGGGTCTTCACCGCCCTGGCCGCCCGAGGGGTCTTCACCGCCCTGGCCGCCCGGAGAGGTCTTCACCGCCCTGGCCGCCCGAGGGGTCTTCACCGCCCTGGCCGCCCGAGGGGTCTTCACCGCCCTGGCCGCCCGAGGGGTCTTCACCGCCCTGGCCGCCCGGAGGGGTCTTCACCGCCCTGGCCGCCCGAGGGTCTTCACCGCCCTGGCCGCCCGAGGGGTCTTCACCGCCCTGGCCGCCCGAGGGGTCTTCACCGCCCTGGCCGCCCGAGGGGTCTTCACCGCCCTGGCCGCCCGATGGACTTTGTGTTCGCCAGGATCTCCCAGGACTAAACAATTGTCCTGTTCCGCCCGGTCTGTCCTCCCCCGCATTCCGACCTGGTCTGTCCCCCCCATTCCGCCCTGGTCTGTCCCCCCCCCCATTCCGCCCTGGTCTGTCCCCCCCGTCCCGCCCTGGTCTGTCCCTCCGGTTCCGCCTGATGGAGCGTCTGGTAGCCGCTCCGTAGGGGAGGGGGTAGTGTCACATGTCTGTCCTGTCCTTGTTGTGCACATGAGTTTATGTTGAGCCATGTGCTCTTGTTGTTGTTTGAATCCCTCCCCCTTGTTATCTGATCATTGGTTTATTTGTTCCACCTGTTATCCTCGTTACCCTCCTTGTTTGCCTGCCTATTTAGTCTTCCTGTGTATGCTGTCCTGTGCTCGTTCGTTGTTAATGTTATGGTTATGTTGTGTGTAGTTCTGTGCCTGCCTTGCAACGTCATGTCCTTGGATTTAGTTTTGAGACCTGGATTTCTTTTGTTTGGTTTGTTTGATTTATGTTTCACTTAATTAAAAGCTTCACCTTTACTCTGCATTTGAGTCCTCACTCCACTCTACACAACCCGCACCGTGACAATAACTGGTTCATAAAAAATGCAATTCTTCATTTAGAAATGATAAATAGATCATTAATAAAGGATGAAAATACAATTATTAAACAAATTATAGATATGCTTTCAAATCAGAGAAGAAAGCATTTATAGCTGTATTAATAAACTGCTTATTAATGTCTATTAATGCTTTATGAATAAGGAATTAGTTATTAGTTACTCATACTTAACTAATGATTATTAGCGTGTAGTTATTATAAAGTGTTACCTTTTTTTCTTTTCTGTTTTGTCTCCATTTGTTTGTTCATTTGGGCCCAGGATCACCCTGAAGTCTAAACACCTACCATACTTTTATTTGTTTTTAATTTTTTTTTTATATCACAATACAATGTTTATCAAAGCTATTTTTGTTTAATGTGGATTTTTATTTCTTGGTCTGACAGCTTGACAACTTAACCCTGACAGTCGTAATACCGTATTTCAGTGATATAATCTGCCTTTCCCCCAAAATGTACCAATAACCAACACAATAGTACAAGGGGTCAATACTAGATAGATACTATATAGTATAGAGACAGTACACAGGATCATACATACAAAGACAAAACAACATCAGGGTAACACGCATGACACGGAAATAATGCAATAAACACTACACAACATAAAATGTAACACAAAACACTAATATATAGCACAAATAAAAAAAATTTAAGAAATAGAATTATATGTAATACGTAATCATAGTCATTTGTAATAGTTTATTTTATATATTTTTATATATTTTATTTGTTTTACTTTAAATCATGGCATTTCATAGTTTTTACTTGCAAAAAAATCATCTATTTTACAGGTCTTTACCATACAATGACAGTTAATTATAAATGATGAGCACCAAAAATAATCTATACAAATTGTTCTATATATAATTTATTGTTTCTATTTATATTTGATGTATGGTTCTCAATTCTCTATATTCATTTTGTTGTTTGAGAAAACAGACCCAAATTTAAGTCATTATTCATTGATAACCACAACATTGATTCATCTTGTCAATTCATACCAGCTCAATCCAAGAATGGCATTGGTTTTTGTATTAGTAGTAAATGAATTTGACATACATTTTTTTTTTTGCATTCTGGACACATTCATGACTATTAACTCTTCTATGGAAAAAGATAATTTCCTTCATCAAATATTTTTCTATTTTTATTTTTTTTTAATGACAAAAGTGAGTAAATGACAGAATGTTCTGTTACTTTCAATGCGAATTCTGAGGAAAAAATGTTTTCAGTGTTCGATTGCATTGAGGGGCAGAAATGCTGTCTAGGACATCAGCCTGCTAGATTTTGATTACTGAAGATAATTCTGATCCAAACTAATAAAATAAGCTGAATAAAGCAAGTGTTCTGAGACCAGCTGCAGCTGATAAGACGATCAAACCCTCGTCATCTCCAGTCTCATGAAAATCATCTTTGATTCCAAAGTCATCAATAAAACATAGACAAAATAAGATCACAGCTGACAAAAAATTATCTTGCGTTTCCTTCTCGTTCTCATTTCTCACATCAAAAAAAGTAATCTCTGAAATTAAACGCCTTATCTCCAGCACAAAAAAGAGACATTCTCGTAAGAAGATAAAGATGTGAACGGGCTGACAACACAAGTGATGGTATCTGTCTAAGTTTGGAAGTGGGAAAAATGTACTAATTAAAAAAATTTTATATTTCCATTCAAGTTGTCATGCTTTAGCTGGAACCCATTAAAAAACGCAAGAAATTTCTCATTTCTGTCAAACTCATCACCGAAAGAGAGAGACTTTCTGGGTCAAGCGAGATTTTCATGGCGCTCATGTGGTCTTCAATCGTGTCCAGGAAACATGTGTTGGACGGCTGAAAACTGACATCATACACATATTTCAAGATTTAAAGCAGCCATTAATCTGACACACAAACCCACACAGCATAATAGATCAATTTTATGAGCTATTTCTTTTACCATTGTTTGATTTTCCTGTCTGCAAAGAAATTGACAAAGTTTGCATCCTTTTAAATGCTTAACAGGCCTGTAAAGGGTCTCAGTAAGTTTGTTTAATGCATGACGATTACATTTGAAACGTGTTAATAGCAGTTTTAATGCCGTGAGGTTGTTGATTTGATCTCTGTTCGACCAGATTTCCAACATCTCAAATAAAACTACACAGAGGAATTGATGATAGTTTGTCAAATAATTAAATTCTTACATAGGCTATTCCCCATCTTGTCGTTTCAAATTGTATCACTCTTAATTTTTTTTTAAATAAAAGTTTAATGGGGTTCTATATGGAACCCTATGGTTCTTGACTACATTTTAAAAGTTATTTATGCCAAAATGGTTCTATATAAATTTATATAATACTTTCATGATTTTCTAGTGATAAAGTTGGTTTACAAGCTGTTTAATTAATACAATTTAATTCAAATAAAAAATGAATTAAAACTATTTAATTACTTAAAACTAAATCCATAAAATGATCCCATGATGGAACTCCTAAAAGGTTCAATGTAGAAAGCGCCTGAAGGAACCATTTAATCTTCTATATATAAAGTTGAACATTAATATATGGAACACAAAATTAGATGCTTAGAATACTGTTAACGCTGTCTTTCCAAGTATGCCACACACTCTTGTTTCTCACTTGTCGTAATGGAAAAAAAAATTGGAAGTGTTTGTAGGTGGTTTCTAGGTCAATATTCACCTCATTCCATGCTCCTGTTGTTCTATAAAGTATCTTGTTACTGTTTTAGGGAGTGAGAAAAGGCTACAAACAAATGGATTGAGCTGTAAAATGGATTATAACTGCTTCACCAGCTTCACTGAAATTACTCATTTAAAAAAGGGACTAAATCATGAAATGTGCATGGCTGTTTTTATTTATCTATTTATTTTACATCCATGCTAACCATGCACTCATGCACTGATAATTAGTGATAATAGAAGGTTTATGAATATACGACTCACATTAAGTTTTTTTTTTTTGGTATCTGTCGTTCCATGAAGAACCTTTAACATCCACATAATCTTTCCATTGCACAAAAGAGAATATTTTTATTTTATTATTCACATTAATTTTTCTTCAAAATGAGAAAACAGTACACTTCATGTTAGAAATATAGGTGTTGAAAATGGTTAGTTTAATTAAAATAATTAGGTTAATGCTCTTCACCAAAGACTACAGATATAGTAGTCTTCACCAAAGACTACAGATATAGAACGATGAAGTACCGGCTGTAGTATCCTAACTCCTCTTCTGCAGGAGAGTTTTTACCTCCTGTTCTAATAGCAGAGCCTGCTTGGGGCCCACCACTGTGGGCAGAACCCCTCAGAACCTAGGTCCCACTGAGAAACATTGGGGAGAATTTTCCATTCCGCCAGAAACTCTACTAAGGGAACCAGCCTCTCGAGGCTGGCCTCTGGATGAACATCCTGAGTGACAGACACAGCGCAATGTAACGCAATGGCAGGGAACAGCTGGTCTGGGCACTCCACAATCCACCACGGAAGGGGCAAGCGTCCCTCAGGAAATCACTCGCCGAGTCTCTCTACGCCCTGCAAAGGCAGGTTTAGTAGAGCAGACCCCTGAGGGCATCGGGAAAGACAGGGCACCGTGTTTTTTGCCGTGAACTCAAGTCTTTTACGATGGGAACCACCCTCAGAGTCCTGACGTTTAGCACATCAGGATTTATTTATTTTTCTTCTCTCGACGCGGCCTTCTTGACGATAATGACTGTCCTCAGATCAGCCCTACCTCGAGAAGGTCGCGCCAGAGAGCGCCCCGCCCTCGTCCCTCTCCATTTCTCTGCGGTGGGTGGGGGGCACAAGATGCAACACTTAGTTTCTGCTGCGCTCTTTTTGAGGTACTCGGCGACTGGGACTGCCCTCGCTCAGCAGCCCCAGCGACATGCACTTTAAGGGGCAAACATTTCTGAAAGCAGTTCTAGCTCATTAATTATTTCAACAAAAATTCCAAACCAACATGACACTTGGAGCGTGTTGAACATAAAAATGAAGACAATCCCCGGAATACTGTAAATGTCACGGGTCGTCGGGGAGGGTGGACGGCAGATGACCGGCCGTCCCAAACTCTCCCGACTCACGTACCACCGCAAGGAGCCAACACCACAGAGGACACCGAGGCAAAGTAATTTAGGAAAAACACAGAATCTTTATTAAATAGCTGAAGTTAAAACAGCCTCAGCCAGCTGAGGAGAGGTGAAGATTCGCAGCCGATCTGATTCTTCTCTGAGGCCCCGACAGGCAGAGGACAGGTAAGAGTTCCCGGTGGAGCTGTTTCTCTCGAGTTCACAACAGAACCGTCCCTTCTCTTCCTAGGGTTCGAGTGGCCAGAGGAGGCTAAGGGATCAGCAACAGGGCTGGCTCTCTCCGCAGGGCTCCGCCAAGCAGAGGACAGGTAAGGGTTCCCAGTGGAAATGTTTCACTCAGATTCACAGTAGAACTGTCTCTTCTCTCTCTTCACAGGATTCGGATGACTGGAGAGGAGTACGGAATCCACAGCAAAGCTGGCTCGCTTCTGAGGGCTCAGGCAGACAGAGAACAGGTGAGGGTTCAACAGTATAACTGGTTCTACTCACAGGGTCCAGATGAGCAAGGAGGAGTGCGGATTCAACAGTATTACCGGCTCTCTTCTCAGGGCTCAAGCAGGCAGAGGGCCAAGATGACGATTCCACAGTATAACTGGTTCTGTTCACAGGGCTCAGACAGGCAGAGAATAAACGGTTTAACTGGCTCTACTCACAGGGTCCAGATGAACAGGGAGGAGTGAGGATTCAACAGCGAAGCTGGCTCTCGTCTCCGGACTCAGGCAGACAGAGAACAAACGTGAGAATTCAACAGTGTAGCTGGTTCTACTCACAACATCCAGAGGAACAGGGAGGAGTACGGATTCAACAGCAAAGCTGGCTCTCTTCACAGGACTCAGGCAGGCAGAGAATATCCATGAGAACTCAACTGTGTAACTGGTTCTACTCACAACATCCAGAGGAACAGGGAGGAGTACGGATTCAACAGCAAAGCTAGCTCTCTCCTTTCACAGGGCTCAGGCAGGCAGAGAATAAACGTGAGAATTCAACAGTGTAACTGGTTCTACTCACAGCATCCAGATGAACAGGGAGGAGTACGGATTCAACAGCAAAGCTGGCTCTCTTCACAGGACTCAGGCAGGCAGAGAATATCCATGAGAACTCAACTGTGTAACTGGTTCTACTCACAACATCCAGAGGAACAGGGAGGAGTACGGATTCAACAGCAAAGCTAGCTCTCTCCTTTCACAGGGCTCAGGCAGGCAGAGAATAAACGTGAGAATTCAACAGTGTAACTGGTTCTACTCACAGCATCCAAATGAACAGGGAGGAGTAAGGATTCAACAGCGAAGCTGGTTCTCTTCGCAGGGCTCAGGCAAGCAGAGAGAAAAGATGGCAATTGTACAATGTAGCTGGCCCTCTTCACGGGACTCGGGCAGATAAAGAGATAGAATGGCAATTCAACAGTAGTCTGGTACTTCACAACTCCACATTGAGATTAAAAAGAAGAGAAAGAGAATTTCACCACTAGATGTCTTCCTCCACCGGCTTCCATCCAATGAAATGCGGACGATGTCTCCACAGCCAGGACCACTTCCCCAGTGTCACAGCATTACACTTCCACTCGTGTTTAACTGTAATTCACACAAATCTGCACACGTGATTATATTGATGAACAACACTGCAAAGTCTCGTCACTCACAAACTAGGGCATAGACAGGAGATCTGGTCCACTGCACATCACTACAATCTCTTGGGCTTCTTCCAATAAGGCGTGGGACATTCAAACTTCCTCCAAAAAGTCAGATTTGCACCTTCTGAAGTTTCATCACATCCTCCAAACAGATTTCTCATATCATACTCCAAACATCAACAGCATTCATCCTCTTATCACGTCTTCCACAAGATTTTCTCCTTTCACAATCCAAACGTCAACAGTACTTATCCCTTATCCACCGCAGTCCTCCCTCTAGACTTCTCCAGCTTCACCCAAATGTCACACGCAGCTCCTCTCCTCTCCTCTCCTGCTGATTTCCTGCTGATTTCCTGCTGATTTCCTGCTGATTTCCTGCTGATTTCCTGCTGATTTCCTGCTGATTTCCTGCTCATTTCCTGCTGATTTCCTCCCTCTTCTTCCTCCCTTCTCTTCCTCCTCTCTGCTGAAGATGAGACATCCTTTTATCATTCCCAACTGACAACAATCGCGATTCGCGTTCATCTTCTCCCGCACCTGTTTTAAATAAAATAATCATCCTCCGTCTCTGTTCGGAGTTTTCGGAACTGGAGTCTTCCGGGTCCCACACCGGAAATCCTTCCCCACGGAAACCCGTCCGTGAATAAAAGGTTCCGCCTGTCTTTGTCACCCCGGTGACATAAACACTGTATTTGGTCTTGGTTAGTTCGGTATTTTACACTTAAAGCCCTGTTTTAAGATAGTTTCTGAAATTTGGACAAATGCTGAATTTTAGGTTTGTGTGTTACTTAGCACCCACATAATCATTCATAAAACACATTAAACTTTAGTTTAGACGTCAAACTAACCAAGTGGTCAGGGATGTTCACTTATATGCTCACACAAACGTTGCTGCAAAATATGCTTTCCAACAGGTTATCCTAGTTTTTCCAACTCCATTGACTTAACTTGGTACTAAAACTACGATAAAACCTGTGTTGTTGTTGTGTGGAATCTGGTGCGCGCAGGGGGCAGTGCTGGGCATACCCGAAACGGCAGCATTGCTGATACTTTTTTTTAGGCCAATACAGACAGATTTCACGCAAAACAGGCAGAAATTACATGCATTGTGAACGTCAGACTTATAATAATTTTCGTTCCGTCTTGTCAACAAAACTTGAAAACGCCTCATCATGTTTTAGTCACCTTAGAGCTATTTTTAGCTAGTCATCGTCGCGTTATCATCATAAAAAAGTGTTTTAACGAAATAATTGCGTTATCGTCATCACTGACGAAAACATCATTGCATATCACTTGCCATGCAGATTACACTGAGAGGAGCAGATGACCAGTTTAAGATGGTGGCTCCACGGCTCGTCCCGTGCCAATAGGCAGTAGCGGTCGATAGGGCGTCTATGGATGCACACTCTAACGGCTGATATTGCCCACAACCCATTGCGTGTTGGACGATGATTCGGTTAGAACCACAAACGCAAGTGAAAAAGTGTAAAAAAAAAAAAAAAAAAAAAAAACTACAGACGAGGACGCGCGAGTCCAGCGGTTATGTAGAGCGGTTTAGATAAAGGGGTTTAAGCGATTAATTATCGGTATCTAACCTGACGAAAATGTATTTATTCAACGTTGGCTACATTATTATATTGCAGATGCATAGTGGACTTTTGTAAAGATACGTCTTGGCCATTAACTTTTAAATGCATCATTACATTAAAATTGCAAACACATTCGGAGAGTCTCCGCATGAAAGACCCACGAATGGCAGATGGACGTGCAACAACATTTCTTTCCGAAACGGTAAGAAATTAAATTAGTTTGAATGGAGGATTTTAACTGTGACGAGATGATTGACAGGTCAGTTTAAGGTGATAGGATGGACGCAATCCGAGCTGTCCGTTAAAGATTTACGAAATAGTATGTCTTAAGGCTTGCCTACTCTTTTACTACACACTCAAAAGTATGTACTTTTTCTTCACAAAAAGAGTACATACTTTTAGCATGTAGTATAAGTAGGCTAACTGAGACATATGTCTCTGCCGATCTACCATGTGCGGGAGAGAGAGATGTGATTGCTCACACCAGCTGCTCGTTATGCTGGAGAAGCTGCACAATCAAAAGAGGTTTGGAAGGACATTCGAACGATAACGAAATTAGCCTTCCAGAGTGTTGTGTCCCTCACTTGCTTTTGTTTTTGCTGTTATATGTATCAAGACTGCAATATTTCTCACCAAGCTAAGGCATATTATTGCCTACCAATATCTATTATTGCTGGTACTACATTCACAAGACCAAATGTGGAAGATGTCAGACTTTGTCAGATTTTATTCCCCTATTCAAATAGATGCAGTAGTAGGACTTGGTCTTGGATGCCCAGTGGCATCGCAGATATGACCACTGAGTGAACAGACTTTTCTTCAAAAGGTCTTTTTCTTGACTCTAAGAAAAAAAAACTTATTTTAAGGACTGTTCCATTTAAAGGTTCTTTGGGGAACCAAAAAATGGTGGTTCCATTGCATCACCAGGGAAACCCACTTTTGCAACCTTTGTTTCAGTAATGATTCATTACAGAGAAAAGTGAACATTCAGAACAGAATGTGTTGCATACTTTAAATGATAATATTAATGAATGAGAACCCAACACCATTACTTTGCTGTGAATGAAGGACATCGTGATAACTTCGATTCTACCCAAGCGTGCAAACTGTGACGACTTGTGTCACTTGTACACATTCAAAAATAAACTTAAGTCTCATTTAAGCCAACATACAGAAACATATCTACAAATAGTAACATAAAATTGTTCTCAAAAATTGATTCGATTAAACAAACAACCCTGGAGCTCAAGAAAATTGGAAAACAACCCTGGAGCTCAAGAAAATTGGAATATAGGCTAAGTTATCCAGCATACAAAATAAGCATCAATCTATCTCGGTTGAAAACAAAAAACAAAAAACTCTGGACTTATTTATCCTCATTTACTTAGATCATGAGTTTTTTTTTGTTTGTTTCTTTTTTGTATGCCCTCACCACTTTTGTGTGTGTGTAATATGATGTCAACACTGTAGAAGTGTGCATTATAGGTCTTGACGATAAAAATAATACTGAAGTATTAAAGTATTAGTATATAATTGGAGTCTTCTACACTTAAACGTACAGTCTGTCATTTTTGGCCACCAGGGGGCACTCGATCTAAATAATAACAAAAGACGTACTTTGATGACGTCGGGAAAGAGTATGGGCTCACGGGAGTTGTTGTCGCTGTCCCTGACAACCAGGGAGAGAGAAAGAGCGAATATGGAGCAAACACATCGGAACTGTCATTCCCTTCATTCCTGACTCATTCTAACTATGTATTTTTGACAATCACGTCTTTCCGAACAGAGATATAAATGAATTATCAGACCCCTATTAAATCAATATTCCATCTAGCTAGTATTAATAGAAGTTTAAAAAACACGGTCACCTTTTGTTAATAAAATAATCACGTTTATACTATGATATCGTTAGTGAACTGCATATGAAGCTACTTTCTCCAGCTCAATTTAGAAGTTAGAACAAATTTTAATTTACATTATAGCAACTATACATGAGAGCTAGCCTGTCTGCGTTTCACACATGACATAATTTCACAAAATATACAGATAGATATAGTTAACTGAATGGGTGCTTACCTGTTTATTAGAATGCAAGCGAGGCCTATTTAGCTTGTCAAAGCTCTCTCCATTTTAAAATTACGTACCGGGTTCGGGTCTATATTTTAAATGATCAGCCGGGTCCGGTCCGAATCTATTACTTCGGGTCCCAGGTTCAGGTCCAGTTTTCAAATAATAGACGGGTCCAGGCAGTTATGATTTATGACGGATCCGGGTCCAACTTTTGAAATGAACGACGGGTCCGGGTCGGTTCGGTGTAGCACATTACGGGTCTCTTTCGGTTCGGGCATGAATTTTTGTACCCGTGAAGACCTCTAATGTGGTGCTTCTAACCGTGCACGCGCACAATGTCAGAGTGATAAGCTAGCAAGAGATCTTGCGCGTGCAGCCAAACCCCCCTCAAGTTTGTTGCGGCTGCAAAATGATACTAGCTAACACTTTTTCTTCGTCGTCGTTTTCTTTGCTTTTATTGGCGGTAGTCCGGTGTTCCCCTTTGTGTTTGGCGGTTTTGCCGGGTTCCGCATGAAGTTAGAGAAAATAGAGGAGTCAAAGGTTACATGACGTCATAGACGGACGACAAAACGGAAATAAAGAAACAGCCCGCGTCTTCGAATTAAACTATACATTTCTCCGGATTTGAAAGTTGGTGGAAACTGCCTGGATAATGTAAGTAAATATTTAACAGAAATGTATAACATAGATACAGTTATTTTTGCCATTTTTAAAGCAGAAATGTGGCTTTAAACAGTACACAGGAAATTTGTGGAACGTTCACACAAATCCCTGAAACAAATAAAAAATCATGCATGCCAGACCTTGTGTGTGTGCCTCATGAAAGCTATACCCCAACCCCAAAGCTATACCTCAATGTCGAAGTAACCATGACAACGGCATCAGGCTTGAGCAAAATTCTGAATATCAGAATTGGCCTCCATTCAATTCATGAATTGGAATTTGAATTGACTCCGCTGCCCAGGAAGTTGAATTTAAATTAGAATTGGAATGACAGGAAGTGGAATTAAATTCATGGCAATTCAAAGAAATTCCACACAGTCACACAACAGAAAGAATGTGTTGAATCTCACATAGGGAGAGCGGGCCACAATGTAACGCTTTTTGACTTTCTCAGTTTGTGCAAATCTATTTAGAGTATTTATTTTTTTCCCACATTAATTTCCCACATGTGTGTCACGGATCCAATGTGTAGAACAATTATTTGGTTTTGTTTTATTAATACAGTGTATACTTTTTTCTTGATTTACCCTGAAAGAAATGTTGAAATGTGACAACATGCCCCATAAGTGGGGTACATTGCAACATTTTAAGCTGCCACCACATGACAGCTTAAAATGCTATATGATCTAATACAAAATATACAAGTCAAACCAAAATATTTCCTTAATAAAATACAATAATTTACCTTTTCATTTAAAATAATGGCATTTTTTAATAATTAAAAATAAACTTTTTTTGAGTTTGACAACAAACACAGGAAAACACACAGCATAGTTCAAAACAAAATAATAATTAATTTCTGAACATTGACTCTCAGTCTTTACATGTTTCTCATGTTTTCTCAATACAATTCATAAAAGTATAGAATATAATAGCATATTTCTAATAGGGGCACATTGTAACACAGTGTTATAACATGCCCCAACAGCACAACTGCTGTTTGAACCCTGCTAGTGTCTTCTGCTTAGCGAAGCATTAAAGAACTTAATCAACTTTTAAATGACAGATTGGAGATTAAAATAATATCAGATTTGTCTAATTGTAAATAAATGCAAATGAAATAAAATAAAAACACTTTAAAAATTAAAAAAAATGAACTTAAGTAAGAAATGTACTTTTGCTATGGTTAAAGGGCAACTCCACCCATTTGCATTAAGCTTTCCATTGTTAGAAACCCAGTTATACTATTGAATGGTCTTGCAACACTTTATCATTTTCCCCTGAGACGAGAGAAATCTGCTATTTAACTTTTTCACTTCCTCCTACAATGACACAAAAATCGCCATTTTACGTCATTGTTGGCAGAAGTGTAAGAGAGGGCGATTTCAGTAAAAAACTACAAGCCCGAGTCCCCACCCTTTCAAACCCGCCAATAGGGGGTTGGACCTATTGCGCTAACAGACCTATCACAGATCAGTGCCAATGCGTTTGATTTCACTGGCAGAAATGTTTTGAAAATGTGGACGAAACTACTGAATACGCTGACGGATGCGTTATGGAGGATTGGGATTAACATTACACATCTTTTTTGGACGCTAAGCTAGCAGGCACTTGTTCTGTGGAGAAAGCTGAGTAGTAGGGGTTACCGTCCTCTTTTTCCTGGACATGTCCGGCCGCTCGATGTCCGGGATTCAGCTTTTAATTTCTGAAGTCGCCATTCATTGTTTACATGTAAGTTACAGCTTTTGTTTCAATCTAACTCAATTCCTTATGATTGGTGAATCTGACTGTTGTGTTTACATGAACGCCAAACAAGTGATCGGTTGATGCGTTTTAACATTGCTAAGAAAATTCCTGCTCCTCCGTGAGAGATACGAGACCGGTAACTTACGTCAGGTGCCGCTCATCGGGCAATCACGCCACCGGCCTCGCGCGCCGTTATCCACACAGCCGGCACTCATCCCGGTCGACACAGTAAACCTGGCTCGTCTCGCGCCGTTATACACAGCGCTCGCACTCATCCCGGTCGCCACAGTAAACCTGGCTCGTCTCGCGCCGTTATCCACACAGCTCGCACTCGTTCCGCTTGCCACAGTAAACATGATGAATGACGACTGTAGAACGCAAAAGCCAGAATCAGCGGACATTATGGGCGATCTCGAAACACATTTCGGACATTTCGGACTCATCACGGAGAATCACTAGTAGACTGTTTACATACTGCGAGGTTAGCGGTAGGCGTGGCCTCCTCAGGGCAGCGAAGCAAATGAATTCTGGGAGTTGATGTTTTTCATTCACATAAGCCAAAAATAAATTTTCTGTCTTTTCTCAGTCTAGAAAGCTCCAAATTAAAAAATAATTTCACATTTCTTCTACATAAATGACCCATTTAAATACACATTCATCTTTCCAGAGGTGGAATTACCCTTTAAATTAAAGTTCAGTGATATCTTACAAACATTTCTGAATTTTGGCACAATTATTTAATAGAGTTGAAATGGCAACTAGTAAATACACCAAGTTTCGTCATGCTGGCATGTGGAAATATTTAAAACAAGTGTTACAACTAGCTCCACGTTACGTTGTGCCCTGCGCTCCCATACATTCAATGTTAGGAAAGTTACTTTGAAAATGTAATTGCTCACTGTTATAAGTTGCTAGCCTGACTTCGTCATACTCATATTCTATTGAGAATATGAGTCTGAGACCGCTCCATTAAGCTTTGATTATGAGGCGTGTCGTAACCGAACCAGGAAAAAACAACTCTGCACTCAATTGGATAGTCGGTAGACCTACAACCAATCAGAGCAACGCAGTAAGTCAACTCCTTTGCATAGCGCAGTTTTCAACTACAGAACTTACTTATTTTAGAAGTTAAATAACGAGCGTTGCTTCTTTTACTTACTTCTCAATGAGTGCGACCAAAGCAGAAACCACAACGACCATAGGCTTTTCATTACACATCTTCTTAGTGACCATCGGAGCCAGCTGATAAGTTACACTTTTCCCGAATCATGTGGGAAGGACGGCAAAATATCTTTCCGATCGACAAATGCCCTAATTGCAGTTCTCTGTTTGTCTATTAAAATTAATGCACTGTCGATTTATTTTACAACAGACGTGACAGCGGAACGTGGATAACGTGATGATTACTTGCAGATCATCTGTCCATCATCGTATAAAGCCCGCCCTGGCAATTTGATTGCCGCGAACATTGTTTGCCTGATCATAATTACTCCTCAATGGATTCAGTCCAGACCGAACTTCCCGTCCAAAAAATGTTGTGGGCGGAGTTCGGGCTGGCATCCAGGCTAATAAGTTGCCCAAATGTGGTTTAGATTACTCACTGCTTGAAGTGGGGAAAAAAGGTGCCGGTACTCTCTTGCATTGGCAAATCATGACATTTGAAATTTTTACTGGAAAAACAAAACTTGGAAATATTGCTCTTACAACAACAATTTATTGTTATTTATTAACAACATAAATAAACAAGTCGTGTGTGCGTGCGCATTTCTTTAAAAAGAAAAAAAAGTTTTTGAAGTTGGTCATTAATAAACTTGATTCCTGAAGTTTGTTAAGATTGGAAGTATACAACAATTGCATGTAAATAGTAAACAACAGAAACAACCAAGAAAACAGCTCCCGATATTGTCTTTTCAGTCATACTTCGATATGTTTACATGACAGCAAACATAAAATAAGTAGGCCTACTATTTGATTTGGGCATGTAGGCTACCTGTCTGTGTAGGCTATTGCATAAACTAAAAGTTAAACGGCCGTCACGCTTTTTCTGTCAGTGGTATAGAGTACCGGCTACATGCGAGAAGTAGCGGTACACAACAAAAAGTGCAGGTACGCTTAAGAGTAAAATGTAGAAGTGCCGGTACTGCGTACCGGTGAGTACCGCCCCACTTCGAGCATTGAGATAACTTTATTTGGATTACTTTATAAATGTACAGCAATTTGGTTTAGATTACTTTATTTGGATTACTTTATAAATGTAAAGCAATTTCCTTTTATTTGATTAGTAACTAATTTAATTACACATTTTACCTCAGTAATACAACTAAATAAAATTACATTAATTTTGTAATTCAATAACATAATATCATTACCAGTAACTAGTCACTCCAAAACCCTGCATACATTTTGTTCTAATACATATATATATATATATATATATATATATATATATATATATATATATATATATATATATATATATATATATATACACACACACAAATGTCCACCTCAAAAAACTTTTTTGTTCCTAAAGATTTACTCAAATTCTGGGAAATGGAGTTCAACATAATAACAATTACAATAAATCAAACTTAATTAGTTGTTTTGTGACGAGAGCTTTTAACATTCATTGCTGGGGGAAAACATTGCTGGTAGTTAAAACTAATGTAATATAGTACACTGTTAGACTTTGCCGTAATTTAACAGTTACTTACTGCGAAAAAGCCCAGTAAAATACTTGTATATATTATTTACAGTTAACTACTGTAATATGCACTGCATTGGGTATTTTCATGGGTATTTTAATGAAATTTACAGTAACTAACTGTATATGGGTATTTGCAGTATTTTACCATTTACACAAAAGCTGTAGTGCTACTGTAAATGCATCTCTGCAGTATATATGAATGGGCATAGTAAGCACTGTACAATTTTGCCTTATTCATGGGATGACCGCACTTTTGTTTGTGTACACAGTACACCTTGTACTACTTATAAGGATATATGCATATTGTATTTATATTTTAGGCATAAAATGTCATATGATAATGTTGATTTTTTCCCCTCCATCTTGTTCTGCAGATGAATCATGAATCTGCATTCTCATTTATAAGTTATGCGCACGCTGGATGTTTAAAAAAACACATGAATGGAAAGATTACAAATGAGTTCTTAGAGAACGGAGTCATTTTATTATTTTCTCAAATAATATATATATATATATATATATATATATATATATATATATATATATATATATATATATATATATATATATATATATATATATATATATATATATTTATTTATTTATTTATTTATCCACAACTGGTTCCCATCTATGGTTCCCATACAGGCATTTTTTTATGCCAGGTAAAACAGCATACATGTGGTGATAAATGTATTTTCTCCATTATTTTAAACTATATATAGCCTATATATATTATTATTATATATATTATTTAAACTTAGCTTACACCTCACAAAATTTAAATTGTTGTCTCTCATGCAAATCCGCGCCTGCAGCAGAATGTAAACTGGGGTTTGTGTGGCGTCGCTCATAACAACGCAGTCTCATCCCAATTCGACATATAACTGACGTTCTGGGACAATTTGCCAATATACGACTTTTTAGGGCCCCCTTAAACGTCGGTAGACGAGCGTTATGGGATCCTAACTCTACCCCAGACCTAAACCTAACCCTAAACCCAACTCGTCACCTAACTGACGTTAAAGGTACAGCGTCAGTTGTATGGCGACCCGGGATCGTCATCTACCGATGTTTAAGGGGGCCCTGAAACGTAGTATATTGACGGAATGGTCAAAAACGTCCCAAAACGTCAGTTGATATGACGAATTGGAATGAGAATGTGTTGCTCATAACAGTCGTCCCTGCTGAGTGGACAGCATCGCTCGACGCCAGCTGTGAGTTTTTCGGTGGTAAGTACTTTTTACTGGACAAATTTCTTTTATACGATACTTTTACAAAGTAAACCATTACCAATATCAATTAAATATAGCGAAATGTATGAATAAAGTAAATAATAGAATCGAATAGGCTCTTAACAGGAGAATCTGAAGGAACTCAAAACTTCCGCTTTCATATCCCATTAACTTAACTTAAATGTCATAGAATTGACCTACTGCCTTTTCCAGTAACGTTAGATGGACCCAATTTTATGATTTTCCGTCCTTTTTACTCGTCAGTTATGGCATATTTTACTCGTCAGTTAAATGTGTGTGTGTGTTTTGAAGTAACTTAATGTTAGGACCTAACGTAGGCCTCGCGCGTTTTGTAAGGCACTGTAGACACGATGTAAGAGCATGTATGTGATGGCTACATGTAGCCATCACGCCTCTTACATGCTTTTACATCGTGTCTACAGTGCCTTACAAAAACGTGCGAGGCTAATGTTAGGTCCTTAACATAAGTTACTTCAAAACAATTTTAAACTTATTTGAGTGAATCCAGCATGTATATGATATGCATGTATATCATATACATGCTGGATTCACTCAAATAGTTTAAAATAGTAACAAATTTAAAGCAATGTAGCCTAAAGACAGACTACAAGATAAATAGAAAAATATTCATTGCAACATATTTTAGAACATTCATGAAAACTTTATAAAAATTTAATCTGATTGACTGTGTAAGTGATTCAATAGCAGTCATCCTAGATCTTTGGTTTATCATGTTCATAACATATAGGCTAGTCAGACATTAGCCAATAATCATAGATGAGAAATAATGTTTTTTCTTTTTCTATCTTTTCCTTGTGTCAACAGGAGCTTACTGCAGCCTCTTTTCAGAGCCACAAGCACATTTGGCTTTGTAAGTATATGTTTTGACTAACTATCAGATTGCATTATGTGATTAACATTGTAATGCTTGCACAGGCTATATGCTTATATTTATTTTTAGGAGCACTTTTTTGAATCAAGAAACATTTATGATTATTTTCAGTTGTACACTTTTTCCCAGCATTCTTTAAATAGTTATTAATTTCATTCAACAACTAAAAAAAGAAGTATATATATATATATATATATATATATATATATATATATATATATATGTAAGCAATAAGGTACGAGAGGCGTGTGCTGTATCGTGAAATAAGTAACAGCTGAAGGGCGTTGTTAGGCACGACGCGAAGCGGAGTGCCTGCAACCCCTTCAGCTGTTACTTATTTCACGATACAGCACTTGCCTCGAGTATCTTATTGCTTTTATAAAACGGTTGCCACACAATATTAAAGTAAAAAACAATATAAGTGCAACTTTCTTGAAGTAAAATCACTAAAAGCTTACCTTCCGCTGGAAAAAATAGTCCCCGAGTGTGAACAGCAACAACGTTCCAATGTGTAAAATGCATGAAAGCTCAAATAAAAACAACATAGAACCGCAGTGTTGCGCAGCGATCAATAGAACCGTTGGGTGAAGCGGTCGTAGGCGTGTTTTATCGTGAATAAAGCACAGCTCTTGACCAATCAGAATCAAGGATTCGAACTATCCGTTTTATAAATATATATATTATTTTATTTTTTTTTCAGAAAGGATGCATTAAATTGAGCAAAAGCGACAGTAAAACGTTTCTAATGCTACAGAAGCTTTCCATTTCAGATTTAAGTTTGAAGGGCTATAAAGTGTACCTTTTACGTAAATTTTACATTCGGGCAAATAAAGGGATAGTTCACCCAAAAATAAAAAATTCTGTCAGTAATTTTTACTGTCAGAAACTCTCATATTGTAAACTTATGACCATTTCTCACACATTTTCTATTGTTATTTTTATTATTTTTTTTTTTTCAGGTCGGCCATCAGTGGTTTACCGGTACGGAGGCCAGTCAAGACCAACATGGGATGCTTTTTCATGCTTCATGCTTTTTTTGCGTATTGTCATGATCTCTGCTTTGATTTGTTGTGAATTCAGTTTTGAATTCTCCTTTTGATTCTAAACTAAGCTCAATGGCACTGTGAATTGGGTAAGAGACAAACATAAATTACTAAATGGGGAATTTGAGAGATGAAACCATGCTGATGACTTGGGTCTGTGGTAGAGTAGTGAGTTTGATGTGTTATTAAAATTGAGGTTCAGTGGGGTGCGGACTGATGTGGCAGTGAACCCGAGGTTACACCGTAAGTCACAGTCCTGGAGCTCCTCCTGTTTGTTTTTAGGGAAAAATCAGGTCTATTGGATATATATTCTTAGGCGCACTGCGAGAACACCACAGACACAGGATAATCACCATGGGAAAATCTCAGAGTAAAATTGGGGGTTGTGAAAAATATGATACACCGATGTTTTGCCAGATGAGAAGTTTAACTATGTATCATCTTTTTACTCTTTTCATTCATTCAACTATCGTATATCTCTTTTAATTCCTCATAAAACTGTTTTAAAGTGCCCCTATTATGCTTTTTTTCCTAATGTTGTTTTGCAGTCTCCTACAACAGGTTTAGATGCATCAAAGGTCAACATGTTTTATTTGCATAATTTGCTCATCACCACATTTTTCAATGATTTTCAAACCACTTGATAGATGAATCAATCTCTCTCTACATGGTTCAAGTTACCTAAATCTACCAAATCTCATGTGGCACAGATCAGATATGACCGTTGAACGTGTAAGCATTAAAGGGTTAGTTCACCCAAAAATGAAAATTCTGTCAGTAATTACTCTCCCTCATGTTGTTCAACCCGTAAGACTTTCGTTCATCTTCGGAACACAAATTAAGATATTTTTTTTATTAAATCTGAGAGCTGGATCACACCTCCATAGGCTTCTATGGGATTTTTCGACTTTAATCTAGAAATATTTCGACTTAAATCTCGAAATATTTCGACTTTAATCTCGAAATGTTTCAACTTTAATCTCGAAATGTTATGACTTTAATCTCGAAATGTTAATTTTTTTTATGTTGAGGTTCAGCGCTTCAGTACATGCTCGCTCCTTGAGCAGTGAAAAAAAAAACGGACTTATAGACAGAATAGAGCACAGCATCTTCTCGACATGCTCGATGCTGTCCAGTATCCACAGGAATCAGCTGCCAGTTTGAGGTTCAAGTTATCCCTGGTGTCTGCGCGCAATACCTGGGCAGGCAATATGCTAATGTTTCATGTCACAACGAAACGGTTCTAGTCGTTTGAAAAACGATTAATTTCAATGATTCAGGGTCGACTCTTATGTTTGAAAGACAATAACTTTAAATGCTGTGCACTTTCAGATTTAATATTTTGCAGGATGTTTTCAGCTTTGCAGGATGTTCTCATTCACTTAGAGCTACATGGAAGGTAATTTTCAAAAATCCATAATAGGGCACTTTAATTTTCCTTGCTTTTATTTTGTGATTATTTTAATTCCGTACTGTGTAAAGCACTTTGAATTGCCAAAGTGTATGAAATGTGCTATGTAAATAAAACTACCTTGCCTAATGTTGCATCACAATAAATAATAAAATGGATGTAATTGATTGTGACCGTGAATAAAGAATATGCTGATATACATGGACTCAAGTCACTTTTGGGGGAATTTATTAAGTTCAATAGCATTCATGTAAAAAATAAAGTAAATTTACTGTTTCATTCTGTAAAAACAAAAAAAGTGCAGTAGTGGCAATATACTGTACAAATAAATTACAGTAAGGGCATAATACTGTAAAATTATATCGCGGTAAGGCCATCTTACTGTAAAATTAAATCACGGTAAGGCCATCTTACTGTAAAATGAAATTGCAGTAAGGGAGTCATACTGTAAAACACATTTACAGGTAAGCTACTGTAAAGGGGAGTTACAGTAACTTACTGGCAATAGTGCTGCCAGTAAGTTACCGCAAAAATACAATAAAATGTCTAACAGTGTATGTAATGCAATCATATCTGACATACTGTAAAGATTCATTGTTAAACACTTCACCTAAAATATCTATATGAATTTCTTAGAATCTTTATTGAATTGCAACTCTGCTTCCTTTAATTCAAATTTGAATTGTAATTCTAGATCCTGTTTTTGACATCAATTCAAATTCAAGAATTGAATAGGAATTCAGTAGTCATTCTCTAATTCAATTCTGAATTGTGCACAAGCCTGTTAGGCATGTGCGTGCCATCACTGTTTTCACAGATTCATGTTTTTGAAGTTTACACAGAGATGATAACAGTATCTTTTCAAAAACTTGCACTTTGAAACCCATTGCAAAGTTTGCATTCTCAAGCCACCAAAATGCTGTTGTCGTGTAAATAAACGGCCAGAGTGCATTAAACGTTTTGAGTTGAAAAGTTTTGTGTAAGCGGCCCCTAATTTAATATCTAATGATTTGAAATTAATCTTTTAAAAATTTACTTAAACTAGACAACGTCTTTCTTCAAGAGCTGCTGTACAGCCAAAACAAAAAAAGTCCTATTATCACTGTAAATCTGCTTTGATACAATAAAAAGTGCTATATGAATGAAGGTAACATGACAAGAGGGGAATTTATTTTGATTAAAGATTAACGAGGACATTTCAAGTAGGTCTATGGAATTAAATGTTAATTACTAAACTAAAGATACATTTTGTCATACACCAATAAAAGGTCAGTAAAAAAGTTGACAGAACAAAACAGCCTGATCTCGGTCCTGAAAAAACCTATTTATGAGCAAACATTTCAACAAGCATTTCTTTGCACGCGTCTCGCTGATTTATTTGCCGAGATGGACCCTGTGCGACAGAAACAAAGCCCAGCATAACACATGATGGACTGCTTCACAGGCCCTTCATTAATTTCCCACCCTGCGTCTCCAGCCCTCATTTTGCTTTAGGCTTTTAGTTCTTGGAGCCAATAGAAAAGGCAAAGAATAATTGATGCCCCGAGACTCCAGACAAGACAATAGGTCACAACAGCCACTGTTAGATCAAACGGCCTGAGAAAAACTGGCCAGAATATAATTCGGCCTTGTTGATTTCCGCAGACAGGAAGTGTTTCAGTAGCCCTTCTGAATGCAGCTCCCACCTGCAGCTGCTCAGAAAATATACGCTTCACAGCCAGCAAAACAATGATCACGGGCGTCGCTGAGATCACGGGCATCACGCTTTCATGTGAAACACACCGTTTCCTTCTTTTATGTGAAACTCAAACTGTTTTATTCAACATCTTTTGTATCATGGCATTATTTCCAAGACCATTAATCACAATTCATCCCTCAGATGTGTATAACTGTAATGCATCAATATTTCACTAAGAAATTTCACATTAAACCCGAATAATTTGGCAAAACTCAAAAGACTTCAGGTAATTAGTTCCATCCAATTTTTTAAGTTTTAAAATTCAAAGTTTAAGATTACAGAACTTATTTTGTGCTCATTTATTTCAATTGCTCTTAACTTGAAATATTTGAGTAAGCTAATTCATACATGTAACAAAATTATCATGTAATCTCAACCTAAATACTTTTAGTAGTGAAAACTTGGCAAGAGGCGCGGCAACTAGCATGAGCTGAAATGCATATTAGCCTAATGGCTATGTGGTGCAGGCAACGTGATACTCTTCACTGCATTAAATAAATCTTTTTGTTTTCATTTTAAACATATGAAACATTGATTTTTATTTACATTTATCTATTTTAATAATTTATTAGTTTTTTGTTCATAGTGAAGATAATGTAAAAATTTTGTTAAAGTTAAATAGCCTAAAATATTTAAAGTTATGAAACTTCAAAAAACGATTTTTTTTTGCCATGGAACAAACTATAGTTTAATGAGACCAAAGATAGACTTGTACACAAGACAAATTATACGTCAAGTTTATCCACTAGACTTGAAAGATGAGAGCCAGCGGCAAACGTCAGAAGCACTAGCCGAGGAAAAGCTGTTCCAGTCAGGGTTGATGAGCCGCTGGGCGCCGGTGAAGGCTTGAACTCCGAAAACGTCAGATGCATTTTTCAAATAGGCGCTATCTTTATAAATAAACTACAGATTTGAGACTTAAACAACCACATTCTCGCCTGAAACACTCTTAAAATTACATTTCATGACACAATAATAGTAGTATTTTGATATTTTGCTGATTTTCTCCTCTGCTATTGATGCTTGCTGCCGGTGCCGAGATGCATTCTGGGATACCTGGCTATCTCAAGTCCGCACAAGTCACCTCTCGATGCATCCTCGTAAACGGGGCGGATCAAAAACACATTCGGGGATTTGAAGTAGACTTGGCTAGATGTGAACTTTGAATTGGATCAGTACTTGGGCAGCGACTGATGACGTTTCACAAGTCCACAATAACACAAGTACAGACAAGTACGCATATTGAGAAACGGCTATACACAATATGCAGAGCAGTGGGTCGCGATGTAGCTGGAGTTGAGAACCCCTGATTTAATTCATGCAAAATTTGAAAATAATCACTTTAGTACTTTGTACTCAGGCATATACATATATATATATACCTATATATATATATATACCTATATATATATACCTATATACATATATATATATATATACTATACATACACCAGATATATCATATACCAATAGTACATATTTATATATGGTGGATATATATATATACATCATGATATATACAGCCGACATATCTGTGGCATACTATATATGCCATCATGTCATATATGGACCATACTCCCTATGATATGCATATACAGCACCTATGTATGATACTATGCCATGAGATATATAGGAGTATATCTGATAGGCATATAGGGGTATCTATACCCGTATACATAGCATGGGGTACCTATATATATATATGGTACGTGTATGTGTATATATACATATATATATATATATATATATATATACCTATATATATATATATATATACATATATATATATATATATATATATATATATATATATATGGGCCAAATTTTGCATGTATGCAAATTGTATAATATCCAAGGTACGCTTTTCTAGTAATTGTGCAGTTAATTCTCATATTGTATTTTCAGAAAATGCTGGAATATTTTCCTTCTCCCCAAATTTGTCACTACCGAAACACAATATTAAATAATTTATTAAGAAGGCTTATATTGACCTATTAAGATTTTGTTTACATCTACCTTATAAATATATATATTCTTTTATTTTTCAAAAATATTTTACAGGTTAAATCAATAAAGATTATAATTTTAATAATTTTTTAAGTGTAATTTATGAGATTTGTTGTATTTTGAACCCAATCTTTCTTTGTAGAAGGCATAAAGTTTATCGTACTGATATCAAAGTTAAGGATTCATTAGTTTGAATATGCATTGAACCAAACACTATCATAACATCTTAGTTGATAATTCAATATACTTTATTTTTGACAAAACATCCCATGTTACGGTAGTGACTGCACATTTTTGGTAGTGTGATGATGTGAAA
>JAQIUQ010006785.1:0-42500 GCA_030378365.1 Hybognathus amarus
ATTGATGTTACTTCGGTTCAGTTTCATATTACTCAGACACTCAAAAGCAAAACTGGTTCTCAATGTGGCTTGGCCTACTTTGATTGTAACTTTGTAGTATTAGCTGACTACTTTAAATGGGTAGCTGACTATTAGTTAAACTACTTTAAACATTAAAGATAGCTTGTAACTTGTTCAAACTACATTTCTAATGGCTCGCCCAAGCACTGACTATTAGTGGCTATGCCTGCAGATGTCTTAAATATTTCACAGACATACAAGATATAATGTTTAAACAACAGAGTGAAATGACAGATAAAATGGCTGGTAAAGAAACTCAAACAGTTAAATGGTCGTAAAAATAAAAGTGATTACTGATAAATATGATAGTTCTTTTATCACATTAAATCACCCATGTATACATTCTCTACTTTACTTAAAACGAGATGATATTTTCCAGATGATATTGAACTATTTACATGTGCTCAGCATTATTCAGAAAAACTTGCAGCAATCGGATAAGAACAAAAACGTAACAATAACGCAAAATTGATACCGCTTTTTAACGTCAAGACTAATCAACTAGAGATGAAAATGGCATACTAAATTACTTTGTGAGTTTAATTTAATACTTGGATTAAAGGTAGAAACATCTTATAGAGACCATATAGAGAAGAAATCTATAAATAACCGGCACTGCTAGTGAATATTATTGAATGACCTAACGGGGACAGATTAAATGCACAATAGAGTGGAGCCTTCAAGATCATGAAGCTTAGGTGGATAAAGAGGATAAGTCTTTCTGCCTAAATGCATAGCTTGTTTGTAAAATGCAGATTAATGCATCTGATTAAAACACAATACCAGAAGGCCAAGCGACAATTGTCATCACATTAGAGGAACTAATCCCTGGCCCTGCTGTAAAGGCCCAATACACCAAATATAGGCGCCATTCTTGGTAGGCTCTTGAGCCACCAACTTTGTGTTCATACCCAAGTGTTACTCACTCAATGACACAGGATGGACACTGCAAATTGGTTCCTGACATAAATAGCGCTAATGTAAAACAAAATGAGTAGGATATGCTATCAGTAATCATATTAGTGTCTAACAACCATGTTTCTATGACAGATAGAAAAATAATGATGGAATAATGATAGAAATAATGTCTTTGTTTGTTGGAGAATAAATATGTAGATAATAAATGACTCTAGAAATGCTAAATGTAGCAAAATGCTTCACAAACTTCCAAAAGGATAGCAAATCTATTTTATCTTTATTTCATCCTCTTTTATCCTGTTTTTCTCCTCACCTTGTTACCATCTATCTTGCCTTTTATGGAACCAAATCTTTCAGGATTTTGAAAACCAGGACATTTACATCACTTAAAAACAGCCAGGACAGGAACATGAAACAACAGGGATATGTGCCACCACAAAGCTGATGTTGCCAAGAATACATGCACTGCATTGGAATGAAACAGATGTAAAATAAAAACTGTTAAATACAGCGTTCATAAAGGAACTCAGGACTTGGATTTACTGACATCATACATGGAGTAAGAAATGAACAAAACATGGGTTTTCTGATCACAATAAAAAATAAAATAAAGAAAGATATGAGTCAGGCAAGGGTATTCTGGCTCTTCCTCACTTGTTGGAAATGTAACTCAGACCTGGCACTGAGCAGTTACATCTCAACTCAGGTATCTCAGTAAGAAGTTCCTGTACCAAGGAAAAACCAACTATTGATTTAACATATGATTCTTTATTACAGAATATTAGTGTGTGATGTATCATAGCTCTTTATGCTCAGAAACAGCTGTATTCTTGGCAATATATGCTTCAAGGACAGAACACAATTTTGTGTTCAGCAGCCCCATTATGTTCTGGGCTTGCAGAAGCCCAGACACAATGAGCAAAACAGCCAATATTGATTGGTTAAATAGGTATGGCACAGCAGTCAAACCAAGGCAAACTACAGAGGTTTTAAATGCAAGCTTCCACAGTGACAATTTTCAGGTAAATGTGAACACTCACATTGTGGCAGCATTGTTTAGTCACAAGGCAGTAAGGCATTCAACAATGTGGCACAGTGAAATTGAGTACAAGTGTGCAACAGCTGAGGTGTGCACCTTCCAAAGCTCCTATTCAGAGTGCCATCCTCCAGATATCTGTGTTCTGGCAGTTCACTCCTCTATCCACATTCATCAGTCCTAAAGTCTAGATGGAACTCATTCCTTGGGTCCTTCAGGGTGGTGGAGCTGGTCTAGGCTGGAAGCTGTAGGTGTTGATCACACATTTAGTTCAGCAGGTCTCCATGCAGGTGCAGGGTTGATCTTGGACTGATGCCATTGCTTGAAGGAAGGAGGACAGAATGTACACATTCACTGTCCTGATTCAGTGCCAGTGCACCTATTCAAGACAATAAAGATCTGATGACCACTGTAGGTCAGTGTCTATTTTATAGTTTCAGTGCAGCAGTTGGCACTGCATCACTGTGTCCTGATCAGCCAATAGGATTGGCATGTGTTCACCATACGGACCAGCTAAAGGGAAGCAACCTATGGCCAATTCCGACATGAAGCACAGTTTCTTTAATTTGCAGCTTCTGAGAACTGAGGTATATTATTATTTATATTGATTTGTTTAGTGGTCCTGCTTTATTATTACATGCGGCTATCGAGGTGTTTACACTTCTATAAGTTTGACTGAAGGTGTTGGCAATTACATGCATTTGATAAATGTTCTTAATGCATAGCTCACATAAATGAAGGTTGGTGCAGATTATTGAATGCACTGATTCTTATATCCTGAACCAGTTTGCATTTGCATCTATACATGCACTACATATGCATATATGAATGACATCATGCTGAAGCAGAGAATTCTATTGCCTATTTTAATCCATCGGATTTCAATATTGGCATGCTCTTATTAATGATCTCTGAGCAGTCCAATAGCTGATGAATACACGACCTTTTCTTTATGACTGGATGAATGGATGTAATATAAAGATAATTCACATCCCGTGTTTCTTTTTTTCACATGTCAGTTTCTTTTGACCTACCTTCCCAGATTTCCATCTCCATGTTCGTCCCGCTCTCCTCCAATTCCTCCCTCCATGTTTCCTCTCAATTTCAAGAGCATCGGCAAATGCGCTCTACAAAGGGCACAAGCCACACGAACACTGGATTGGAAGTACAATGCGGTCCCTGTCTTTACCGAGCCACGCAAACCATTTACATCTCACTATGACAGACACGAGTGATGTAGAGGTGGGTGTTGTATATGAGTCTTGCACTTCGGTTCATGCTAGGTATATTTGCTTTCGAGTGTGGTAACCTAAGATCGTGTCTCAGGGCACAGCAACCTGTTGAATCTCTCTAATGAGTTACAGCTTGTTTCTCTGTCTTTGATTCTGCCTTTTTACTGACCTCTAGAAGCTCTGCATATTCACTTCTGACACATACTGTACACTTTTTCGGCCGCAGGCTAATGATCACTGGCGGTATTATCAATGCTATGGATGGGACACTGAATTCATGAAGACAGCCGTGAAGACATTCTTGACGGGTGCTGCTCTTCTTACTGTTATGAACAGTATTTCTTTTTAAATGGCTGGTCAGCATCTATAGTTTCACCTCAAGAGTGTGTGAATCAGTTAATTGCTACTTGGAAGCAGGTCAGTGTAGAGGGGGAGGGTACTTTTTTTCAGATCATGGTTATATTGCATCTACGTCTCTAACAAACACACATGACGCAGAATGTATCAGACAGATATTTTGACCTGGGATTTGTAAGGAAAGCTTCAGGTGAGCAAAGATCTGCACATGAGCTCAGTTCATGTCATTGAGGTTAGCACGTGCTTAGATGGCCTCGGACTCTAATACACCAAGCTCCAACCAACTACTTCTTCCTCGATTACTGAAGTGCACCACAAGGGTCTTGGAGCCAAAGGGGCGTAAAGTGGCTTTGACCAGAACTTACGGGAGACAAAGCAAAATTTTGACCACATTTCAATCACCTGTATTAATAACCTTAAACCACAAACATTGCAACCACAGGCATACCTCTCATGAATGAGTGTTTGGGTAAAAAATGTCTGGCATATGTTGATACAATGACAATGTTCTAAAAAAAAATCAATGAAAAAAAAAGTCGAATATGTCAGATGTCACCTTTTTGTTGCTTTATTCAAATTCAGTTTATCTTAGATGAGGTACTTTTTGACACCATTGGATAGAGCTTACCGAGAACCTTTATTTTGATATAGGGACTTAGTATGCTGCCCAAAATGCCACTTACGCCACCTGGCTGAGGCTCTGAGCCATCGACTCTGCTATCCTAATGTGGCCAGTGGGAGAGGGGGCTTGTGGGATAGCATGTTTTGCAGGTATGGTGTATTTTTGTAGGCCAAACCTCAAAGTCTGCATTTTACCACTTCTGTTTCATTCTAAAGTCTTTTCTTATTATTTTTTTATTTGCTTCTTTGGTCAAATATCTGAAATAAGGTCTGTGATGAACACAATGTCTACATCCAAAATCGACACTATCAGTAGGCCAAAAACAGTATGTGACGAATAAGAATGTCCAAAATGACACAGTCACTCATAAAAGAGTAGGTGAAAAGTACCCACGTGACCTACCACTTCCTGCCGAGATTCTGAAATGTGCATACATATGAATACTTTACTATCCTGTGAGGCAACAGTAGACTTAGTAGTCAGACCGCCTAAACCTAAGAACCAAGACACTACCAAGACCAGAGGGTATCGGAAGACCAAGCAGACCACAGAGGCCAAGACAGAGCCAAGACACGCAAGACCAGAAAACAGACTAGCTGTTATTGAAGCTAAGCAATAACTTGTAAGACTTTGTTTTCATTGCCTGTCTATCTCTGCCATTCTAAGTCTCCACATGAATCCATTCTGCAACTTTTAAATACATTAAATATTTTTAAAAATGAAATTATAAGCTTAAGAGCAGGGACCTGTTTAAAGTAGGTTGTTTTGTCGCCATGGTTCTCACACAAACACACACACCATTTGGCTTGTGCGCTCTACAGTTCTCTCTGCTCAGTTGTGCAGCTACCCAAAATCTCCTGAATGAAGTTCATTTGTCTATCTGAGTTGTGCAACTTTACCAAATCTCCTGAATGAGCTCATTCTCTCTGTAATTGTTGCCATTACCCAAAAATATCCTGAATAAAACTTATCACCTCATGTCACTGATATGTGTTTTACTAAATATGGATACAGTCAATAACTGTACATGATACATGTTTTAAATCAAGTGATCAAAGTTTCGTTGCCGCTGCGATCAGTGTTTTCATGCGTGGCTTCGCGCACACCGTGTCTTCACACGGACACGCACCTCAATCTATTCTGTTGCGGATATCGTCGTGGATAGGCCTATTGTAGTATTGCTGCTAAATCCCCCGAGGACCACTATGTCGAGTCCGAGACAGCGAGACCTCGACAAGACCGAGAGGTCCGAGACAAGACAAGACCGAAGACCGTCAAGACCGTGACAAGACCGAGACCACGCAAAAGTCTGCAGAGCTTTTGCGTGGTCTTCTATCATGTCAAGACCGAGTCTCAGACATACATCACTAGGCAACAGGAGGGGATTTTGTGAATGGTGGGGAAGCGACGCAACTTATGCTGGTACGTTACTGTAGGTCATGTGATAATGACAGCAAGGCGAATGTATTGGCTACGTCCAGATTAAATTCTTACTACACACACTCATACTTTATAGAACATACTTTTTTGCTGTCAGTGAAGTAATTACTTAATGTAAAATACAAAATAATTACCTACCATATACCGTAGCCTATACGTTCCTACTGAGGAATTCGATTTTGGACACATTCTTCGGGCAGTTGAGCAATGTAGCCTAACTGAGGCTGTAGGTCACATGAGAAAAGAAAATAGTCTTTTAATGGTAGACGAAGTTCGTTCCTCATGTAGTACATTCTCAGACAGTAAGCAATTTTGGAAACACCAATGACCTAAAAGCCACAATAAAACAAACTTGCATTTTACTGGCTCTTCTTCATCCTTTTGGTCTTGATGAACCTTTATACTGACACCTGTTGGTGTGGATGCATGAAATTTGTTAAACTTTACACCTAAGCGGTTTGTGTATTTCTGTGTAAAATTACAATGGCCGAGAGAGCTCAACGCGCTGCAGCTGAAGAAAACACATGGAAATAGAAAAACACCCGCAAATTAAGAAAACATCTTCATCGAATATCACAACACACGTGTGTTCCAAATATCTCACAACACAACCAAGTACAGAAACACGCTGCAAAAGTTCACAACGCAACCAAGTACAGAAACAACCTGCAAAAGTTCTCAACCAAATAGAAACGCTCTACAAAAGTTTACAACACAACCAAATACACGCAACACACTGCAAATAGACCTTATTCAGAGCAGTGCCATGACAGGTATGAAAGTTGAGGCTGTGAGGGATAGACTTACCGTGTTTCCAATGGCGCATCCGCTGTAAAAAAGCTTGAATAAAGCATCCTAGAATACTTACAATTTTCCACAGCTTACATTGCTGGGAGTTCTTTGTCAACTGACATTTCTTGGAAATATATTTTCCCAGTGTTTCATGAGCAGAACAATCCAAAAACACATTAAATAACAGTACAGCCCATTGAAGAGATGCATGTCTATCCCTCACAGCCTCGCTTTCATTCTCATTAAAAATCAAAGATGGCGCTGCCGTGAATAAGGGCGTATAGCCCCAGACCACAATGGAAATGTTTCCAGGGGACCGCAATTAGTGACAAACCTGGCTGGGAAGTGCAGAGCTCAAAGTCTACTTAATTTTAATTAATTTATTTTATTTTTTGCAAAACATACAGAGATGACGGCATGTTTATGACATACAACTTTGTATATAATATGTCCAAATGTGTGTTGTCTGTCCATGTGATCCCCTGTTTGTCATGTGAGTCCTGCCATGTGTCTTGTCATTTTTTTAATACGTCTAGATCATTTTTCACAGGTGTTTCTTGTCTTGTATTGTAAGTTAGACAGTGTATTTATGCCCTTGTTTGCCCTGTCTTTGTCTTGTCTTGTATTGCATGTTACCAGCGTTTGTTTTCTGTCGTTGTGCTAGTCGCTTATGTTTATTGTTAAAGTTGCATTTGGGTTCACCATGTCTTGCCTCTGGTGGAATCAATTTGTAACATTATCATTTATTTTATTTATCAGTTTTTAAATAAGTTTGATAAGAAATGTAAGGCAAGTTTTAAAGTTGAGACACTCACACACAGATTCACAAATAATTGACGTTGTCTTTCCTTGTTTACTTCATCAAGTGCGTTCTAAACGGCTACACAAGTACACTGCTCACTCCAAAGTAAATGAAAGATGTTTTCTTTATTTGTCGGGTGTTTTTCTATTTGCAGTGTTTTCTTCAGTTGCAGCCCGTTGAGCTCTCTACGGCTATCGTAGTAAAATTCTAGTTTTATAACTGTTTTTTATAGTTATTTTATTGTGTGATTAGGTTTGATCCTGAACATCATGTTTCATTGAAGAGTATTTTTATTACTGCTGTTTGTGGGTTGGACAGAAGCTATGTTGGTGCTGACTAAAACTGTAACTCGGGTGATAGAGCAGCACCAGGTGACATTTTATTGCCTGACACTTCTCTGAAATACATTTTCAGAAGCCTGAGACTAAATATATTGAGGGAGTGAATGGACAAACACAGGCACACATAAATGAGGCCCCCTCAGTCAGCTTTTTTTGTTTTCATAAAAGTGAACTGACACACTGAGAATTGTTTCTTTCAGTCATGTCTTTCCCTGGAGCAAGGTGCAGGCATTAATGCATTACTTTCTTTCATATTACTCTCTTGTGTGTGTGAAAAAATGCATGTCTCCTGAAGGCTTGTAGGGGACCTGGGCTACCTACACAGCATTTAAGGATACTTAAAATGAGATACTTCATTTTGGACAAAATCAAAGATTGCTTGAGAAAGTGACCCCAGAATGCTGAAAATCCAGGGAAATATTGATTAAAAATATATTTCATAAAATAATTAGAAGTATTTTTATGCTTGCATGCTATTCAGTATTGCTTCGTTAGCTTAGCCAAATGCTATTGCTAACATCAAGGAATGTGTCCTCGTTACCTTTCCTACCTTTCCTGGAAATTAATGAATTAATTACAATAAGGATGTTTCTTTGTCAAGTAGAAATATATAATTACAAACTGTGGAGTATCAATCCCCTTTAGCCCCCTGGGTCTTCCCTTTGACCCTTCTCCGTCATCCTAAATCTATCCGCATGAACACATTCAGGCAATGGACACAAGAGCCAAAAGGCAGAGCATTATGAATATATCATATATTGGATATGATACATGCATAGAAAGTTAAATAAACATGAAAATAATGCTGCAGTGAGAACTGCTAACAGTATGCACACAGATCTGAGTTTTAGACATTCATAGAATATATCATATTTTATTTTACCAAAAAGATTTTTTTTCCACACACACTCACACACATTTTATATATATTTATATTCATAATATACTATGTATTTAATCAATTTTTGTCTTTTCTGGTGAGGTTTTAAGGTATAGTATTGCTCCCTGGAATGAATGCCTTTCACTTCAGGTATTCTGTCTCTTCTATTGTCTCAAAAGCAGTTCATTATATTTGTTATCCCATCAGTAACAATATTAAGACTGTTAATATGATAAATAAATCAAATATATTTATATGAAGACTTAACTACTTTGCACTTTACGGTTACAATGAAAAATTCCACAGATCTAAATATTATTCTTTGTAAAAACTAAAAAAAGTCATAATAGTAATGGTCGTCACTCTCGCAGAATTAACACATGCTTGACACTGAATAACATCGTGAAATATTGTGTCAACATGTGCAAGAAAGAAAAATCACAGTTTAGTTTATCATTCGAAAGGAAATAAATTAAAATGGATACTTGTGCAAAAAAATAGCTTAATAAAAATGTATAATGTTTAAGTTAACTCAACAATTACCATTATAATAATACTAAAAAAAAATCAACAACAACAACTATATTGGAATGCTAAATGAGTTACAGGAATAACCTGATGATAAAGCACTGGAATAAAAAGAGCTTGAAGAACTGAAATATCACCATCACACACATCGAGTATTTCAACATGAATCAATAAGAAGTGCGGATGGAATTCTGTTACTCAAGATCACCATGTTCAAAAACAGAAATGGAGAGAAAAAAAGAGGATGTATTGCCTTCTTGTTCACTTCTTTGTCGTCTTGTGAGCGGACCTTATTTCGTTTCTCAGCCCTTCTTGCTCTTTTTGTCTCTCACATTCTCACCTCTACTTGCAGTTCATGTAATCAGCTTGTTTTTCCCGTCGCTCTCTTCCCTCCCTCTTCAGAGCCTTTTGTTACACAGGTGTTGTTCTCCTGTTGAGAGTGTTAGTGTTTGAACTGTCTCCTTTTCCAAGTCGATCCAAGGTTCCCAGCCCTCGATCCCTCTCCATGGTGGCAGAGAGCCGGCGGATCAGCGCGGCTGCTGGGGGCCGGAGGAAGATGAGGTATTGAGGGTGCGCGATTGGCCGGACGCGGCCAGGTTCGAACTTGGAACGAGAGGGCAGCGTTCCCGTCATGAGCGCTCCTCCGTCTCCCTCCTTTGTTGGAAAGTAATTGTGCAGCTGGTAGAGTGTGGCACGGTCGACTGTGCCATACATCCAGGTGGCTGCCCTTTCCTCCCCAGCGTGTACATGGATATATCTCCCATTCCGCCTCCGGTGTGTGTGTGTGGATTGGGAAGCGTGGCTACTGAAAACGGCGGTGGGCCGGACGGCCAGGGCGGGCCGAAGTTCTTTGGATCGATGGCAGAGGTCGGGGACTGTTCGCCGGGAGCGGGTCGGCTCCGCTGTGGAGCGCGAGCTGGACCGGGAGGAGACGCCCGGAACCGGTCCGGGGCAAGCGGTAACACAGCAGAGGTTCGTGCTGCGGAAGAGGTCGATACGCGAGCGGCAGCGACAGTTCTTTGTTGCGCTCGAAATGTAGAATGTTGACAGCAAGCACGCCTACAACTTCCGCCCAGGAATGAACGACAGGCCGCCAAAGTAAAAGGACCAGCCGTAGGAGTAGTGCCACTTCTTGTCCTCAGTCCCTTTTGGGGAGAGATGTCACTGAGCGCTGCCAGAGATGTATACAATGACACCTATAATGTTGCTCAGGCCTGTATCATTTCAAGACAAAATGGGGAGGGCGTTACTGTTACTTTACGGTCAACAGATTGATTTTTAAAACAAAGCAAAGACTCAAAGAATCTGGAGGGAATTCACTTTTAAATATTTTAGATTTGTTAAAAATATTTGAACCTTTTAAAAATTAAAGAAAGTGGTGAGACACTGAAATCTACGGAGACCCAAAAGGGACATGGTGAAGAAAAAAATATTAGATGGGAAGAAAAATATTTATAATGCTTTTGTGTTCTCAGGCAATTGTTTGAGTTCCCCCAAGAAATGCAAACTTGCTTGGGGAGCAGAAATGGTTTGCAGGGAGCACGCAAAAGCATTGAGAGCAAGCAACGTTCCTCCCATTTAGTATTTTTTTTCCCACCACCCATGTCTCCTATAGGGGCTCCGTGAGAAATGAGACACACAAAAGTGTCACAAAAGTTGGTCCCACATTATATTAAGTGACTTTAAGGCTGAATCCCAATTCACCCCTTGGCCCTACCCCTTGTTTTCGAGTGTACCCCTTGGCCCTTGAAACGGAGTTATAAGGGCCAAGGGGTTGAAAATATACCCCTCAGAAATGGAACAACCCTTCATGAACCCGAATAATAGTCAGTCGATCAAGCGAAGGCTCTGCCGTTACAGAGTTTTTACAGGATTTCTCCATGACAACAACTGACAATCATCGCAGCTGCTCTTAACTTTGAATAAACATGATGAGTTATAACATCCCTTCCTTGAAATGTATGTCTTTTCTGATCAGAATTTATTATACCATTTCTTAATTTAAACGGCTATAGTGTTATTATAAGAGTAAATAAAGTGCGTGGTGGAATCATCTGGCGCTAAATTTAAATGTTTAACCGTTTGCGATCCATTTCGCCGGTGATTTCCGATGCATTTCCGTGAACTTTCTCATAGCCCTCCGTTTGGAGTGTGCTTCTGAAAAATCTCCGTTTCAGAGGGCTATGTAGCCCTACCCCTCCGATCTCAACAAGAATCGGGACACCCTACCCCTAGACGTGAACGCGCAAAACGGAGGGGTAGGGCTAAGGGGTAGAGCCAAGGGGTGAATTGGGATTGAGCCCTAGTATCATGTACTTACATTGAAATTAATAATTTGATACAATGGACTTATTGTGTAAATACATGTTATTACATTGTACTTATATTTTAAAAATACCAGCATGTAATTATAGCTGTAATTAATTTATGTAATTACATCTGTAATTACACAGCTAACCCATCACTTAAACCCACCCTTAAACCTACCCATACCACTATACCTGTCCCTAACCTTACCCGTATCACACCTCAATGGCAGCAAAAGTGATTTACAATACAACATGAGCACATTAAGTACATTGTACTTATTTTTAAATGTAAGTACATAGTACTTAAAGCCACTTAATATAAAGTGGGACCCAAAAGTTATGAATTCACCTCATCACAAATTTCTAAATAAGTATGCTACTGTATATGTGTCATAATGAGAAATGTTACCTGCCACTACAAACAAAATGCCTGCTCCCAAAATGATGTGTCTTTTGGTCTTGTAGAACCGACTAGATGCCACACAAACTCCACCTAGCAGCAATAATATGGCACTGAGGATAGGAAATATACTGGAGGCCCTGACAACACCTGATAAGAGAAAAAAATGGCACACATGAATGTTCAAATGTATTGTTTTCCCACTGTAAACCCAAATGCTCAAAATAATTAATTGTGACAAGTGAAGCATGAGCTTACTGTAGTTTGAGAACAAAAATACGTTAAATATTTTATATTGTTGTACTCATTTGTGCAACAATTTGAGAGATCAGAGCTGTACTATGCTAATGCTATCAAAGTATTGTGTTACCAATTAGCACAATAGCATTTATTTAATTAGCTGGACAAAGCTAGCCAGTTCCCGTTTGAGGGAACTCGAACTGCGCCTGATATGACACATTGGGGAACGCCCCCAGCCTCTGAAGCATGAATGAAACTAGGCCAATCGTGATTGGTGTTTGCATCATGACATTACGTGTGACGTGGAAGCTTACTGTACAAAGCGACGCAGGCACACACAAGCATACGCTTTCTGCTCTTCAGCAAGTGCTCTCTGTTGACGTGTCATTCATTTTGGTGTTGTCTTACTCAAATATTTCACACAAGCACTATATATATATATACACAATATATACATGGTTGTCTTTAAATTTTCTTAATCTTAATGACAGTAAAACTGAAATTATAGTTTTAGTCCTTCAGATTCTCTGTTAAGTCTTGGGTCAAAAATCTTGGGGTTGTCATTTAGATAGAATCTACCATAAAACTTCAAATAATAGCCCAATGAGTCCCAAATAGACGCCTGTCTCTTTTACACGCCTGGTGTGACTTGCAGGTTTGAGAAAAATAAAGGCCGGTCTCAGATAGAGAAGCCAGGGTCTTTTTTTTACTTTAGGGGTTGTATTTAATCTTCTAAAACCTGTCAGATCGTCCGCAGTTTCACAGTGGGAGAATTTGGAGATTTTTGAGATTAGAGACTATAAGTCGAAGCCTACACTCAATAAACAACATCTCAACACTAAAATTATAAAGGTCTGTATCATGTAGACGACTGTCTAGAAATACAAGCCGGTGCAGTCCGACGATTTGGGAAAATAAAAGCCCTGGCTATTATTTGAAGTTTTACGGTCTGCTAAAAACTTAATTTGTTTAAATTGGCATAGAATCAATGAGGAAGTTGTATTGTCAGTGCGTTTTTATTGTTTTTAATTATATTGTATTGCTTTGTTCTGTTTTTATTGTGGACAACCTAGGGTGTGATTAATAGTGCTATATAAATAAAAATGACATTGACATTCAGCCACAGACATGGTGTCATCTAGAGCCTTCCTTTCAGGGGCCAAGAAGTGTGTGATGCAGCTGGATGGGCCACTCACACTTTTATAAAATTTTACAGTCTGGACATCCCTTCTACGCCTGGCACTCTAGTGCTCTCATCCTGAAGTGTGCCCGTGCGCAGCTTCACAGCTCATTGTGGCATAGTGGGTACTCATTCCCCAATGTGTCGGCATCGACGCAGTTTGAGTTCCCTCGAAAGGAACGTCTTGGGTTACGCCTGTAACCCTTGTTCCCTAAGAAGGGAACGAGACACTACGTCCCTCCGCCACGCCTCCCTCTGCCTGGGAGCGATTTGCTTCATCGGCAGAAGCTGTGTGCCGGCATCCCTTTGTAAGCTTCTGTGTATGCTGTCACATGTTTACGTGGTGACAGCAACACCAATTACGATTGGCCTACATTTCATTCATGCTTCGAAGGCACTACGCTGGAGGGCGTTCCCCAATGTGTCGTATTGACGCAGTATCTGTATTCCCTTCTCAGGGAACAAGGGTTACAGTCGTAACCCAAGACAGTTTTAATTACTTACAAATAATTAAGTTGATCCTTAAATATTGAAAAAAAATGATCCTTTTTAAGTTTTGTTTAGCTTACTCAAATATTTCAAGTTATGAGCAATTAAAAGTTAGAGTGCAGAAATAAAAATCCGCAAGATCTGCTTACTTAAACTTAAAATTTCTTTAAAGCTGCAGTCCGTAGCTTTTTTGAAGTTAAAAATGATCTAAAATACATAACCAGCCAGTGTTCGAAACTATCTGCTTGCCTTAGCTCGATTCAAAGCGGTTAAGCTTGTAATAATGTTTTTAATTCCAGTGGTACTGGTGGATTTCCGCTGGAGATTTGAGCTTGTCTTTGCATCATTACGTCACATCTGTACACATAAAGGAGTACTGGCTAGAACGCTATATTGCTAAGGATGTTGGAGGTGGAGATTTTATAGCCTTTTCTCACAGCACTTGATATAATTAAACTTATCGGTTCAAACGACAATCACCATTGACAACAGATTCACCCGCTGTAAAATGCAAAAGATTGCGTGGCACGCATAACTACGTGATATGATAACTTATAAGTGATTGTTAAATTTAATCAGCCCGATTTACTCCAATGGCAGAACCAGAACAAAAGTGGATGTTTCTTACTTGTTCAGATTACATTTTCCACAGAAAATTCTTATGTTGGTCATACTTCCAAAAAGAATAATCTTTGATTCTGAATGCCAGTATCCACATCGGCACGGTGACTGACAGCCGCACAGTCTCCTCAAACATTGTGTTCATCCACGCTGTGCCATGTCGAGGGTGTTGAAGTACACCTCACGTAAAGTTGATAATTCCACGAATGACTGCAATTGCAGATTTCGAACAGAGATGGCGACAAAAGAGGAAAAAATGCCGGACTGCAGCTTTAACTTAAAAAATGTGATGTGCCTGATTGCCTAAAATGTTTAGACTGAAGCCAACTTATTCAGGTTTAACAGTGTACCAAACATCTTATATGCCAAAAACATGCACAAATAAACACTCTTGACTGCACGTGAAAAGGTACTCCGCAGCATCCTGGTCATAATCAGCATCATCTGGGAAATGATTAATCTGGGAACACACTCCTCTCTTCAATCCTAAAGAGAAATGCAGAGAGATCCTTCAAAAGCGTCACCATATTTTCTGGTTTCTGAACAAACTAAATAAAGTAGCACTTTAAATAAAAATTGACAAAAGGCAAAAAGAAAAAAAGGGGTCTGAATGAAGTTCAGTGCAAACAGTTGAGTAGAGTGTTTATTCTCAAATAGATTCAGAATGTCAGATAGTATATGTCAAAGGCTGTAAGTCACCACAGGTCAAAGCGTCATGCAGTTACGCTCTTCTTCTCTCTCTTGTGTGATTTTAGACAGTTCATTTTAGTCAACATGTTGGTGCACTGCATATTCCCAGTGTCTTGCCAGTGCCTTCAGTCTTAATTTACTGCCAAGGTTATTATTTTGCACACCTGGCTCATTCGGATGCATTTGTCTCAGAACCTGGTGTTATCCCTTAGTTTGGTTTGTTCAGGCAGAGATCACCTGAATGAGATGACTTTGGCCCGATTGATAATGAATTCTGGGGTGGTTTCGGTTGAGGTGAGAAAGCAATCTGACCCAACAAACCCTGTTATTTCTCGGAATAAAGCAGATTTACGTGTATGTACAGCTGGCTAATCAGAGCTCTGTAATCTGGGTCTGTATTAAACTGACTGCAGAGAACGACGAAAGGCAGTGAAGGAAGAGGTTGTGCGGAAAGCACTTATATGGTAATGCTTTGGGCGTGTTTATGCAAATGACTAACCTTGTGCACATGCTCATTTAGACAACTCCAAGTTCACTAACATTAAAATGGGGTTAATAACAAATTCATGTGCGTACACACGTGTTGTCAATTAGGCAGAGATTTTTCAGTGCAAGTTCTCCTGCATACATGTACAGGATAAAAATTTTAAAACATATAGTGGAAATCTGAGCCATAGCCGATGTAGGGGTAGCGCTCTGACACGTGCGCAGTAACACTACGGCAATCAGAGTTTGAGTACCAGCTTGCTGGTTGCCTTTGCACAGTCCCTGTCTCTCCTTGTCTGTCCTATCCAAAGGTAAAAATATAAAATATAACTTAATAATAATAATAACAAAAACAATTAAAGTGGACAATTTTAATGAACCCTATTTAATAAACCTTTTCCAAAAAAAGGCAGACTATTTTAAGATATATACCGCAGGGAACAGATTCAGTGAGCAATATAATAAGTCAAAATGACTGTTTTGTCTGTTTGATAATTCTGAAATGCAATGAGCACTGCAGGCACCTTTGACCTGCAATGACTCATCACATAATCATACGCCATCGACATGTACTCTTCAGGTTTCTAATGCAAATGTGGAAAAAAGAAAAAAACAGCCCATGTTTGTTTAAAACCTCTCTTGAGACCTGGCTAGAGCAAAGGAAGTACTGTGTACTGTTAAAACAACTAGCTTAACGTGAATACCCCACATTGCAGAGCCCAGTGACTAAATGGATCTGGAGGCAAGTACTTAACACAATGACGTTGATAGCTTTACAGTAACCCTAAAGTCTGAGACAGTAAAATCAGTTTGTGTCAGGAATGCATTTTAATTATATATTACATATATATATATATATATATATATATATATACATATATACTATATATTGTATATATATATATATATATATATATATATATATATATATATATATACATATATATATATATATATATATGTATATATATATATATATATATAGTATTTAATATAAGTGAATCAACCAGCATTTGGTTACACCAATAAAAGTAATTTCCAGTCAGGAAGAAAAATATCCTTTGGAAGCTAACAATGTCTCCATGTCTGTGGAAGAAAACGACCAAAATGTTTGTGCAAGTTGACACATTGGTCAGACTGCAATCTTGAAAAACTTGTTGAAGCTAATTGTGATCAACAATTAAACAGTTTTAAATGAAATTTGCATCTTTTAATACTTTTATTATGTTTTAGCCGCTTTGTAAAAGTCATAAGGCATTCAAGGCCAGGCTTTGTGAAATAGCCTTTATTATTAACACTCTTTTCAGCATTGAAAGATAATTTTTTCCTGAGAACCAAATCAGCATATTAGACGGATTCCTCAAGGATCATGAGACACTGAAGACTTGTGTAATGATGCTGAAAATTAAGTTTTGTCATCACAGGAATACATCTTTGTTTTTTTAAATACTAAAACAGTAATAATTCTTTTAAATATGTAATAATAGTTCACAATATTACAGTTAGTGTTTCTACATGTGTTATATTTTTTATCAAATACATAAGCATAAGAGGCTTTTTTCTAAAACATTAAACAATCTTAACTCTATCCCCGCCAGGTATTTTTTGATAATTTTTACAAAAATGTCATGGCCCCCAGAATATTTGTGGTATGAATATCCTAAACATGCAATATGTCAAAAAGAAGAATCCTCTGCTTTTAAACAACAACAAAACATGTTACTTTAGCTTCATGCATCAATTTTCATCAACACTTGGGAATGTTGGTAAGCAATGGAATTGCAACGCTTTTACCATCATTCTGCTCCTCTTTTGCTGTGTTTTATCCAGAGGTCCTTACTCTTTCAGAAGATGCATAATAGCGCCTCCTACTGGCAGGGAAAGAGTTAATGACCCCAAACATGTGGTTCAGTTATGTACCTAATAAAACATTGCGTTAGAGCACTTGGCAGTGACCCTGTAAATAATATTAAGTGGCATTGATCAAAACAGAGATGCAAAAAATGAGATGTTAGGCCATCCAGACTGTATAACACTAGCTCAAATCCAACCATTTTACCTTCACTGAATCACTTATGCAAACTGCACAGGTGGGGACCTCCTTCATGCATCATTTTCCCCTCTTACATACATCCATACATGACCCAATCCATACCTTCGCCCCCACACACCATCACAGTCGTTCCACTTACCTCCAGGCAGCAAATCCTCCAGAGGCCGGAGTGGGTGAGAGCTCCAGGATCCTTCTCTGTCCTTGTTGTGTGGGTCATCCTGAGAGGAGTTGGCAGTGCTGTTTGCAGATAAAGGCCCGAGCATACAGCCAGTAGTCCGTGCCAATGGCCAAGGTCATCAGAGGCGAAGGCTGCGAGTGCTCCCACAGTGGTGAGAAGCACCTGAACTCCCGCTCGCACCATACCATGGCTGGAGTCATAAACAAAAACACAGCTGTGGTCAAACATGGATATAAGACAGTGTGAACAGGAACCTGAGTTAAAGTGGAAACATGTAAAAAGATTGTAATCAGAGACCCAAGGTTAGAGGAAGAAGTGGATGAGAGTGGTGTGATCCTGCTGAAGTGTTGGAAGATCAGTTGCTGAGGACATTTTGAACCCAGATGCACAAATTGTCATACAGTGTGCCCAAATATAGGTTACTAAGATCATGATCAAATGCCAATGCAACATTAGAGAGACGCACATTTCAGAATATAGTATAACCTTAAGAGCCAAATATCACAATGCAGAGGCCAGAAGGGTCATATGTTTTACAGTAGTTAAGCAAAACTACTCATAGTCCCATTGGGAATGTATCAGTTGACAGGCAGTCACTGAGACAGTTGTAATTGAGATTTCTTTGCATGGATACATCTTTTATATGCAGCAGTTCAAGCATTTTGAAATGGACAAAACATATTTAGGGCTTAAGGGTCCATTGCTTTCTTGAAGAACATTAGATTGTTTGTTATTAATAAAGCTAAATATGTCAGCTGACTGCATGTCTACTGCAAATATATATATATATTAGTGTAGTACAATCATGTGACCGATATTATATTTTAATACAATGCTTATTTCAGGAACAATGATGATAATAAGAGAGAATATACATGGCCATCATTTCTTAAAGCTACACTGTGTGATTTTTACCCCCATCTAGTGGTGAAAAGGTATATGACCATCCAGTGAATATTAGTTTCTGTTCCTGCAATTCCGATTTCGTTTTAACTCCTACGGTGGCCAATGTAGACCAAGATTAACATGGCTTCCGGCTTGAATTAATGGGTATGTCCCTCTTTGGCTAATGTACTTTCAAGATGGAGGGGCAACATGGCGACCGACATTAGAACCCCTCACCCGTATGTATTTTCAATGGCATATTATACACTTACGATAATTACTTAATTACTTGAACAAAGTAAATATACATTAATGAGCACAAATATTTTTTGAAAGAACTATGTGTTTTTAGCTAAGAATAAACTAAAAGAGTTAACACAGTGTAGCTTTAAATACATACTATCAAATTAGTCTTCTTTTTTTTTGTTCAAAATGAAAAGGAAAAAATTGTTCGTTGACATTTTAAGAGTACTTTTACACAACAATGACATGCTTAAAACGGAGAAATATTTCCTTTGAGTTTTCCGCGTACAGACAACGCCATTGCCAAAACGATCCCCATTCACACGGATCGCGAAAACGACTAAAAACCCTATATTCTGCTGCCAGGCCATTAGACGGCAATGAAAGACTGACCATGTAATCCACATGCATGCAGTGACTTCATCGTCTTCAGAGATTCGAGTTTTTGTAGTTTACATGGAAACCGATTTCAAAAACTTGCACTTTGAAACCCGTTTTCAAAAGTTTGCGATTTTCAGGCACCCAAATGCTTTCGTGGTGTAAACGGATGGCCAAAAAGCATAACATTTTTAAGTCTTTAAGTTAAAAATGGTGTCGTGTAAACAGCCTCTATTAAGTACTATTAAGTATTTGTTGGAGAGGTTTAAATACACCATTGCAAAATAACATAATAAACCCAAGCATGAAAATCCAGCACATCTTTTCAACATTTTTACAAATACAAAAATATATTTTTTACTAGATTAACTTGACGTTTGTTTTGTTACGGTGCAGAACAAAACTCGGCACTATATATAGTCTGGATATATATAGGTGGATTTATAGATAAACTCATCTTTCGGGTATTTTGCCGACTGGCTTGACACTTTCAGCGTGAGAAATCGGGGGGTGTGGCGTAAGAGCGTGAGAATTGGCTCAATTGCGTAATTCTCACGCTCGATGCGTGAAAGTTGGCAGCCCTGATATTAGGGCTGTCAAACGATTAATCGCAATTAATCGTGATTAATCGCATCCATAATAAAAGTTTGTGTTTACATAATATGCACTGTGTATAATTGTTTTTATATATATATATATATATATAAATACACACACATGCTTTTGTATATATTTAAGAAATATTTTCATGTATATGCTGTATATAGATTTATATATCATTTATATTATATATTAATATTTTTATATATAAATAATATTTTTTTCTTAAATATACATGCATGCGTGTGTATTTATATATATATATATATATAATATATATCACACGCATGCATGTATATTTAAGAAAAAAATATTATTTATATATAAAAATATTGATTAATGAAAATATTTCAGATTAATGTATATATATATATATATATATATATATATATATATATATATATATATATATATATATAAATACATTAATCGCAGCCAAAATAAAAGTTTGTGTTTACGTAATATATGTGGGTGCACTCTGTATAATTATTTTGTGTGTGTATATATATATATATATATATATATATATATATATATATATATACACATACATACATATATATAAATAATTATACAGAGTGCACCCACATATATTATGTAAACACAAACTTTTATTTTGGATGTGGTTAATTGCGATTAATCGTTTGACAGCCCTTAAAAAATCTATATTTTTTTCTGTACAATATAACATGTCTGCGTGATTTGAAAAGTAAGCACCGATATGTTACCTGTGAACAACGGTGAACTACACAATTTAGCACCATTTTACAAAAATATTTTACTGATCCACAATTGACCAATCAGAATTCCAGATAGAGAGTTGAGTAATAAAATACATATGTGAACTCAAACCAAGCATAATGCATGAACTATAAACTCTTCTGGAACATCTTAAGATGTCTGCAAAAAAAGTTTCCTGGTAAGACAACAGTAAGCTGAACATGATGCTGTCTTACAGTGGAAAACAAGGAGTCAGCTCAAGTGCATTTCACTAAACATGATGACAAGCATTAGACACGGTGGTCTCAGCACAGCACTGGCAGCCATTAATGAGATCTGATTACCTGGAGGAATGTGTCTTCCCTTCCCATCCATCCCTGCAGCTCTTCAATCCTTGTCACTGAATATTGTGCCGAACAGAGCGTCCAAGCAGCATCCATCGACTGTTGTCCCTCGCTTTTCTTTCTCCTCTCTTTCACGCACCCCTCTACTCTCTCTCTCTCTTTTCTTTCTTTCTCTCTCCCCCTGTCTCCTGCCCGTGGGTGGGTGTAGATTTTCTAGGTTTCGCTGCTTTTCTCCTCTTAGAGAGATTTCATGGCAGGAATCCTACTGCTTCTCCTCCTGAGGAGAAACAACAAAAAAGAGAGAATAGAGAGACAGAACATGTTAAGGTACATGCTGGAGAAAACAACAGCTCAAGAGTGTGTAAGTGCCATTAAATGATCATTAGCATGACACCAGTACCAGTTTACGTGTATTTCACCCAGACGAGCAGTGAACCTAGATGGTTACATCGCCATACATCTGCGGGAAGACCAAGGGATATAGAAGAAAAAGAGAATAGAGAGAAAGCAAGACAGAGCGTGCTGCCATTCCGTCACCATGGCAACAGCGCATTCTGAAGTCGGGAACAGAACAGGATGGTGTGTGTGATGTTGGTGACTGTGAGTGAGGTGATGCTTATGTGTGTATGTGTGAGGTAGGGGTGATATTCATCAGTAACATACCTAGTGATTTGCCAAACTCTGGACTGTCATGGATGTTCAGAAACGCACCTGGTGTGTAGCTTTCGATCAACACTCTTTTTCTGAATGTGTGGTGATGCGGTAATGACATGCACAGCTGATCTGTTTCCCCCATAACGAGCTCAGACTCTAATAGGCAAGTTACTTAGAGTTCTGTTCTGTTATGTTCAGAGTCTTGTGTCACTCTTGCTCATTCTCAGAAACATTCTCAGTTACACAGTGTTTAGGAACAAAATAAGTTAATACAAAAATAAATAAATAAATAAATAATAATCCTCCAGGAATATACAAATGAAAGGTTGTCATGCACACTTACATTCATTTAAAATTATTTTAAAAGTTGAATAAACCCTGGTGACAAAAAAATATATAAAAAAGGTTTAATATGGAACTATAGTAATAAAAATAAAGCATTAATTAAGTATTAATAATACTATTTTTACTATAAATACTATTATTGTTATTATATGCCAAATTCAATCATTTAATTTATAATGTAAATTTATTGAAAAAATAATAGATGCACAAAACTTTCGCTATCTTTTATTATAAATTTCCCACACGATATTATGCATGTAATGAATTTAATAATAATAAGTTTTATCATTTTTATGGACAATTATCCCTGTAATATATATATATATATATATATATATATATAAAAATATTACAGGGGATAATTGTCCATATTATTAATATATATATATATATATATACAATATATATATATATATATATATATATATATATATATATATATATATAAATATATATATATATATATATATATATATATATATATATATATATATATATATATTCATTTTATATTATAGTTTAATTAAAATGCATGCAGTTTTTGCACACAAAGCTTTAAGTCTCAGCAAAGGTCCTAATAAAATTGTCACTCATCTTAAATATGATGCTTATTTAATATTATTTAATATTATCATTATTACTAATAACTTTAAATGTAATATTTTACTTCTAATATAAAATACTGGAATAATATATAATACTTTGAGGCACTAAACAGCAGGCCATCCTCTGGTCACATATTACACAAGAGTTGAGGAGAAAGCTATAGGTTTAATGATACATTTGAATGAACTTCTCTTGGGCACTAATGGCCTCCCAAGCGCTGAAACATTCACATAATATGGCAACCATGTGTCATGTCTGATAGGACTACAAAGGATTCAAGCCTTGCAGGAATGAGTTCAACCTTGCTTATCGCATACAACAGGAGGAAAACATACAAACCTCTTCAGTAATTTCATTTAAACTTCACATGCAGCCAGTTCACATTGCTTACATTATTGCTGTTGCCACATATAAAGCATTTAGAGCAGTTAAAAGTGACCAATTAATTAAAAACACAATAAGCACCAGGAGATATTTGCATCTTTGGTGTGTGAATGAATGAATGAATGGACGAATGAATGAGAAGCATCAATGGTTCTGATGTGGACTTACATTTGCTATTAGGCTATATAATATATGTGCATAAATCATGTATATAACCTACATTTTTTAAGTAAAAGAGTCAATTAACATCACAACCATTGGTTGTAAATCAGCCATGCACAAGTGCAACACGTAGTGATATTGCAGTGCCAGTGCCAAACTTCATTCGATGAATGATTTGTTGTTTAGGTGCTAAAGGGAATGATACAACATAAAACCAATGACTGATTTCCCCAGCCATCAAAATGACTGACAGATGACTCTCCCGAGACCGTTACCAGCGTTCAGTCCGCGCGCGTCTCCTTTGAGCGCTCCTAGACGCTCGTGAAACGACTTAAGCCTACAAATTTCACAATATTCACAAACAATTGAATATAGAAACAACATATAACACGTTCGTTAAACATAAATGATACAAAAACTGACTCGAATGTATCGCTAAACAATCGACTGAAGCTTCTACACGTCAGTAAACCGACCAGACAGCGTCCGTTAAATTTCACGATTCATTTCTGATACTATGTAGTCGGTAAATAAATCTAAGCGAATCAATTTAAAAATTACCAGTCGTGTAAAATTGTAAATGGTTGATGGTTTTTCGCCTTACCTTTGCAGTTTAGACATGTAGATCCCTGTTGCTTTTTGGTCGTAATTCTTTGAGGCGGTTCTGGAGAGGCGGTGAACGAGGGGGCGTTAAGAGACAGTTGTGCTCATATGAATAAACGATGGTGAAGCAGGAATTGTTAGCCGACAGCACTTGGTTAATATTGATCAAGAGACAAATCACAGTTCTCTAGGAACATGTCTGAAGGATGACAAACCCGAACTAATAGAACAAATGTTATGGATTCTGTCAGAAGATGAAGAATGGACTGATTGAGGCTGTTGGGCATATGCCTAACATTAAAAAAATGGCACTAACGTTTTAATTATTATTATTTAATTACTTGACACTTTTTATCAGAGCCATTTTCATTTCTTGATCTAATTTCATCTGAACCTTAGTTTTATAGGGCACTGTATGATGTTTGGCCAGATGCCATGTTCATTAGCATTTTTCCCTCAGCTGTCTCGTTTTCATTTGGAAAAATAAATAAATATGGCATCTACCCTAAGATCTATTAAAGATCCATGCTGAAATCCATATCTAAAAACAAAAATATCAGCAATTAAAGCATATAGGCATATTATAAATAGTAATTGTACACCATATTAGCTTAAAAAGGACTTAAAATCTAAAAAGAGAACGTTTACAATATCAACTGATATGGTGAGTGGTTTTGTAACTCACCTAAAGGAGAATCAACACTTCTGTTAATCTGTCAGTATTGATTTCAGGACTCCTGAATAAGGAATTCTCCATAAGAAAAGAAAAAAGGCATATTTTACAGTAAAATAATAATATCAAAATCAGTTTGCTTTAAGCAGTCAGCAAGACTTCTGATCCCATCTACCCCTCACTTTCAAGTTTGGAGACCCCTCATAAAACACAATTCATGTCATTTCAAGCATTGCAATATTCCTCCAACAAGAATCCTCCTAATTTTTGGTTGGTCAAGGGTGATTAATTATTTCTTGTTGCAGAAATGGAGCACATGCATGGTGGTGTGACTATTACATGTTGTATGTGTGAAGTATTTATTTTGTTATTCTTTGAAAAATGATGAAGATAATACAGCTTCATGTGTTCACTTGCTCAGATGTTCCTCAATGTTCTTTCCTCTGAGAGAGAAAGAAAGGGAGAGAGACATGCACAGACACTATTCGCCCACACATCTTCAGGTAGTGAAGAAGCGCTGATAATCCACACTCAGTTATGTAGTGCTTCAAATGGTTTGAGCACATTGAACATATATTAGAGTCTGTGGTTCCTTATTCATGTGGGTGTTTATTCTGTCACCAGGGTATTTATGCCATCAAAGCAATTCCAAGTGATGCTGTTGTTGCAGCAATAATGCGATCGTAGCTTTAAACAACAGGGAGCCTTTCCTTATAGGAGCATGGTGCACTGAGCACTCTGGGTATTTTTCCCAAGGTCTTTCAAGGCCATTCTATCAGAGTTAGACCTGAGAAAGCAGGAATCAATGGAAATTGAATGCATGAAAGTCGACCCTGAATCTAAATCTCATGGGCCCAACATTAGCAAAGTGCTCATTGCTTATGCACTGACCCATCAATTCACACACTCCTCCACCGTTTACTCATTTCTTCACAACTTAAGTCATAGTCACTCATTTGCCCCAAAGTCATTCCTACCCCGCAGACATGCTTGCATTGTTATTTGATCATGCAGATTTATTTAAAGGGTTAGTTAGTTTTTAGTTCAAAAAAATGAAATTTCTGTCACATTGTAAACGCGCAGTGCTTCTGTTCGATCAGAACGCTGGCTCTATTAGCTCGTCATGACTTCTATTTTTGACACCAATGAAGACAAGAAATACTTCAGGTTCATAAATAATATTAATAATGCATAATAATATAAGGTAATGGTAACCCATTATTAATGAATCAAGTTTTACCACATATTTTTAAAGGAACTATACTGTAAAAAAAAATAAACAAATAAATAAATAAATAAATAAAAAATTCATGATTTGTAATCACAAAATTTTTTCTCTTGTCAAATCAGCTTAAATAATTTATGTGGTTCAGATAACATAATATTTTGAGTTTCTGATGATTAAATCAATCTCCTTAATTGTATTAACTCAATTTTTCAATTTTAATGAACTTAAAAATTTAAAGCTGCAATACCTAAGATTGCATGCCGCTAGAGGGCGCTACATTCAAAACAACAACAACAGCTTTGCTTGATGACAGACGTGGAGGAACGCGGAATGATGGGAACTGTTGTTTTCAACTCCACCGTGGATAAATCAGGTCAGGACGGGAATTGAAAATTAGTTGTCATGGATGAGGTAAAGTTCGATTTCTATAAATGTTGCGTTTAATGACATGCTTGTTTTTCATTAAACTGAAATAGCCGCAAGAAAAGTCAGGTTTAAAAGTAAATTAGTTATCACAGATGTTACTGTACGAGTCACTGGACGAAGCGGTTTGAAGTGGAGAGGGTTTGAAGTCAAATCATTGCTAATGGATCCTGACTTCGCCCTATGCTGCAATAAGCATTTAGTTTTGCATTCATTTACAGAAATCAGCTGCTTTAATGACAATTGCTGATGTTATTAGATTTTTCAGGTGAGATTCTCAATTCATTCAGTTAACGGATGTTCTGAGGTAATGTTTTCAGAACTGCAGACTCAGCAACGATTGTATTTAATTGTACAGTACAATCATAACATAGAACAGACATTATCTTCCTTTCATGTCATTAAACATAACAATATTGCTGGCCATATACTGATGAGAAAGTGCGCGTCCGGTGTGCGATACTAGACTTTGTCCTAGATGTGGCGCGGCTCTTCTCGATCGTGATGTTCGACCCCCTTTTACAACCAACAATTCACATTACAAGAATAATTAAAAAGAATAATTGTGCACCATTCCATAACAAATGCGAGAACAAGCTGACGTTTGTTGCTTGATAGACGCTAACGCACAACTACAACTTCCGCATTTGTCCAGGACTACAAGTACGAGCGGAAACCAGAGGTAACCGCGGATGTGACAGCGATTGACAGGCGAGCTCCCAGCTCACCCCTGCTCACACGCCCGGTTTCCTTGGTTAAAATCTCAATATTCTAGCAATTTAAACATTGTTTGAAACATTTGGAATATTGTAAGTTATCATCTTAACTAAATATACAACACTGGCCTTGTGATTTTGGGATATTTTAATGCAAAAATCGATCTTCCACCTTTAAGGCAACCAGGTTACTTCATTTATAAGTTAAACCAACAATAGTATTCTAAAGTGAAAAACATGTTAACTACCTAATATTGACTGAAGTCATTGTAAGCTTTTGAGATTTCTGTATAATTTTGAATAATAATTTCTTCCGATGGATTTGGTAACACTTGAAGTTCGTTACTAGTGTTATGATCTTCACTTTAGATTACTGATCTAAATTATTATTAGTTCCTTTAGAAGTATGTTGTAACACTTGATTCATTACTAATGGGTAACCATTACCTAATGTTATTAAAGGGATAGTTCACTTTGAAATACATTTTTGGTATGTTTTAGCTTACCTCAAGGGCATCCAAGATGTAGGTGTCTTTGTTTTCGGCGCTTTTCCGGTGCTTGAGCAGCACGAAGTGACAGCGCCCTCAGATCACTTGGACATGGCTGTGGTTACATGAGGTAAAAACAATATTAATACTGTTCGTTTTCTCACTCAAACCACTCATTTCGTGTCTTAGGCCATCAATGTGTACTTACATTTACGAGTCATTAAATCATGTTTAATTTGGACTTCTCTGTGCATGCTCTTTGAGGTGGTGACCATAGACCTGCATTATATGACTGTCAGACAAGAACGGTTTGACCTAAAAATATCAAAATTGAAAATACTGTGGAAACAAAGACACCTACATCTTGGATGCCCTTGAGGTAAGCTAAAACATATCAAACATTAATTTCAAAGTGATCCCTTTAAGCATTATTTATATTAATAATGAACCTGTATAGAGTCATCAGTGAGGTATCAAAAATAGTAGTCATGATTAGCTAATAGTGAACTAGAATTCAACTAGTTAGAATTTAACAGATTACTGATCCAAATTATTGGTATAGTTCCTTTAGAAGAATGTTTTAACACTTGATTCTATTACTAATGGGTTACCATTATAATATTATGGGCAATGGTAACCCATTAGTAATGAATTCTAAAGTGTTACCAGACATCATTTTAATGTCATTTTAACATAAGAATATTAAGAAAGGTCTCTCTGATGCAAAGCTACATCGATCTGCATAAGGAATATATAGCAAGATGAAAATGATTTGAATGTAATCATATAGTTGTCAAACAATAATGAAAACCAGTAAACCACATTGCGAAAACCACCAGGCTGAAATTCGCCATGTGATCAATAAGTGATTAACAACACAAACCCTTAAACACAGACAACTTTAGACTTACCTATTTTCAATACATTTTTTTGTGTGAAAATTGTTAAAATCTCAAAAACTAGCAGGGTGAATCTCATGAAACATGCCCTGGTTATATTTCACCCTATACTATCAGAATAAATTATGTATATATATATATATATATATATATATATATATATATATATATATATATATATATATATATATATATATATATATATATATATATATATCTCATTCTTTTTCAGTACAAAAAATAAATGATCAAATACTATACTAATGTTCTTGTAATGTAATTGATTTTTTTTTCTGTCCAAAATAATTAGAAAATTGTCACAATGGAAATATTAGTAATGATCTTGTAAAAAGCTTCAGGCAAAATCTAGTCTTTTTTTCCAATTTATTTTTAAATGTATTTATTTTGGGGAGAAATGTAACTGGACATGTTCTTCTGCTTTGTTTTTAAATACACAAAATACTTGTTTTACAAGAATATAATGAAATTGTAATTATAATGAAAACAGTCATTTAAGCTGGGTATAATCATCTCCAATTTTGCCCTGCATTTTTAAACAACACATTAAAGTACACCCATACAGTATGTACAGTAAAATGCATTGTGCACAAAATACAAGTCATTTAATGTGTACATTTTTTCAGTTTCTTAAGTTTTATTAAGCAAATTCCAGATTACAAAGAAGAAATGCCACAGTTTTAATAATAATAATAGTAATAATAATAATAACTGTCATCATCATCTTAAGTATCAGGCACAATTGCTTTGGCATTATGGAATGATAGGCATGCAAAACTGATAACTGAAAAACAGAAAACTAAAGCCTGGAAGGTTGAGAGAGAAGAGAGAAATGAGGGGTAAAAGAGAAAAAGACATGTCAAATGAGAGAGGCAGCTTTAGCTTAATGGGACTTTGAGAGAGACAAATCAAGACAAAGGACCGCTCACAGGGATGAAAAAAAAATGAGAAAAATGAGGAAAAGTGTGTGAAACAAAAAAATGTCATGCAAAATGGTACATACATATTTATAAGCCAGACACTCTTAGCGTAGACCGCAACATCAACAAATGTCAAAATGTCAACTGTAACAGTGAGAACAGAAAGATCATTAGAACGCAAATTATTACCAAAAAGACCAGAAACAATAACAGATATTTACACGCTTTAGACTTAAAAGCAGACTAAATTGTACCATCAGCATTGTTTGAATAAATATTAGGATCAAAAAAATCATTCCTCTTGCTCTTTTAATTTTCCATATATCATACTTTCACTTCTGCATATTCCACTTGTAATATGGCTATAATATAAATGGCTATTCTATGTATTTCTTTACTATCCAGCAGGAGCCAGTCCTGTTCTTTATAACTATTTATGTTCATAATATTTACACACAATAATGAACTCTATCAGATATACTCTCTGTAAAATATTTTCACGCATTTGTTTTGCACTGAAAATAGGGCATAACAGATAATTATGCTAATATTTGTTACTTATTTAGGGTATATTTTTCTACAACGGTCAATGTTTATGAATTCAGGGAAAGGGGATTTGGAAGTATAATAATCATACTGTACATATTCTTTTACTGCATTGCTCAGTCGATGCAGCATCCGCTAGGCACCAGGTATGGACATGCTGACTCATCTGCCTCATTTGAGTCAATGAATAGAATACAGATTTCATATACTGTAAGCTAATACTTCAGTGCTTGTTTTGATGCACTATTAATGCTTGACCAGAAGATGGCGCAAGATACCAGGGCAGAACAATCAATCGCTCAAGATTTGTGCTATTGAACGCTTCCTCATGATGATATCTGTTTTTATTCTTTCCGTTAACCCATATTACTCTAAAACATGATCTCTGAAACACTGATGCAACACACACAGGACTGATTTACAATAGCTTCTGTTGTAATATAACACGTTTACAATTCATTTTGTATAATAAACATTTCAATTAATAGTTGTAGTAATATTAATAATAAAAGAGAAGTAGCGGCTGCATTTTTAAGATGATGACTGAACAGTGAAGGAGAGTAGATCTCTGGCATTCATATAGGAGTCATCCTCCATTCTAGGTGAAGGTAAATATGTTTAATATGTTCAAACGTTTCCTTTTTTGTATCGTGCTATATCACTGCTAAACGTTTTTCTGTTTTTTTCTTCTTGAACATGAGAGCACAGAAAACAAGGCATATTGAGGGCCGTGGGGCCAAGCGTACAACATCATCAGCCAGCTTTGTAGAAACATCTACCCTGATGTACAAATCTAAAAACATTACAAATTTGATAGTAAAGGACCAATCGGGCCCCCTGCACCTTTGCCCACGTGATAAAACACAGGTAAATATGATGGACTACACTAGATGACTGCTGTTTTTGATATTTTATGTACAGAAATGATGCGTCTTGTGCTGCTGAAATAAATCTGCCGTACAATTTAAACACTATTCCGCCACCTTTAGGGGACATTCGTGTCTTTTGCTTTTGTATAAACAAGAAATGGAGAGATAGCCTCATGATTCTGATGATGTATGAGGAATGAGGGGTTGAAAAATGCTGTTATGATGTGCAATAAGATTTAAACATTTTACATACAAATTTAAATATGTATACAACTGTTCTCAACTATTTTCAGCAAGTCAGTATTGTGTACTTTTTCCCTATGTTCTTCCTCCTCCATACATTCTTTCTATATGTATAAATGCTATTCCCTCACTTATTATTCTCGCTCTAAAAATCTGTTAAAACATCATTCAGGCACAGAATTGTAAGTGAAGTGCTTCCTCTCAACCTCTATTCAACTTAGCACCCTTTTTCTCCCGTAGTCTCTGGAGTACTAAAAGCCCCAGTGATCCTCTTACCTAATGTTATGCACATATTTCTGTTTAGGAATCGCATACGGAGGAATCTCTAACACGGAGAGGCGCTCATACGCATGTGTGCGTGGTAGCCAGGGGCGGGACGGCGGATGGGGGCGTGGCCATTGGGAGGGACTGAGGGGCGTGGCCACCAGAATGGGAGGAGTGGATGGTGTGAGGAGTAGGAAGAGGAAGAGGAGGAAGAAGCAGGCGGGAGGTGATAGCTGGCCCCGGAGGAGGGGCCCGAGGAAGAGGCCGGATTGGAGGGCCCGCTGCTTTTGGGCGGAGGCAGTGGGGCCTGGTTGAGCTGAATGGAGATGTCGCTGGACACCTCGGAGCCGCTGCGTCCGCGCTGAGGAGGAGGCCACGAGTCGGGGTGCAGGTACTGGCCGCTGTAGTCCGCTGCATTCAGACAGACGGGGCGACATGAACGCAGGGTGGGGCCGGTACATCTCCTCCTCGGCGTACCGTTTCATGAAGAGATATACAGACATGACCCCAGCACCCTAGAAAGACAAAATCACTCGTTATTCAGTAAATTCATGGATTATCACGGATAAACCATTCTTACAACCTGAACAGCTATCACTGCAAATAGATGTTCTGAGAAATGGCACCTTTCTGTGTGAAAAAATTCGACAAAGTGTAAGGGATTGAGCTTGTGCTTTTCTTTTCTTGTCTTTTGAATCAGAAAACTTTGCCAATTAAAAATGCTCTTCACCTGAGGGGTCAAGGTTTGGCTGCTTGACATGACCCAGTTAGCCGTGACTGCACCATCTGGGGGAAAATCATCTTTTTGCATTAAAAGCCATTCAAAACGAATGTTTCATTTAGTTTTATGCAATAAACATTTTTGTATTTTGCAAGAACAAATTTTTATCATAAATAGTTCATTATATTAGATGTTTTACCAGTGCTCCATTATTGAGTGTCTATACGACTAGCCATTAAAGGAGTAGTTCACTTTTAAAAAAACTTTTGCTGATAATTTACTCGCCCCCATGTCATCCAAGATGTCCATGTCTTTCTTTCTTCAGTCGAAAAGAAATTAAGGTTTTTGATGAAAACATTCCAGGATTTTTCTCCATATAATGGACTTCAATGGGGACAGTTTTCAGTGCAGCTTCAAAGGGCTTTAAACGACACCAGACGATGAATCAGGGTCTTATCTAGCGAAACGAACGGTCATCTCAAAAAATAAATAAAAAAAGTTTAAGTTTTATAAGCACAAATGCTCGCCTTGCTCTGTTCTGTGATGCACGTCTGTGACTCTCCTCTTCGAAACTGTTCATCAAAATTAACAAATCTTTTTTTTTTTTTAAAGGCGAGCATTTGTGTGTGTTTTCAAGAAATATTAAGCTGCTGTTTTAAAATCTGTTTGTTTCTGTTTTGGGTGGAGTTTAGTTCAGTGTCATTGCTTTGCTTTTTTATGTTTCCATGGTTGTTCATTGATTTACACCTAATGCAATTTTGTTAATTCGTTTCTGTGTGTAGCCCTCAAACCGTATTCACTTTATAGCCCTTAATCCTGTAATTGTGGACAAATGTGGGCACAGATGACTCAGGTGTGATCCTAATTTATATTTATTATAAATGTTATATCACTGTCTTCGAGAAAGTTTTGTCTATCCATTTATGGTGGTTTTTATTTTTATTTTGGGGGTATGTTTGAATTTATTTACTTCAAAAAGTACCATATTTTCTATGTAAATTATGCTTATTTTTATGTTTTTTTTTAACTACATTAAAATATCATTCCAAAAGTTCTTAGAGCTAAAACCTAAAGATGAAGTGACTTTGCGGTCACCTGGTGTCTTATTTTGGCTTATTTTAGAATGCTCTAAATGACAGTTTTTCCCATTCATTTCTATAGGTGGCCATTTTTGACCCAAATACAAGATTAAGGAGTTTTTTTTTTTTCACCCACTTAACATTGTAGAATTGAGTCAAAAAAGTGTGTGTTCAGGAGGCAAACTTAGGAAAAGTAGTCAAGTCTTGTACCGCTCGGATCAAGGGAAGTATTTTTTTTTAAATAAATAAAAAAAAACTATTTTGCCCACATTTGTCCAGAATACGGATTTAGGGTTAAACTCTACATTTGTTCTGTTCATTGTCAGGTCTTTCATGTGTTACCAGTTGTTCTGTTTTGTTAACTGTGATTTCTTAGGTATATAAGATTGTTATCTTTGATTTTTTTTCTTATTAAACACTAACTGCTGCATTCAGATCCATCTCTTTTTCATTCATTGCTGCAACCGTGTGTGACAGAAGGACAGACCAACAAATGGATCTAGCAGCAGCTCGTATCCTCCTCTGCTTCCTCAAGAGACACACATTTTTAGACTTTGTCCATCTACACTACAATGATGACGAGCGACGGACCTCAAGGAGATTTCAGGCGTTTGTGGACTGGGTCCTGTTTCACTGTGGTTCCCTTTTACTATCGGCAAGATTTAGGATCAAACCACAACAGTCGATTCTGTGCACTTTGAGTCACCCACCGCAACCAACCCAGCAGACAGAAAGGCAGAGCCCACTGCAGACAAAGAGCCTGAGCCTGCTGCGTTATCAGAGACAGCGCCAACACCTGATCCTTATATCTCCACAGAGCCAGAGTCCAACACTGAGTCTGACCAGGTGTGTGAGGCGACAACATCGTCCGTCGCAGAGTGGATACTAGTGGAATGGAATGGAGCCCAATCCCTTCAACCAATGTGGAAATAAGTGTGAACCCTTTATGTAGCTTGAGGAGTATGAAAAGAGCACAATGCCTGTCTTTGATGTTCCCGCCCTGCCTTCCACTCCCACCTCCTCTGCCTTTTCCGAGTTCGGCCTAGAGAGTCGTTCCTAAAAATTCTGTCTGTTCCGTGTCGGCCAACGAGGCCGTTCCTGAGATGTCTGCCTGTTCCATGTCAGCCGTTAATTAACCCTCACTCTGCACTGCCCAGTCCTTCAGCCCTTTCCTCACTGTCTCTCATCAGCCCTTCATCTCTTCCTATGCTGGCTGCTCGGTGCATTGTGTATCCGCCTCGGGCTGATTGTTTGTCAACTCGACTCTGGACTGCCTAGAAGCTCAGAGCCCAAAACTTCACCTCTACCAATCAACCTGTTCGGTCTGAACCGCTGGCTCCTCTTCCCTCAGCTCCAGCTGGGACTGTCCTCCCTATGGCTCCTCCAGGCTTCCCCGTCCCTCCTGCGTCGCCTTCGTAATTCGTCGCTCTGCCTTCGCCATGGACTTCTGGGCCTTTGTCTGCGACTCATTCCTCAACTCCTTTGGCTCTGGCTTCCCTTCGGTTCGACCTCAGTTATCCGGCACCCTAGCTTCGCCTCGGCCGCTAGTCCGCCTTGTGCTCCAAGACTGGTTGGACCTTGTTCGGCTCCACCAAGGTCTTCATCCCTGTTGGTTTCTTCTAATTCGGTCGTTTCTTTGGTTCCCCGTTAAAGGGTTAGTTCACCCAAAAATGAAAATTAAGTCACCCCCATGCTGTACCAACCCCGTAAGACCTTCGTTCATCTTCGGAACACAAATAAAGATATTTTTGATTAAATCTGAGATTTAATCGACTAACGACTTTATTTGACTATTCCATTACTTCCTTATAAGCGCATGCGCGAGAACTGAGATGAGGACGTTCTTCCTCGACTACTTCTTGTTACCGGCTGCTCACCGCTTAGGAGTATTACCGCCACCTACCGTATCAGATGATGTGCTGATATAGCCGGAGCGCGATCATCATCTTATACGGTAGGTGGCGGTAATATCCTAAGCGGTGAGCAGCCGGTAACAAGAAGTAGTCGAAGAAACGTCGTCATCTCAGTTCTCGCATGCGCCCATAAGGAAGTAATGGAATAGTCGAATAAAGTCATTATTTATGTTTTTTTCGCACAAAAAGTACTCTTGTCGCTTGATAAACTTAGAATTGAGCCACTGTAGGCACATGGAATATTTAAACATTCTCTTTAATGTCTTTATGGGCCGTCAAGAGCCAGTCCCTTAGGCAGCCTATGGAGGAGTGATCCAGCTCTCAGATTTAATAAAAAAATATCTTTATTTGTGTTCCGGAAGATGAACGAAGGTCTTACGGGGTTGGAACAACATGGGGGTGAGTAATTAATGACTTAATTTTCATTTTTGGTGAACTAACCCTTTAAGTCTCCACCATGGCTCTTCCGTCCCTCGTACTCCGCCGTGAGTTTACGTCCTGTGATTCTGGCTGGGGATTCCTGTTTTCCTTCCTTGCCTTGTGCCTGCTCTGTGTCCCCAACCTAAGCCCCCTCCCACCGTCCTCTGTTGGACTCTTTGTATTTTTGATGTTCGTTATTAATAACCAAATAACCAAAACCTTTTAACAGTATTAGAGTTTGTCCTATAGTAGTATAGCTATCAGTACGAAAGTAAGTTGTACTATAGTCTGTGATGGATCTATAGAAGAAAGCATTTATAAGAGGGTCTAAGGCCTGGTCCACACTACTGCGTTTTCGTTTAAATACGAAGAAATTAAAACGAATACGATCACAGTCCACACCAGCGTTTTATCTGTGAATTAGAATTGATCTCCGTCCACATTAAAACGACTGAAAACGCAGATCACATGACCATTCACCAACACTGGGCATGCGCGTGCCGGTGTAAACGTTGGCTGACGAATCAGGGAAGGACACGTCATGACTGATGACACCCAATCATAGAGCCGAAGCGTGAGCCTCTGCGTCATCGTTTCTAAACTCTGTTTTGTCCCGTCTTCACTTAAACGCCTCTCGGAGATCCAAAACCCGAAACGGAGCTGCAGCGTTTCTAAACTTCTCCATTTTAGGTCTTCGTTTTTTCCGTTTTAGTCTGGACAGGAGGTGCAAACCTGAGCAAAAAAATGCTTCTTTAATTTGTTTAATCCTAAAACCTTATTACCATGTTTAAATTTGAATTAGTGTTTTTTTTTTGTGATCTCATACTTTTGGACCCCACTGTCTATGCATCCACATCATATGAATATAAGTTGAGGTTACTGCAGACACTAGATGCTGACATTTACAAATTGCTGCACTGAACTTACTGAATTAGCATATATGCAGCATAACGGAAATGTGTAGCCTTCACCCCTCGCAAAAGCTAGGCTAAAATTAATGCATACTGATGAGGGCAGAGCTGTTGGTTTAGGAGAGAAAGCTGTTAACACAGCTGCATATTAATGAACTGAGCTCTGTGATAAGAGTACACACGCAGTCAGCTCAAGTGTTAACAGTAGCTGGTCTCTGTGACTGACCTCTTTGAGCAGGAAGGAGCTGGCAGCAAAGGCAAACGACCAGCCGTAGTGGTAGTGAAAGAACTGCTCTGGCTCTCGAGGCCTGTTCATCACTTCATCGTTGATACTGGAGATATACAGCACCAAACCGACCACTAAGCTCAAACCTGAGGAAGAGGGTGAAAGAGGATAAAGGCAGAATAAAGGCAATTTACCCAGATTTACAAAAGGTAACTCATGTATAAAAAAAGTAAAGTAGAGATATTGGAAACAACCCTCCTGAAAAAGCTTGTTTAAGATGGTTCCCCAGCCTGGCCAAGCCTGTGTTTAGCTGGACTACAGTAATTTCGACAGCCAAAGAACCGGTTCTCGGCCAGGAGAACTGGTTCCAAAGCGGCACCAACTCTTTGCTGGACTAGAACCGTTCTTTGACCACGTCATGCTTACATTGGGACTGGGGCGGGTTTAGATGTGTTCTAAACATCTTTTCTGACCATAATGTAGGATAGCAAAGCGCAGGAGAAACATTTGCAGAAACACGATGGAGTCTCGAAGTTGGCGCAAGTGTTTCTATTTTTATTTTTATTTTTTTTTATTTTTTTTAAACATTATAAGCTAAGAAGAAAACAGTCACAATATAGAGAAATTAATGGAAAGAAAAAAGACACATGACAGGGGTACATAACTAATCAGAAAAGATTACATATCAAACGAAAAGATTAAAAGACTTACATATTTCAATTGTTTTAAAGCCTTCTTGGTACAAGAGTTAGAGATAATCCAAAGTAATGTTTGTACTTGCAAGCGTCTCTAGCTAAGACGTATGGCGACGTACACACTGTGGCGTAACAACATCGATCCCTGGGCGCTCTAGTCTGTGGAAAAAACAAACAGGTTCTGAAAGGTTCGCAAGTTGAACCAACTCCAGAACCAGACTTTGAACCAGCACCAGTTCCGAACCAGTTCTTTTTTGGTGGAAAGGGGTAAGACTAGAGCGCCCAGGGAACGAGCGCTTGTTACGTCAGTGTGTACGTCGTTATACGTCTTAGCTAGAAACGCTTGCCAGTACAACATTACTTTGGAATTATCTCTAACTCGTGTACCAAGAAGGCTTTAAAAACAATCGAAATGTGTAAGTCTTTTAATCTTTTCGTTTGATATGTAATCTTTTCTGATTATTTATGTACCCCTGTCTTGTGTCTTTTTTTCTTTCCATTAATTTGTTCTATATTGTGACTGTTTTCTTCTTTGCTCATAATGTTTTCAATAATAATTAAAAAAAAAAAGAAACGCTTGCGCCAACTTCAAGCATAACAATTACAAAGGCGGACTCCATCGTGTTTCTGCAAATGTTTCTCCTGGCTTTGCAATCCTATATTATGGTCAGAAAAGATGTTTAGAACACATCTAAACCCGCCCCAGCCCCCGACGTAAGCATGACGTGGTAAAAGAACGGTTCTAGTCCAGCAAAGAGTTTGTGCCGCTTTGGAACCAGTTCTCCTGGCCGAGAACCGGTATTTTGGCTGTCGAAACACAAAGAACTGGTTCGCGCGCAGGCACCGGCTTCCGAACCGGCTTCTCAAAATGCTTTTGGTGTAAAAGGGGCTTCAGACCAGCCAATAGACCAGCCTGACCAGTCTATGGTTTACTGGTCTTAGATGGTTTGACCAGGTCTTAGCTAGTTTGCATTGGTCTCTGAGCCTTGCCAAGCCCTATAAGACCAGATAACCACCTTTTTTTCTTTCTTTTTTGCAGGAAACATTTTCTAAAGAAAATATCTGTGGTGCTTACTGGGACTAAAGTCTTTGGGAGAGAATTAGGGTATTAGCAATACATCTTTTGTTACTTAGCAATGCAATAATGTTGTTGCCATGTTGTGTATATGGTGTGAAGCGGTTTTTGATTGTGTGAAAGGGTTTTGAAAAATGGGTGATTCTCGCGAAAATTAGACTTATGAGGTGTCATGAAACATTTTGATTATAAAAGTAAATGCTATCAAAATAAGAAGGATACAGTTATAAACATCTCATCATGTACTATATTGCACATGATTTCAAATGACATCATAAATACCAATTTTGTTGTTTTTTCCACATTTAAGGGGACATTTCTCATTACCGCAACGGTGTCCATGACTGGATTTGGGTTCTTTGAGATGAAAATATTTATAATTAAAAAACATAAAAAATGAACCATGTGGAAACATGTGGTATTTGGTGATCATTGGTAAATGTAGTGGCAATAATAAGGAATATAAATGTGTCCAAGACCAATTACCTCATCCTCCGCAACAATTTTCGATTATTGTTTAAGTCCTCAAGGAACTAACATTTTCAAGATTTTTTTGGAAGGGACATAATTGACTGTGACACACAAGATGCCTACCAGATAAGCAGTTCTTATTTTTTCTCTCCAGATAAAAGTTAAATTTTTGTTTGTCATAGTACCTACACGACTTTTTAGTTCTCATTACCGAAACATATACCATATATTTAAGGTAATGTCATGTTGCGGTAATGATAATTTTTTATGGACTTCATCTAAAAATGTAAATAATAATATAGTAAATATTTTTTTAAATCTTCTAAAAATAATGGTTATAGTAAGTTCAGACCCTAATCTTATATGTGCAAAAAGAAAATAGGCATTTTAAAGAAAAAAGAAAGAAAAAAAATGGCATTTTAAAAATTCTGATGCTGGGCACCTTCTAAATCTGGATTTCGTGAGAATCACCCAAATAACCATGCTACACCTTCACATTATTAAAGGGAAAACCTATTTTATACACAAAAAGGAGAATAAAAGCTTTTAATGAAAACGTCAAATGAAAGACGCAAATATGCCCTGTAAACACACAAGTAAAAGTGTTGTTATTACTGCAGTGTTTTCCTATTACGGTACTATAAAGTCAACACTGTTTTCTTCCCGAAAGCTATATGGGGAGAGTGACCGATAAAGCAGCCCACCAACACGCAACCTGTCATAACAGGAGACATTAACATTTATAGTGGGCTCAAATTTTGCTGTGTTATGATAGAGAAAGCTCTGCTGCGGTATTTGTGGAGTGCAGGAGAAGGAGAGAGAGAGAGAGAGAGAGCGAGGTAAGGAAAAAGCCTCTGGCATAATCAAACACATTATCGCAGTCTGTCACTGCCAGCTGTCTATGCTGCTAATATCGACAAGGAATGTGCATACATATTTCCTTTTCACATTAGAAATGCACGAGATTTGATGTTAAGCTGCTATGTCACATCAGGGCATATATTTCAGGACAACCAAGCAAGTTGAGTAAAGACTAGTCATACTGGATATAGTACCTGCTTCTATACAATGGTAATGAACATCACAGTCTGTGTTTTGTTTTTTGCAGCGTTGTGCATATCTGTGTTCAGCACTTTGCAACAGCGCTGTTTGTGTTGTCTTGTCTTGTCCTTTATTAATAATTCTGTAGTACAAAATGCTGAGCTAAATGTAACATTAGCACCTGATGCAGTGCTACACGGCCCAGAGCTGGGCGGATTCCACGGGAATCTGCAGTCGCACTTTCTCCAGCATTACAAAATCCATGTTATTAAATTGCAGCAGTGCATGCATTAGCGCCACATCAGGGTGCAACACATGGGACATGTTACAAACAATTGGGGGGGGAGAGCTGATTCTCCCACTGCTGCTGACTCCTTGCTTTTGCCTCTTTGTTCATTTCCTGACATCTAATGAAGGCGGTGAGGCAAATTAGATTTTAACAGCCACTCAATGATTTACTGTATCCTCATTAGCAAATGTTGATTGTTTTGATTGGAGTGTAAAGGGTATCGCGTAGATGTGCAAATCAGAGTGCTGCAATTAAGCAATAAGTGATAGACTAAGCTGTATTGTGAATACAGAAACACAAGGTTATTGAGCTGAAATTACTGTATTATGTGAAAACAAAGAGACGATGGAGTGATGGGAAAAATTTAATTAGCAAAGCTATGTAGGAAATCAGTAACCTAGGTCAATGATCAATTAAACAATGTCGTCGTTCAACAATTGGGGTTGATACGATTTTTAACTGTTTTTGGGGAAAAAACACATCTTTTGCTTACCAAGGTATCATTTATTTAAACAAAAATACAGTAAAAACAGTAAAATTGTGAAATATTATTACAATTTCAAATAACTGTTTTTTATTTGAATATATTTAAAAATGTAATTTATACTTGTGATGGCAAAGCTGATTTTTTTGCATCATTTGCATGTCACATTATCCTCCAGAAATCATTGAGTTGCTGCTCAAGAACATTTATTATCAATGTTAAAAACAGCTGTGCTACTTAATATTTTTGTGATAAATTTTGAGGACTCGTTGAAAAATAGAAAAGTCAAAAGAACAGCAAAAAAAAAAAAAAGTGTACTTAGCCCAAAACTTTTGAACAGTAATGTAACTATTTTTAATCAATATATGAATCCAGAATGTGGCGACTAGGGTTGGGTATCGTTTGAATTTGAACGATTCTGATTCCGATTTCGATTCCTTGTTTTGATTCCGGTTCCTAACGATTCTCGATTTCAGATTCTTTTAAGAGGCAGGGTCAAAAAAGTTTAGCTAACCTTGCTAACCAACGGTCTTTCTGAAGGAAATACTCCTTCTGTCACAAATACTCCTTTGTCACAAATTTTCTATTTTGCCGAGATTTCGTTATTTTTAGAAAAGTGAAGCCACACTTTGGACCACCGACGTAAGCTACTCATGTTCGACTCGCGCGGTTATGGCAACACTTCCGGTAGACACGCTTCTTCGTTGGTTTCTTCTACTGGTCGGCGGACTGTGAATATTCGAAACTAGGAATTCGAAATTTTAACTTTTGAACTATTCGGGAAAAACAAAAAGTTAGTCCTGGTTCCAATCGATACTCGAATTCTCGATACCCAACCCTAGTGGCGACTAATCAATCAGAATCAAGTTGTGTAATAAGATAATATATAGAGTTAGTCGTCATTCTTCTATCACAAAATCCTTTGACATTGTGATCAGGATGTTTTTGAGACCAAGTGGTTCTCAACCAGTGGTCCAACTTCAGCAAACTTCCAAGAGGGATGCCTGATTATTACTAACAATTATTGGAAACAAATTAAATGAATACACAAATCTGATATTCTAATAATTTTAAAAGTTAGTTTGTTTTGGGATTCACACTGAATTATAGTTTCAGTTAGAGTTGAGAACCACTGCTTCTGTATGAAGTTAATTTAAGTTAGTTGAAACTATTTTATTACTTTAGACCATTGAGTGATATGAGAGACATGAAACAAGCAGAGCTAAGAGGAACATCGATAGCCTGGGACATGATCAATTACATAGTGATTGCTATTGTTTAAATACACTGTGTCAAATACACTTTACTTAGTTTCTATCATATTTATTCATCCATGTTTTTAGGTCAAGTTTTATTATTTTTAATGACGTTCCAGCTGATGAGATAAAACATTGTCCATCTGTTCGCTTCATTTCAATGAGGATTGTTTTGTAAACAAGACTGGATTTACAGACCGATTAAGAGTAAAGAACGGTGCCGTGCCGACTATATTGGATCCGACAGGAATAGTGCAACACACTGACTCTGGGGTTCGAACGTCTATGGGCGAATCATTCCGGTTCCCATTTTACAACATTGGACGTTTTCAAAACAATTTCCTCCAAGTGCATCAACGAGTGAGTTGAAACTCATTATAATATGCAAAACTGTTATCCACACACAGCAGTGGGCGTTTACTTCCAAGTCTTCCATGCGAGACGCCCATAAAAACCCAGTGTTTTTCAGCTAGGCTCAAAACTAGGGTACACTCAAAAAATTGATTTTAGCGCTTTTGTTCAATTTCATTAATGAAAATGAGCATATACGTCACAAACCTTCATAGAAATGATTCCAGCTTAATTTCATTAAATGTAATCAGTGTAATCTTTTAAAAATTTGGTTTACCAATTCAGGTCGTTAATTTGGTTTACCAAATACAAATTCGAGTCAACATGAAAATTTTTCGTTCGTCTTAAACGGATGTCACTCAAAAAATGAATTTTGGCCTCTTGTTAAAATAATTAATTAAAATAAGCAAAAGTAACATGATTGTTTAATATTGTCACAACTTAATTTAATTGTGTTCAATCAACCTAATTCATTTGTGTGAAATCTACATGAATCATTGTTGTTGACATCTAACTGGGCAGTGGATCTGTAGTTCCCAGCATGCTTTGCAAGGGACTGCATTAAGAGGGTCAATTTATGGAAAAAGTGTTATTTTATGTGTTTTTCAGTAAATGGAAAGATGTTGTTAGTTAATGTTAGTGTTTAATGTTCAGTTATGTTAGAAACTTAGAGTACTTTCTGTAATGTTTTTGAATTTTGAGG